>JAMZEH010000018.1:3230000-3830000 GCA_024699665.1 Ostrea denselamellosa
GGATATGGTTCAAACAGCCACAAAATTAAGCCTCCATGGATTCCATAGTACTTGAGTGATATTCCATATTTTAGTTTGTTTTGTTTTTCCAGACACCTGACAAAATTCATCAAGGCCCTCTACACTGTGTACAGAAACTTGCATTTTACCTACCTAGAAATTAATCCATTAGGTGAGAAAAAACACCTCTACAAATTCTGAACCCTCCCCACCTCCCTCTCAAATTTAAAAGCTGGTTTATTTGCTTGTACTCCACATGAATGTAAATCGGTATATTGCTTGACAAAGTCCAGAATGTTGATTAGAACACAGAAATATTAGTAACCTCATTGTGTAGTATGTGCGACTTTATTTATAAAGACTTTCACTGTTTATATTTAGTATTCACGGGGGAAAGAATCTACATTTTGGACCTGGCAGCTAAGATTGACCAGTGTGCAGAGTACCTCTGTAAGTCGTCATGGGGAGATCTGGAATTTCCCCCGCCGTTTGGCCGAGATGCTCTCCCTGAAGTGAGTAAAACTCTCTACAGTGTATGATAGCTTGCTTTAGAAATTACTTCTTCCAAAATGATATGTAGAGTAATGTATATGACACTTATATGAATAATACTGATGGTTTTCATGTTGATTTATTTTGTAGGAAGCGTATATTGCTGAGCTAGATGCTAAGAGTGGGGCATCTTTAAAACTGACCATTCTAAATAAATCGGGCCGGATCTGGACCATGGTGGCAGGAGGTGGAGCCTCTGTCATCTATGCGTAAGTTTTAGATCACGTATCATGACTTTCGAATCAGGAAGTATTGTTGAGAAGTAATGTCTGCTTTGCAGTTTGAAATTAAAAAAGTTTTTTGAGTAAGAATTTTGTCATATGATGTGAATCTGATTTATCATAGAATCACTGCTTTTACATCTGGTTAGATTTTCCTCAGAGATTTTTTTTTAGTGTAGACCAGTCAAAAGAGCACTTGCATCCATTTCTATCACTTCCTTCAAAGATCACATATTTACTATTTTATATTTTATAAAATGGAAGAAAAGGAAACTCCCACAATTATTAGTTCAGTTGGCATTTGCAGTTTTTCCCAATAATGTGCTCAGGAAAATGAATATTCATACAATTACAATTTACATAAGATAGGTAAACAGTCTAAATAAACTCAGACTTCTTAGATCCTTTGCATAAGCTCCATGTGAGAAGATTTGACATTACCCATGGTCATGTTCATGGGAACTTCATGCAAAGCATATAATGTATGTAGTGGATCTAAGAAATCTGATTTCATTCAGTTGGGTAGATAAATTTTTCTTCATCCTTGCAGGGACACAATTTGTGACCTAGGTGGAGCCAAGGAGCTAGCAAATTACGGAGAATACTCGGGAGCACCCAGTGAGCAACAGACGTATGAGTACGCAAAAACAGTCCTATCTCTGATGACATCCGAAATTCACCCAGATGGAAAAATTCTCATCATAGGAGGGGGCATTGCAAACTTCACAAATGTGGCAGCCACATTTAAGGTACATGAAATCAGAGGATTACATTAATGTAAAGCTGATTGGTGGATTTAGGTAAACATTCAGTGGATAAGGAAATGTGTATAAAGTAATGATTAATGTAATCACACAAAATTATGCAAAAGAATTTTTTATTTTCTAAAAAAAACTTTTTTTTTCATAAAAATTGTTTATTTTTCTGCTAGTCTCTGTTTCAGATTTTAGAATTATTGAAATGTCTTTTTTTTAAATTTATGATTTTTTTTGCTCTAGGGGATTGTTAGAGCCTTGAGAGAATACCAGCAGAAGTTGATTGAAAACAGTGTTAGTGTATATGTCAGAAGAGCGGGACCTAACTACCAAGAGGGGCTCAGGATCATGAGGGAACTAGGTTTGTATTGTGAATGGACTTTCTAGATCTCGACAACTGTATAAGAATGAGAATTAGCACTTGATTTAATTTTTGTTGTTGTTATTTTTTACAAAGTAGGTAAATATATGACTATATTCTACATTTGTTACAGGAAACACTCTGGGCATTCCCATCCATGTATTTGGTCCAGAGACTCACATGACGGCCATCGTCAGCATGGCTCTGGGGAAGAGGGACATCCCACTGACGCCCCGCCCCATGAACACAACAGCCAACTTCCTGTTGCCAACTGGAGGGGTAGGATATACATGTATTTGAACATTTAGCAGAGCTCTGTCATACTAATCCTTTGCTGTTTTATTTTTTGGGGGTTTCTCAATAAAAAAGCCTATTATGAATTAAAGTAATACCAGCAGTAAATATGAAAATTTTCTTTTGTTATAAAACTGTGCTATTAAGATAGTTTTGTATGTAATTCAATAAAAAAAAAAGGGCCTATTATGAATTATTATATTTAAAGAAACAAAATTAGTAAAATATGAAAATATAAATACAAGGATTAGATTTGTAAATTAAGTAAAATATCCCTTGCTGCTTTCATTTTTATACCTTGTTGATGCAAACAAATTAGATGTATTTTCATGAATCGAGTTATAATAAACCTCTAGGGGCAGTAAAAACAGTTTTATTACTAATGTAATTTGCTGTTATTCATCTGTTGATTGATTAAATATTGTTTAACATCCCACTCGAGCATCTTTTACTCATATGGAGACGTCACTATTGCCGGTGAAAGACTGCAAATTTAGGCCTATGCTCGGCGCTTAGGGCCTTTGAGCAGGGAGGGATCTTTTATGTGCCACACCTGCTGTGACACGGGACCTTGGTTTTTGCCGTCTCATCCGAAGGACCGCCCCATTTAGTCACCTCTTACGACAAGCGAGGGGTACAGAGGATCTATTCTAACAACCCGGATCCCATGGGGATTATTCATTTGTATATATATTTCCACTTCTTTTGTAATCATTAATATTTGATTTACTGAAAAATGGAACAACACAAAATTAACATTATTTTCCTCACTTTTAATATTAGAATATGTTTATAGGTTTTCAAAAGGAGAGGGAGCTTGTCTCAAAAGGCAAAAGGGCTCTTTAAATGGATACATGAAAAAGGCATATATCAGAATGAAATTTAATAAAGAAATGTATCATTTTCATTTATTCACACATTTCAGATTTCATAAACATTTTAAATCCATGTAATATTAAGACAAAATTGAAATGGTTTCTTGACTGATATTAGAACAAGATCTAATATATAGAGTAGTTTATTTTCTTCAAACGAAGTGAACACATTTTCTCATCCTCATTAAAGGCTTGGAGCACTGTTTTTGAATATGTATACTTGGGAAATGTTTGGTGTGTTATTTCTCTCAACTTCATTAAAAATGATTTCATCTTGTATTAAATTCATCTTAAACAAGTAGAATAGAATGAAATAAATTTTGTTGCAAGTCAGATGCACAAAATACTAAATAAGCTCTGAAGAGCTATTTTCCTACTACTTCATTATTTCTACTTAGAATGATTGAGTAAATTCAAAATCCACACAAATAATGGATGCATTTTCATGAGGGCAGAAATATAACTAGGGTGAAAATATTTCAAAATACAGTATCAAATCTGTAGTGACCTGGTTTACAGTGCTAGTGTCACAACAAACATAAAATATCTGTAATAATGCTGGTATTGTTTATTTTTTTGTATTTAATGTACATGTTATTCTTGTTTGATTACAATTTATTGGATACATAACTGACCGTTATGCTATTTAATTGCAGGTTGTTCAGGTAATGTTGAGCACGTTGATGTAGTGATTGTAAATCTGTCAATAGCACATTTTGTCACATTGTCTCAAACCAACTTTTAGGTATAACCAATCTCATTTTCAATCCCTCATTTCTTTATTTAACAAGGAAACAAGATTTCAAGTCATTTTCAGGGAATAGTCATTAGTTAGAACTATCATAAACCCCACTCCTGTACCTTAATATGTGTATAAATGCATGAGTAATATATACAACATACACACATGTAAAAATTGACTTGTGGAAAGAGACCTAACCATATTAATGCTCCACAAAAGCTGTTTATTTGTGTATTGTGTACATTTAGATTCAGAAATTCAAAATACTGTGTACCAAACATTTTGGCCTTAATGTTTATCATATCCAAAAATTAATGCAATTTGATAATTTTGTCCCATCCAAAAGCTCACTTCTGGACATTCTGCCACAGAAAAGGTATTTGTAACTGGTTTGATATAAGCTCGTTTGAAATTTGCCCATTGATGAGGGAAAAGGGGCCTATAGTGAAACAGAGACAGATAATGAAATAGCTGGGGCAAATAAAAAAAAAATATCTTAGGACACAGTACACAAAGATACGGAATTAGGATGCATGCAGAAATAAAATTCAGTAACGTTGAATATTGCTACCCCAGTGACTGTTCCTTAATGCCCCAATTACTCAATATTTTTTTTTTTTTTTTTTTCATATTAATACAAGTAATCATCATTGGTATAACTGTTAATACAGTAATACAGTTTGTCAGATTTATGACATTTATGCATCTCATCATTTACGTTTTGATAACTATACTGAAAACGTAGACTATCAGACGTCAGGAGGAGTTAGACTATGTTCAGATATGAGATCAAATATGGTTATGCTAGTACATGTTTCTATTTGAATGGCAGGTTAGTGCTGTCCAGTGGTAACTTTAATTAGTAGATAATTTCACCTACTAATATAGTGATACTCACATACAGTACCTGTAGGTGATGATGTTAGGTTTTGTGTATTACTTACATGTCATGAAACTTGTTTTCCATGGTATTGATTTGTTTATCACTGAGACAAATTGTTCACAAATGTTCAATCTGTTCATCACAGTGACACCTGACATCCCTGTGAACTTTGTAAAAGTAAGGTTCTTTCCAAAAAAAGTTATGTATGATTTTAAAAATGTTTGTAGAATATATGTATCATTTTTCAGACCTCTTCATTTTATCGCCAGAAAGGAGGTTCATTAGTGGTAAAGTGCAGTGTTGTAATTTTCGGCATGAAGTCATGATGTTTACTTTTGTTTCTGACTACAGATTATCTTGCATATGAAATACTATGTACTGCATTACACTTTTGTTTTTGTTGATACAAGAAGAAAAATTCTCATGTTGAACAGATTTGGATTCTAAAATACATACTCTGATTTGGAATCTCTCAATCTCTCATCTTTCCTGTATAGTCAGTTATGCTTTCGTCTCACTTTACTGAATTTTTGATATAGCAGCCATTGGGCAAGTCATTTTTTTTTTTGGTGAAGTCATGAAGAAAAAGAAGATAAGCAGACCACACAAAAGTGATCATTTGGTTCCGGGGTCATTTCCTTAAAGGTTAGATAAGAGGAGAAGGATTTTTCATTTTACTTGTTATGATTTAGATTAAGAAGAATCAACGTCTGAAAAATTCTTTACATTATAATCTGATTTTTAAATATCTATGAAACCTGTAACTAAAAATTCTATAATCAAAATCGGTCTGAGAAAATGTTTTGAAATTATTTAACACTGTGGCAAGGAATTGTAATGTTTTTTTTTCTTTTAATTCTTTAAATTGTAAAAAAAAAATTGTCCAAATAACACACCTTTGAAATGGATGTAAATTAAGATGGGAACCAAATAATTAACTTTGTGATCCCTCACTGGAATGATAAAGAACAAATATATTTCATATATACAGGTGACTCTTGATGGCTCGAACTTCGGTCTCGATCTCTTGAAGTGAAGTCATGGTCCCAATTATTTTCTCTATATAACTAAGCAAATTTACTCTTGATCTCTGGAAGTGAAATTTGGGTCCCATAACACATATTTCATTGTTTTTTACTCTTGATCTCTCAAAGTGCTGGTACTGTATACCTATCATCACTCAAGCATATAATTATTTCTGCTTGGACCTTACTGAGATAATAGATCATGCTGGAGCTAGCTCAGCTGTGTTAATTAGGTGTTTATAAAGGAGACACAAAGATGGTGTTTCCTTGTGGGGTGGATAGTTAATTGGTCATTTTAACCCTAGCCCTTGTGCTTTGTTTTCATTACAGTTTGACTATGTCCAACTTAAAGGTTAGTTTGGAATTAACAATGAAACAATAATTAGGAGAATATAATTTAGAGACATGCCAAGGATCACCATTATTTGCTAGAAATGCATGCTTTGCATAAAGTGACTGAAAATTGTAACAATTGTGAGATGGATTGTGCTCCTTGTCATTAGGCTTAGTAACTGCGAAACTTCATTATAGACAAAGCATTTGTCTTGTAAATGTACATCTATCTTAATTGGAGAAAAGACCAAACAAATACATAAACTTTAAAAATCTTTTTATAAAGTTCCTTGTTAAGAATTCAAGTCAATTACATATACTTAACAATATGAAGGACAACGTGTCAAAAGAATGTCAGGATGTTGTAAATTCTGGTTGCTATAAAATCTGAACCCGATCTGAACTATTATGTAGGATCTTTAATTTCCGACATTCCATCAACTTTTGATCACTTGAACTCTCGATCTCTTGAAATTTTATTGAGGTCCCTTGAACTTTGAGTTATCGAGAGTTATTTGTACATATGATGCATACATGTGCATTTCTAATTAAAATTTTGAAAGTGTTTGTTTGCAATAAAAGAGAGACTTCCACCTATTGAATGTTGATTTGGATGTTGTTTATGTAGAAGACAAACCTTCTTGTTTTTATTGATAGTCATGGAATCTCAAAATGTATGTCTATCCAGAAAAATGTTGTACACATCATACAGAGAATACTACATGTAATCTAGTTTTCTGTCTCATATTTACTACAAAGATACCAGAAAGGGAAAAGAAGATCACCATCAATTTTTAGGTCAAAAGGGTAGAGGTCAAGGTAACAGTCTGTAATGGAATGTAACAATATTGTCGTTAACATATAAAGAATACAATTCTAGTTTTCTGCCCCATAATTAATACAGAGATAGGCGGAAAGGGAGAGAACAATACCTGCTGTTACTGTCAAAGGTCAAGGTCAGATTCAGGGATTGAATGTAACAATCTTTTCTTGTACTTGTTAAAAAGATACGCATATAGGAAGAGATTGATTATTTGGTCAGAATTTTGTAGGTCAAGGTCACAAAACAATGAATATAATAGTGTTGTTGACACGTTAGGATGAATACCATGAGGTTGTAGTTTTTCTTTTCATTATCACTAAAGAGATAACAGGAGGAGAGAGAATGCTGCCAATTGATAACTGGGTCAAAACATCATGGTCAAGGTCATCAATTATAGTGAAATACAGCTGTTGTATATAGATAGAATTATTTTTGATTTTTCAGCCTCATACTTGATACATGCATATAATTGTGGGAGAAAATGCTCATTGATGTCAAGACTCAAGGTCAAGGGCATAGGTTACCAACTGATTGATGCAAAGGAATGTCTTGCTTGGCAGAACTGTTGTCTATCGTCTACTATTGAAATAGATATACAACTTTTAAAAAAAAAATGCTTTACAGGGTTGTTTTATTACGTATGTGTGACATTTGAAACAATAAGATGTCATTTCATTGGTCAGCCTTTCAAAAGGTTCTATTGGGATTAAAGTGTTTTGAAATGCTTTATTGATATTCAGCTTCAAGCTTGCTTAACTTGCTACAACTTACTGCCATTTATACACTATTAAAGAATGTCTTTATTTCATTCGGTGAATTTTATGTGGACAAATTTTTCAGGACTCTCCTTCAACTAGCAGAAGAGGATCAGTAAATGAACCATCATCAAAAGCTGAGGTCAAGGTTCCTGCCATAAGTCAAGGTCAACAATCCTTATCCAAATCTTCACGGACACAGACATTATTTACAGAGAAAACGCAGTGCATTGTTTGGGGTATGCAACAGAGAGCAGTGCAGGGAATGTTAGACTTTGATTATGTCTGCTCGCGACGAGAGCCATCAGTGGTAGCCATGATATATCCATTTACGTAAGTGTCAAAATTCTAGTTACTTTTTAGCAGTATTCTGTGATGTACATGGTCTAGTTTTGGTTATGAATTTTGACTAACCTGGCTTGGAAATTTACAGAGGGGACCACAAGCAGAAGTTTTATTGGGGGCATAAAGAAATTCTTGTTCCAGGTAAAATTATATATAAAGTAAGAGTGTCACTTGTTTTATGATTACATGTAGTAATGAAGACACAATTAAAATTATATTCAAAGTTTGCAGTTATTGAACTGGCAAACCATTGCAAATTTGTTCTAGTTAATATGAAAGTAAAACAGAATATCATAGCAGAGTAACTTTTCCAGCTTCATCCTGTAGAATATCACATATTAATAGAGCCATCAGCTAGGTCTTACAGATCTTCAACATTTTGTCATCTTCAAAAGAAAGTTAAGTAGACAGACAGAATAGAAATCGTTATCTTAAATTGATAGTTTTCTTGGATGTGATTATTTCAAGTGTACAAGAATATGGCTGATGCTATGAAGAAGCATCCTCAAGCAGACGTTCTGATCAGCTTTGCTTCTCTGAGGTCCGCTTTTGAGAGTACCATGGAGACCCTGACCTATCCACAGGTAACGGTGAAAAATGGACGTCGGAGATCATTTAACAAATTGCTCTAGTACAGATGTGAAGCTCCTATATATGGACATACCAGTGTTTTGACTAGTAGAGCAACACAGCTTGTAAATATTCTTGTATGGTAGTAAGTTTTTGATTTTCGGGGTGTGTGGGAAATTTTCCTTTGTTTTCATGGCATAGGCATTTATATCCTCCATGAACAAAACAAAAAATAAAGAATGACAACTCTTCAGTCCCAAGTCCCAACAAACATATTTCTTCAAAATATAGATTTCGAACTCCATTGAAATACATGGTTTTACAGTATGTACTGAACTAGAGTGCTTGTTTATCATGTTTATAAAGTAAATATTCATCACTCACTCAGACTTATTTAAGAGATACGTGCATTTTAAATTTTATTTTAGATTCGTACCATTGCCATCATTGCTGAAGGTATTCCAGAAAATTTAACGAGACAAATTATTAAAGAAGCTGATGAGAAAGGCGTGTTCATCATTGGACCTGCCACAGTAAGTTGTCTTTGAAGCACATTTCTGCACATTCCCTCACACCACTTTTTATTTTTTTCTAAGTATTATGTTTGGATAGAGTTCTTGTGAGGAAAGATGATTTATAATTAAAGTTAATCAATGCATGTACTGAATTTTAATTACAACCTACGAGGGTGAGTCAATTAGTATTCAGCCTATCCCATTTCTGATTGACTGGAACTGTCACGATTTTCATGCCTTGTTTCAATACATGTTTTATACCTGGGTACAAAATTGCATGCGTATCAAGTCATTCTTTAATAAGATATTGAATGTCAAACGTGGCTAGTGATGCAAATGCATGCTTGTCATCTAAAGTTGGGTACTGTGCTGTAATTCGGTACTTGTAATTTAAAAAACAGACAAGGAAATACACAGCGAGTTAGCCAATGTTTATGAATCTTCTGTGCTATCTTATGCTTAGGTTAAATCCTGGGTAGGGGAATTCAAATGTGGTAAAACATCTTTAGAAGATGAAACCAGGTATGGACGCCCACAGGATGCCACCAAGAAAGAAATGTGTAACAAAGTTCGGGATCTGGTATACTCTGATAGGCAAATTCAGGTGGAAGAAATAGCACAGGCATTAAGCATTTCACATGGTAGCGTTTCAACAATCTTACATGATCGTTTAAGTATGAGGAAGCTAACAGCTCATTGGGTTCCCAAATCCCTTAGTGATGAGCAAATGGCAATCAGAGCATCAGTATGCAGCACCTTTTTGAAGCATATTAGGTCAAAAAGTTATTTTCTTTATTGTCTGATGACTGTAGATGAGACTTGGGTATGTCATTATGAGCCAGAGAATAAACCTGAAAGTCGTCAGTGGGTAGGGCCAGAGTCCCCAAGGCCAAAGAAGTTCAAGATGCAACCATCTGTTGGCAAGGTGATGGCCACAGTATATTGGGATGCAAAAGGCATTATTATGTTGGACTTTTTACACAAAAGAAGTACAATAACTGGGATGAACTATGCAAACTTGCTAGACCAGTTGAGAGCCACCATCCATGAAGAACACCGAAGTAAACTCTCAAAATGTGTTTTGCTGCAACAGGACACTGTGAGAGTCCACACTTGCAAAGTTGCAATGGATGCTGTAGAGTGAAATGGGTATGAATTAATACCACATCCTGCCTATTTGCCTGACTTCTAGCGACTTCTTCCTATTCCCAAACTTGAAAATGATATCCATGGATGTCATTTCTGACGAAGAAGTTGTGACGGCAATTGAGGAGTGGGTCAATGGAAAGGACCTTGATTTTTTCAGTTCTGGACTGATGGCACTTGAACACTGTTGGTCTAAGTGCATCACACTAGAGGGCAATTACCTTGAAAAAGAAGAGGTGGATCTCAACCAAAAATAAGTTAGGCTGATTACAGTGTACTTATTGACTCACCCTTGTGTCTCTTTCATAATGCTTAGTACACACACATATATATTTTATATTTGAAATTCACTGTTATACTATGTAGGTGGGAGGAGTGAAGCCTGGTTGTTTCAAGATAGGGAACACTGGAGGAATGCTGGACAACATCCTGGCATCTAAGCTCTTCAGGCCGGGGAGGTAAAATTGTTGAAATGTTACCAGAGTTCCTTACATCTCATCAGAAATCTTGGGCATCCAGAAATATAAAGTTCACTTTATTAGTGTCAGATATTCATCAAAATATTATGGTAATCTTAAGGAAGAATGTTATTGGTAACTTGTGTTCATTTAAAATTATTACATTCAACTTTTACAACAAAATGTTATTTCAAACTTGCATCTGAAACTATAGATGAAAATTAGATGAAGGAAGCATCTTTACTTTAATTATCAATCAGACTGTTGCAATGCAAAATACTAGGATGGGTACAGTATTCAAATATTTAATCTCTTCTATAATGAAGTAGCAATGTTCTCTTCACTTCATATTGAATTTAGATTTGATTTTCAGTGTGGCCTATGTATCGAGATCAGGGGGCATGTCCAATGAATTAAACAACATCATCTCCCTGAATGCTAATGGTGTGTATGAAGGTATTGCCATAGGAGGTGACAGATACCCTGGCACAACTTTCATGGACCACATACTGAGATACCAAGATGAGCCCAGCGTCAAAATGATCGTCTTATTAGGGGAGGTAACTCTGTCAATACTGCTTTATCCGTGTAAATTAAATCCGTAAAACTAAACCTGATGTAAAATTATCATGCAATGCAGTCTTTATATGAAATTTGAGAATAAAAAACATGCAGTTTGAAATGGAGTAAAAACAAGTGATGTGATATTTATGAGAGAATTTAAACTTGGGTACATGAGGTAATACATTTGTATAATACCACTGGATGCAAAATGATATATGGATATGTGTGGGTCTGTAGTAAGTTACCTTTCAGTTTATTAAGAAATATTAATTACCATTTATTGCACTGTACTGTAATATGTTGTTATATTATCGTTTCTGACAGGTGGGTGGTACGGAGGAATATCACCTGGTGAACGCGATGAACAGTGGGCGTGTAAACAAACCTGTAGTAGCCTGGTGTATAGGGACCTGTGCTAAGATGTTCACATCAGATGTTAGTTTCATTCAGAAAAAAATCCTCGCATTTTTTAATTTCCCACATTTTTTCAATAAGCATAACACTTGAGAAGATTTTAAGAAAAGATTCTTAAATCTATTGATATTTAATGTTAGCATTTGTTATAGAGATATAGGGTTTTGAAAGGGAAAGAAATGAATTATTCCTGTAAATCCCTTCCATCAGGTTCAGTTTGGCCATGCAGGTGCCTGTGCTAATGCAGAGGCCGAAACAGCATCAGCGAAAAACAAGGCACTCTCCGATGCCAAGGCTCATGTCCCAAAAAGTTTTGATGAACTTGGCACACTCATAAAGTAAGTTGAATTTAATTATATAACTGTGTAAAATAATACAAAGTCACTTTGGGCATCACATCTCACTGATTTTTTAGATGCCTGATTTAATATTTTTCCTGTATTTTCATTCTTCTCCTATCATATCCACATTGAGGATCTTCATTATAACAATTGGTTTATATAGGGAGGTTTATGACAAGCTGCTTGAGAATGGAACCATTGTACTGGAGCCTGAACAGCCCCCGCCTACAGTTCCGATGGACTACACATGGGCAAGGGTAGGTTTACTATTACAGTAGATTACAATAGTACCTGCACAACCCCACTGTTCCACAAACTATATATAAGTATGCATTGGTTATTATTTACATACAATAAACATTACCACGTAATGTCCATCATGAGTTATATATAGACATGAGTAATCCAAAAAAACAGACTGTACCTACACTTTCTGTTTCACTACATGTGATTGAGATTACATAACACATAGAGGTACAGTCCACTCCGAATATACTGAAATTCAGGGGACCATCCTGAATTGTTCATTACATCCAAAGTTCAGTATAACCAATGTTGAACTGTATAAATGATGTTACTGGGGATTTATTTTTATTTCAGTATAACAGATTGATAGATAGCCAATACACTAACAGATATAGAGAGTCAATACACTAACAGATATAGAGAGTCAATATACAGACAGACAGACAGATACTACACAAACAGATATAGCTAGTCACTACACATGGTGGTAGGTTGGAGTTATAGAAAGAGATAGTTTATAGAACATACCAGAAACCCACTATAGTTAGGAACAGACTGACAGTTATGGAAGTGACTGTCATTTGAGTTATACATTAAAATGTTTCGAAATTCCGGACTCGGATATATTTATAAGATTTATTTTTGGGTTTTTGAATTTGCTCATATTTTATCATATATGTATTTTTTATTGCTTACACTGTTCTAGAATTACATGTAAGTTGTCGTAAACACTAACTCTGTGTGTTTCCTTGTTTTTAGGAGCTTGGGTTGATCAGGAAACCTGCTTCGTTTATGACCAGCATCTGTGATGAGAGAGGTCACGAACTGTTGTATGCTGGGATACCAATCACTGACATATTCAAAGAAGACATGGGAATTGGCGGTGTACTCAGTTTGCTGTGGTTCCAGAGAAGGTGGGTACTGAAGATAGATTGTCTAGCAACAGGACTCGTTATGAAAATACAAAATGAAGGAGTATTTGTAGTAGAAATGGGGATCATTATCAGTTTCTTGCCCTGTTCTTGCACAAGGATGTGTTCCATCTTTTGTGTTACATTCTGTGTTGTTGTGTAAATTCCTCCATTAGAATGCAGTAACCATTGACTCACATTCCTCAGAACAATAAGTACGTGTAGAATATACAACTATGGTGGACTGTGATATCTGACATATAAGTGAAATTTACATGTAGGTTTGAAAAAATTCTACATTTATCCAGTTAAGTATTGTATTAAACTGACCAAACTTTGTCTTTGAATGTTCCATTTCAGTCAATTCCAGCTGCAATTACATATTTGAGTTTTTCTATACAAAATGTAACTCTTTTGTATCCAATTATGAAATTATATCTGTTAATGTAAGTTTGAAAAAATTTACCTGGTCAACTGATTTTATATCAAAAACAGATTGCCAAAGTACGCCACCAAGTTCATTGAGATGTGTCTGATGGTGACTGCTGACCATGGTCCAGCGGTATCTGGGGCACACAATACCATTGTGTGTGCCCGGGCAGGCAAAGATCTGGTTTCCTGTCTGGCTTCTGGCCTTCTTACCATTGTAAGTTAAAGTATTAATGTTGTCTTATGTGTTTCAATGTTTTCAAAGTACAGTAGTAGTTCCCCATTTGGATGATTCGAGATTGATGAGCATAAAAGTGTAATGATATGTTTTTTCATGTGCTAGCCACTTGGGTCATTTTCATTTTCACTGCTGTAGAAAATAAACAAAAGTGATAAACAATATACTTGTATCATTCACTTGTTCATTATCACACATCTGGGAATATTTATTAGTTGTTAGTTTGTTTTGGGGGAAAAGCAGGTAAAAATTTTTAAATAGATTTTATGACCATGTACTTTTGCCCATTGATATTTTGTGAATCGTTATTGTAAATTTGTTTCTAAGACATGACAAGTTTTTGTGACTTCAAATGACTCTCAGAATTTCTAGCTATATATCTACAACAGTTTTGAAAATTTGGGTTGAACTTATAGGCACAATGTAAATGAAATATATTAAGTATGATGTAACTTGCTGTAGTTTTAATAGCATCTGAGATTTTAATGAAATGTTGAATTGTATTTCCACAGGGAGACAGATTTGGTGGTGCTTTGGATGCTGCAGCAAAACAGTTTTCTGATGCCTATACCAGTGACATGATACCAATGGAGTTTGTTAACATGATGAGAAAAGAGGGAAAACTAATCATGGGAATAGGTCACAGGGTCAAATCTGTAAGTCAGGAGGCTACAGGGTCAAATCTGTAAATTAGAACTAGGTCACAGGGTCAAATCTGTAACTTGGGAGAAGGTCACAGGGTCGAATCTTTAAGTTGGAAATAGGTCACAGGTTTAAGTCATTTAATTTGGGAAGAGTCCACAGTGTTAAATCTGTCTGTCAGGAATAGCCATGATCAAATCATTTAATTAGGAATAGTCACAGGGTTAAATCTGTAGACCAGAAATGGTTTACAGGGTCAAATTTGTATGTCAGAAGTAGATCACATTGTCAAATACGTTAGCCTGAAATACATGTGCATCACAAGATCAAAGAATAACTATGTCAAAGGGTCAAATTAACAAGTCTCTGTAATAATTCACATGGTCAGCTGTATGTAAATCAAGTTAATTCATTGAATCAAATCAATATGCCAGTAATAACTGAATCAAATCAATATGTTGGTAATAATTCATTGGATCAAATCAATATGTGGGTAATAATTCATTGGATCAAATCAATATGTGGGTAATAATTCATTGAATCAAATCAATATGTCGGTAATAATTCATTGGATCAAATCAATATTCCGTAATAATTCATTGAATCAAATCAATATTCCGTAATAATTCATTGGATCAAATCAATATGTTGGTAATAATTCATTGGATCAAATCAATATTCGGTAATAATTCATTGGATCAAATCAATATGTTGGTAATAATTCATTGAATCAAATCAATATGTCGGTAATAATTCATTGGATCAAATCAATATGTTGGTAATAATTCATTGGATCAAATCAATATTCGGTAATAATTCATTGGATCAAATCAATATGTTGGTAATAATTCATTGAATCAAATCAATATGTCGGTAATAATTCACAGTGTCAAATATTATAGATAGGATTAGGTCACAATATCCCAGTGTCAAATGAATAAGTTTGGAATAGTACATAAGTCAGAATAGCTCACAGAGACAAATCTGTGAAAGTCAAAACTAGATCAAAGAGTCACATAATAGTAGTTCCATTGCATATTAATTACAGATATAATATGTGTCTCTAGAAATTGTCATTCTTTGTATTATTTCCCTTTGCATACATTTTTCTTCAGATAAATAACCCAGATATGAGAGTTGTGATATTAAAAGAATATGCCAAGAAGAATTTCCCTGCAACACCTCTATTAGACTATGCTATAGAAGTAGAAAAAATAACAACATCCAAGGTAAATATACTAAACAGATATTATTAGTATACAGTAATACATGTAAGAGTATACAGAAATGCTAGAGAGTGGGGGAAAATTGTTCATATCTGTACTGAGTGTGAGTGTAGATCTCTTTATACAAGTAGAATGAAAGTTGTCTAAAAACCAGTAGGGATAGTCTCCCTTTCATTCACAGACTCGATAACAGAATTTGATATTCCTGTCTACATCATATTATCTATGAAGCACTGCTAAAGCCCTCAAATTCCCTCTTTAGGATGTAATTCTATTGTTGATAGCATTTTTTATTAACTTGAATATTCTCCACAACAGATGTGATTTGACACTATGGAAATGTCTGCAGTTTATGCCTAATTGAATATTTTCTGTTGACAGAAACCCAACCTAATCTTGAATGTAGATGGATTTATTGGTGTTGCATTTGTTGATCTGTTGAATAACTGTGGCTGTTTTACTGGGTAAGAAATAATCTGACATAACTACATTGTACATGTCGTGTACCTGAAAAAAAATGCCATGTCTTATTCTTTGATATTTTGATTTTATTTTAACAAAATAATATTTTTAAACTACGAGAACTGACAAGAACATGTTGGATTCTATTTCACAGTACCAATTAAATGTTGTGTCCATTGTGAACCCTTGCATATTATATGTGTCTGATAATTTGGTAACTGTGTTCTTAATTTTAAGGGAAGAGGCCAGGGAGTTAATAGATGTAGGGGCCCTCAATGGGTTATTTGTCCTCGGTCGTAGTATGGGATTTATTGGTAAGTCTGACTTTTCTGCAATAGTGCAGAGAGATACGTGTCTGGCTAACAGCAACCTTAAATGATTTATACAAAGTTTGAAAGATATGAAAGTTTCTATTGTATATTTTTACCATTATGTGTTATGCATCAAGTTCAGTTGTCTTAAGAACTTTGTACCTTGCATTTTAAATTTTATGTGGTAATTGCCCCCCTTGTATTTTAGGTCATTTCCTGGACCAGAAACGTCTGAAGCAGGGATTGTACAGGCATCCTTGGGACGATATTTCCTATGTAATGCCAGAAACCATGGGCCTGATGGGGGATGAAACGGATAAAATCTAAAGTCGACAGATGCAATCAAAGGGAAACTACTGTGCAAGGCAGGCCTTGATCAATCCAGGATTGATTGATCTCAAATGAGGGACGAATATTCAGTAGAATTTTGTTGAAATCTATGGGGAAAATGCTTCAAAATTTGGGGAAATATGGTAGTAATGCAGCTGTGAAATAGAATTTACAGATAAGCTTGGCTTGGAGTGGTGGGGTCAGCACCACACTTACAACATGTACACACATCTGTAGAGAAGAGAGAGTTTTATTGTGATTCCATGGTAGATAGTTTTGTTAATAGTGAATAAACCAGTAGTTTTTTTAATAGTAAATAAACCATATGTGGAATGCATAATCTGTTGATGTGCAATAGTGTTCTTATCAGTACAAAAGTGTTTTAACAGACATGCTGCGTCTTATGCAATAACAAAGTGATGATTGTATATTGATTAACGTATTTAAACAGCTGTAGTAAATGTATGAATTTTTTATAGTACCATTATATTGGTATTGTACTGTGGCCATATTTTTCCTCTCATAAGTTTGATCGTATTGAGTATGTGTTTAGGTGTGTATTCGTGTTGGGTATACTATGTCTTGTTAGTTGTTCTCTCATGGTATTCCTTGTTCAAAGTTTAGAGTAATTTATTGTATCATGTTTAACTTCCATTGTATGAAAATTAATATTGTCTCATATAATCGAAGTATTTTTATATTTAAAGTATTTAACATTCAGTATACATTGACATGAACATGAAAATTGGTTGTTTTCATTAGGCATTATGTAGTTTTATTTTCATTTCCATTACAATTCAAATAGCAAAATCTTTTAAGTTGTAATTATTTTTTGATAAAGTTTGACTGTAAAATTTTCATATGTTGTTACATGTATTTATATGGATTCAGAATCTCTGGTGTCCAGTATTTTTTTTTCCCCAATGGAGTATACTGTATTTCAGCCTTTTGGATTTCATGAAAAATTATTTTCATTTTAAAGGCTGATCATAGACTATAAAAGGAGTGGCATTTAAATGTGAAATCCTATTCTGGTTTTAAATTGAATGCAGGTATTAAGCCTGGGACCTCTATACTACCCAGTTTACTGGTATAGATCCCTGCAGATTAAACATATCCAATCTGTATACCACATGTATGAGAGTCTTCATTTTGATTTATTATTGAGTTTATACATATCATATTTTTGCTTAAGCATTAGAATAAAGCAATTTGAACAACCAAGATAAGGCTGAATTTTATGTTTTTGTCAATATGTATATATACAAACCTGCCACTATCCTGGAAACTTAATAAATTTATTTCACATGCAAGATCACTGACAAAGTCATGGTTGGTTCAACTGCACTATCAGTGTCAGTGGCGGCATAATTTGCTTGGTGTAAATTGTCAGAAATTGTTCATTAAGCTCTGTGGGGCCAGGATAATGCATGCGAATTCATTTATAGGATCTGCAGGTGCTTTTTAAGGAATTTGTGCTTTTAAAGCTTTGGATGAGAAATTTGGAAATTGTTGAGCATTTTAACAGGACGGAGATAATTTAACAAAGCAGATGTGACCCATTTCAAATTGAAATAGTAAATACTGTTCATAAGATTTTAATACTTTATTGCTTACAAGACGAATCTCGGTAGGATAATTTGAATTAAAAAGTTGGTTTTGTAAGCTACTTGGGGAATATTAGCAGTGAAGATACAATATATATTTATACACCAGCATTTAAGTTTAGATAAACTTTTTATTGAAGACGGGTAGTGTTTGTTTATTTTCTCGGTAATACTGCAAGTAAGTAGTGTTTTATTTAAAAGTAAACACTGCGAATTCAAAATCCAATATTTACTTTGCTTTCCTTGAGCTTATATGAATCGGGGATAAGAGAAATCCATTCATAGAGTTAGATCTTGTCTCTGCATGAAAGAGTAATGATGTGTATTGTGTTGATACAGATTTTACTGAAGACAGTTGACACGACAGGGTCATTGACAGAAAGATTTCTGTTCTCAGTGGGTCATGTGAGGAAGTCTGACAAATAAGAAATTATGAGGAGTTTCCCCTTTATTTCCACAAACCAGTTTAGAAATGCTGTGCAACTTTTTTTTTATATTTGATTTATTACTCATACGATCATTGAAACAAAAATACCTTTGAAGGTCTGCAGCACAAGTGTGCGCGTTACTTCATTCATTGAGTGCAAAATCTTCATTATAGTCGCAGCGATCATTTCATTAATATACGTAGTATAGTGATGTTATTAAACATAATAGTTAATAAATTGTATAAATATAGTATATAGGCCCCTCTGTCCTTGTACATTGTAATTATACTGTATTAAATTGTGCCTGTCAACTCTCTGTGCTTACGTCTCTATAAAGAAGGGTATAATACTAGATTTTTGTTTTGTTTTTGTTTTTGTTTTTTTGTTTTGTTTGTTTTTGTTCTACATGGAGTTTTCGGTATACGAATATACGTAGGTATGAATGTTTAAGTCACGAGGAAACGGGGAAGGAAGGATTGAATTGGATTTGGAGGTGCCCCTCCTCCCCGCTTTTTATGACGACGTTCATTTTCCGTTCCTTTTAATGTAATGTTAGTTATTTTCACATGCAAAGTAAGATACATGTATTTAGTTTATCCCCCTTTCGATAATAGTAATGAATGGTGATTAAACTGATCAGTTAAATCCATATAGTGAAGGATGACCCCGCCCCCCGAAATCTTTAGAATTTTCGGCAAACTTTTCCGGTTCCTTCTTTGTTGGAAAGTGATGCTATGTGCTTGATGTTTCATAAGAAATGAATGTTTTGGTTATCAAAAACATTTATAAATAAATATCTGTAGCCCCGTAAATGTTTTATTTGTTTATTTATTTAAGCAATTGTTTTATTTGTGTATTTTTAAGTTCAAAATAAAGAATGGGGGAAAAAAAACGGGAAAAAAAATAGATCCTCCCCGGCGGGGAATCGAACCCCGGTCTCCCGCGTGACAGGCGGGGATACTTACCACTATACTACCGAGGATTCATACAATTATGAGAAAGAAATATCCTATTTGACAATACAGGCGTAAACAGTCATATGTTTGATCACGTGATCTTCTAATGACATGGGGCGATATCTCGCTCGAGCAAAAAAAAAAAAAAAAAAAAAGTCGTCGAGAGTGACAGAGACATCTGATAACGAGCACTGGAAAAGCTTGATAATCTTTAGTTAGATATGTACTTTAGGTAACGGGCAATTCCTAATAATTCATATACAACTTTTAATGCGTTTCTGATCAGGTTGAGATGATGTTTGTGTGCGCGTGTTTGTTTGTATTTTAATCACTTTTATTGCTCTTTGTTTTAAATGTTGAAACGGTTTCGATAAAATAAGAAGGTTTAAATTCAGCACTTTATGCTTCCTGTAAGGTACATTTTTTTTCATCTGTAATTTTTTTTATTTATAAAATATTATTAGATCATTTTCTATGAGAGATATATACCCAAAAAGAGTTAACAGTTGATTTCTGAAATGCTCTCTACAATACGGAAAAAAAAATTAAAGAGATATTTCATTTACATGGTAGGTTTTTATTTATTTATTTTTCAAATTTGGGCAAGTTTATTTTAGCTTTAATAGTCTTTAATTGCCTATTGAATATAACATGTTTCGTAGGAGTGTGCTTATTTCAGTTGAAATTTGATTTTGTGAACATGTGCTTGGGCTGTTATTTTACTTGTCAGTAGAAATTAAAAAAACCCTAAGTTTGCCCTATTCTGTATGGAGCGAGAAATTAACACTAACTTATTGCTCTTTTCAATAGACAATGAGCGCCGGTTTTCGAGATACGTCCGAGTTGTTTCTCGTTGGAGAACTCTTGTACATAGTAAGGCGCGAAACATTTACTTGTGGAAGTGGGACAAATATTCATCATTGCATACGTGAATGTGCGCAGTAATTTTCTCAGACGCAGTTTCATCGCCTGAGTTTGACTGATACACAAACTAGATAAATGATAAGTATTCAGGGAGTAATTAAACACATGGATTTCGTTACTCGTACGTATCAGGATATTACTTGCAAATATGACATTGTTTTAATATTTCACTGTAGTAAAATATTTATTTCAATACTATTTTGTATTTTCTACACTTAATTAAAAAGAAGCCGCTTTAAATACATTTATCGTCTTCTGCAAGTCCACTATGTCCCAATTAGGCATTCAAAGTTCCACCAAATGCACCTCCTACACAGAAGAACTCTCATCTCGAAACCGGCGTATTCAACTATTGCTCTCATGAAATCAATTGATGTGCACATCAGTATGGTGGAATTATTGCTCGCAAAATTTAATTTGAACAACATAAATAATTTTATGATCTCTTTAATTCAGTTGAAGGTATCTTTAATTATGTGCAACGCTTTTGTAAAAGTTTTAATGTGCACAACAATTCTTTTTAAAAGAAATCGGTTGTGGATACGTTAAATTGAAGATATTTCTAATGATGTAATTGCTTTCTCTTAAGGAATCGTAATTAATGCAACTTAAGAGAACAATAATTCAATTTTTGTACACATTAATTGAATTGATTCACACACTACTTGTATTCTTACTCTTTTCAACTGAGTAGTAGCATATCAATTCAATTGCCGATTTCATCAATTCATTTGAAGACAGCAACAATTCAATTATAGCGCGCATTAATTCAGTAGCATAATTAATGCTATCAACAATTCAATTAATGCGCGCAATCATTTAGAATTGAAGATATATCATTAATCATTTAAAGAAATCTTTAATTGAATTAATGTACGCATAAAGTAAATCGATATTTTCAAATGATGATAGCGAGGTACAAAACCTTGTATCTTTCATAAATGCGTACTTTATAAATCAATCGTCAAACCTACTTTAAATTCGTTAATATTTCTAACCTGTAAACAATGCACGTGGCTACCTGTGACTATATTATATCTAATAATATGAATACTAGGCGTAATATTTAGAGGTATGTTCTTGAGGCGAAGGAAAGGGAGACGAAAGGATATTTTGACATTCATGTCTTAAATAATTAGTTTAAATTTTTTTTTTCAAACGCACACGTAATGGGAAACATTACAAGTTGTTAATACATGTATGTGTGATACGTGTCTACAGCGTAAATTTTTTGGGGAGATTTTCAATGATTACACGTGTCATGCATGACGTGTTTCCAGTTACACCCTGGGCGTGAGCAGCGAGCGTGTCTTGGAAGTATTGAAAACCATGGGTGGGACATCAATGCGTTTTTATTTTTCATAGTGCGTAAAAAAAAAAAAAAAAAAAAAAAAGCATAAAAAAAACCATTAAATAAAACTAGAGTGCGCGGTAATTTACATGGTATGGTGTATGTATCTTATTGAAATATTTAGGTTTGAGGTTGATTGTGATTTGATCTCTAAAGAAAAAAAAAGAAAGAAAGATATAAAAATATATGAATTATTTGAATTATTTTAATCTTACCAACTACTCATTCCCATAATTATTTGATATTGTTTTATTAACCCTTTCTCTACCGACACATTTTGAAGCTTTTCAACGACTACATGACACATTCTGTTGGATGAAATTTAAAGTACTACTCGGCCATGGATGCCCCCCAGGAAAGATGTTAGATGAGCCCATATTGCAGGGGGAAGGATTCATGTTTATTGTTGTCAGACACTGTGCAGAAAGACATCACACAATACTATTCCTGTATGTAAAGTTATCTGTGTTTGAATGTTGGATGGGTCCAAAGCGAACACTTTGAATATCGTTGTCATATTTACCGGTACATGTGCATTTTTCAGAGAAGTCATTATGAACAACAAATCACATCATTTCCATTGTCTCTAAGACTTCATAGAGACGTATACTGGTGTCTGAAGTTTCATAGATGGCGACATGTTTTCTTCAGGTTTGTCAGTAAGAGTCTGATTTGTACCTTGCGTGCTCTTCCTCGTTTGGAGGGGCCTCCGTGGCCGAGTGGTTAGAGCATTGCGCTCAAAATCACAAGGCCTCTCACCTCTAGTCGGCGAGGGTTCGATTCTCGCTCGCGCCGATATATGTGAGAAAGTTTGCCAGTTTACTTTCGGAAGGTCGGTGGTCTCTTCCCGGGTACACTGTATCTGGGTCTCTCCTCCACCTACAAAAGCTGGACGTCACCAGATAACTGAAAAAAATTGTTGAGTGTGGAGGAAAACAAGAATCAATCAATCAATCAATTTTCTTTTTTGCAGCATTGATGTTGTGTGTTTGGCTTCTTCACCTTGTACTTATTTTTTCTTTCTCTTCTCCTCTTTCACTGAATCTGTTTCCCCAAATCATTTTCATTTACCTTCATCATTACTGCCTTTTCTTTGCATGATGAACATTTTCTATACATGCAAGTCTTTTCATCGGAATCACAACAAATGACCTCCGCAAGAAAAAATCAGGTTGTTGTCATACGAGTAACAACGCCAATATTTTTCAACTCGCTCTTGATATAAAGGCAGGTCTGTCGGTCCTTTACCATTGCCTTTAAATACAACCCCCCCCACCCCCCCACCCCCCAAAAAGCTTCGAAACCGACAAAATAGAATATGATATCCCATTTCCTGGTTCTTGCTCAAGAATTTGGCATGGAGATGTTTCATGTCTTCTCTGTTTCCTGACCTTAAAACGAGTAGGTCTTTCCTCCTCAGCAGATGAACGGCTATCTCTTTGCAGAAAGATTTTAACTGCTGTCCGTATTGTCCGAATTCTTGCATTTCTCTGAGTTCTCAAAGATTCTCTACTTATTGCAGTGGGGATTCTCTTTCTTGAATATCCAGCAGAAACAGAATTTAACCCGTATTTCCGTAATAAATGGAAAGGAAGGATGCCAGCAACTCTCTTTTAGGTTTATACTTTTACGAGTGTATGGTGAAAGTGCAACATTCCATTAAGTTCCTGGATACTAGTACCTTTTGGTCTCTGAATAATTTTTGTTTTTTGTTTTGTTTTGCTTTTTGTTTTGGCGAGTCTACACTTCGAATGACTTTTGCTTTCTCTCAGTGCAACCGATTTCCGTTTTCTATATTTTTCTATGCAGGTATAGTTTTCTTTCTTCTGTAGTTTCATTTTCAAATGCTTTATTTATCAAACGCGTCTTACTGTTTTTCCAACCAGAAAACTCTTGCATGTCGACAGAAGAATCCAAAGATTCTCTCACATTTTACCAAAATTACAACGTATCTGTCTTTTGTATTCTTGATTTCTTTTCCACTGCATTCGCACAGCTCTTTTCTGTCTTTCCGTCAGCTGTGATATATTTACCAGTTTTCCGCTTGTTTTCCATGATATATATCTTTCTCTTTCAGCCTTAAGTAATTTATGATGTTTTTCGGGACACTTTTCTGTCCCACTTTCCCTCTCCGTCTACGATCTCTTTCTCTTGCCGCAAGTGCCATGTTAAGTAAGGGTATATTTAGTTTCGTAAAGTAAAGAGCTCCCTGGTGGATCCAACTTTTCAAAAGCATCAACCACAATTGTGCAAATATAGCGATGTTGGTCGCCGAGTCTTATAATCAAATGTTAAACCAGAGTTTTCTCTGTGAATACTGGTAATTTTTCATTTCTGGTCAAATCTTTTGTGTAATCTTTTTCAATGATGTCCTAAAATAGTGTTTTATAACCTTAATTGATAAATGTTTTCAGCTAACAAACGGTTTGTGTTAATTTTTTTTTTATAGAACTGATATTTATTATCTTTATAGTGGATAATGATAAAGTGAATGAGACACGACCAGATCTAACCATTGAAATAAATGCTATTAACCAATTATTTAAAATGCATAAATTAATGGACATATTTAAGTGTAAACAAAACGATGAAATTTAAAATTGTCATTTCCATAACGAAAGCTTTCAGCAGAAATGCTATAGTAATGATAGTTTGGTATATATATATATATTATAATGTTTTTGCCTTTGATATCTTTACCAGTTGAATTGGTAGCCATTTCCTCAAAAATGCGTAGTAGTTTGTGAACAATGCGCGTTTGAAGCTCTATAAAAATCTTACGTTTGGATTCCGAGAGAATGAAGAGTGCCGACGTGAAGCGTCGCAGTTCATACCCTCATGTATTTTCAAAATCTTAAATATTTATTTCATATTATCTAATGCATGCTCGCTCTCAACGTATTAACAGTCGGATGTACATAAAAAAAATACTTGACACAAATGAATGGGCATGAAAATCTCGGAAGGTTTTAAAGAAGCATTTAACAGGAAACCAATGTTAATTAATCAATGTTCAAATATAAGCAGTAATAGACCGTATACCATTGGATCTATTTTTGGGTGTTGATGAATATCGTTTAAATCTGTTTTAGATGATATTTTGGAAACTTAACTATTTTGAAACATATAATTTTATCAGGGTGTCTGGCTGTACAATTATAAATGTATATAAAAATCAAATTTCCTATACAATTATCTATTTTTTTTCTCTGTTGAGCTGGTGCCCCTTTCCCATTTTCTTTGTGCAGTTTATGTTTAGTATGTTGATATATTTTCATTTCATACACACTGAGATAACATTACTCGTTACATATTTTCTCTCTTACTACGCTATAGCATATTACAGCGATACCTTGCACCTTACAGTAGAAGGCATATATAGGTTCAGTCTGCTGCCTAAGCTTTATAGTCAGTCAGTATGATTTACATGATTAAATACTTTTATAAATACAATAAGATATTTTAACACAAACTATTTTATGAGACTTTGAGTCATAATGCCTGTATAAAATCGAATTTTTACATGCATACGAAACACAAGTAAAGTTTAAAAATTATATCAAACTAGCGAAGCATACAGCTTAAAGTAGAAAAAATTCATTCATCACGCACACACAAAACTTGTTCTCAATACCTAATGTGTAGAGAATACATCTGTAGACATATTCTAAGTTATATTTTACATAATTGTATACGTTCTGAAATGAATGAAATGAAATTTAAATTTTGCAATTACCATTCAATACGTTCATGCAATTGCAAATACTCTCTCTCTCTCTCTTTCTCTCTCTCTCTCTCGTCAATTCCCTCTAGTTGGCGTTGGCACCAAATAGGAATCATCTAATTTGGTTAAAGGACAAGAACTTTACGACTTCTGCGATGAATACCAGGTGCATATTTAACAGCGAATTTGTCTAGTGCTAAGACACATACATATCCACTGCAGTAAATCGGATCAACTATTATAAGATGCACATAATTGATAATTTTGACAAATGACCTTGAATTGAAATCACGACTTAAGAAGAGACTTGCTGGCAATAAAAATGTCTAAAAATTTACAAAGAATTACACTCTTGTATTTCTGAATTCATTCACTTGATTACAGGCATGGCATTTATTAAGTGCTTTTTAAGGACAAAAAGATTATATACCTTTTAAATATATGTTCAAATTCCTTCAAAGATGATACATTTATATCAGTATGTTAACTATTAATTATCTCCCTTTATTACACATGAGATATCGCTTATATCATGCATCTATCTTGATTATCTAATAATGCAACACTATCTTTCATCAACTACATGACATTTTAAGATCTAAATGGCGATTTTTAAAAATTGATGCATTCTGTCTTTGCCCCACGTAAGTTAGCAACTTCAATGCATTTCTCGGGGACGGCGTCATTTGAGACCATTAAATCGTCATCATCAAAGTTAAGTGATTAGACGAACAGAATTAAATTAATCTTTAAGTAATGCAACCTCCCGGTGTTTTAACAGAGCCGGAGATCATTTTTCATTCTTTCTGTGTCATTTTGTTTTTCTCTTTTTATTATATAATCTTTCGGCTTCCACAACCGAATTGGTCTCTGCTCCCCATGTGCTCTGACGTCACTATTCTCACGTTTTGTTGCCCGGTTGCTTCACGTAAAAGAATGTGGCCATTGTGTTTTGTATAACCCTTTGCAGTTTTGCTTCCATTAAGATTAAACATCGGTCCCATGAGAAGCTACCATCAGTGATTGTTTTACACGAGAACACTTTGTTCTTGTATCTGATTTCCATTCTCGATCATCAGTTTTCTTTCTAGTTTTGACATTTAAAAGTATCAATTCATCATTCATATAAAAAATTAGTTCAGGTGTCACTCTGACCTGGTGACAGCAGACGATAATTTTTACTTACGCTGATAAAGAAATCAATGGAAGCTTTGTTCAAATGTTGAGATCATTTTATTTTACACCTGCATAAATTTCGTGACTCAGGAAGATACCTGTGCGACTAAAAGGTAAACACACGGTGTCTAATCTGGAAAGCGAGAGATCATAGAGACGGTTCCATGCATTTCAATTATATTTATGACCAGAATTATGATTCACTCTTTGTCTTCAGTTCGTCTGTTATGTAATGAGTGAAGGACAGGGACGAATTTGCATTCATTCAGGACTTTCCCACGACTAAATTATTAGCATATGTACAACACATCATTTATATCCGGTTTAAAATTTTATTTTCATTTATACTTCGCGTATTCCTGCAAGATTTGAATTAACATATCATTTCACGGTAACAAGAGAATTTTGCAAGAACGTAATCTTGCACTTTAGGTATGCAACGTATTGAGAAGTTATAGCGAGTTAATTTACTTAAATCAAAAATAGACAAACATATGTAGGACTTTCTGTATATACATTATACGCTATGAAATTAAGCATGGTTATAATGAAATACAATTCAAATGTTTTCACAATATTGCTGGATCTTTATTTGGTCTGAACTAAGTTCCACCTCCTACATCAGCAACGGAAGAACCCGGATTTTCCTTAAATTTCTTTGACTGTTTCCAAAGTTTGATATTTTTCATAAGAATCCCATGATATTTCGCATCATCTAGTTCCTCTTCCTCTGACAGAGAACTCATCAATGGTATAGAACTCCCTTTTCCATTGAAAGATGACGACAGAGGAAATGCGGGTGAAGATTCAGCATTCAGATCCGGCATAGAATCTTGAGAACTGTTATTATCCATTTCGTCGTCGATCACCAAAGGTTCACTACCATATCTTATCAATGGGTTTTTTAGATTACACATGACATCGTCACATGCTCTTTTCTTGGAATATTTGAGGGTTGGGCGTTTCCTTCCGGAACAACTAAACGTAGCACTCCTTCCGATTGGATTTCGTGTTCTCGGACTGCTTATGGAGGATATTACATTATTTATGGCCAGAAGTTGTTTCATTAGTTTTACATCTTGACTACGAATGTCTTCCTAAAATCAACAGACAAAATTCAAGACATTTATGAAATACAGAGGAAAGGCAATTGAGATAAAGATTAAGATTTGGTTGTCAGTAGGACTTAGTGTTATTGGCAATACCCTATGATTCATGAACTTGCATTAGAGTAAAATACTCGTAGTTATAAGAACGAAGATAACCTGTCGTATTCATGCCACAACGCAAGAACTTAAACTTATCTGAAGGAAAGTAAAACGAAAGTAAAGTAATCTGTGTATAACCAAAATAATACTTACCAAGTCTGATTTTAGCCGTGATAAAGCTTGTGTTATACGGTGTACAGGGGAATCGGAATCCATTGTCCTCCTAGAATCAAGGAACTTTCCACTATCGTAATAAGATATTCCAAATCTGGTTAGAAAGTTTCGATTCCGGAGAAGAGATGTATTTATTTAAACAAGACAGATCACATGCATTTAACGGCAGTCGTAACATCCATTTAATCGCGGATATTGTGTGGTTTTTATGCCCTTATTCGATCAGTAAAATTACGTTTACTGAATTTATTAGGAGTTTCCACACGGCTGAGTAAACACACATTTCAGTTGATCATTTTTATAAATTATAACACAAGATTTTCAAGAATGTTTAATGACAAATGAATTATTTGCAACGAAGATTTTATTGTATAAATGTCAATCATATTGAAGACTGACTAAACTTGACCAAACAAACGCTCTGTAATTTATCTTAAGTGCCAAACAACTTTCCATTTCAGACACCTTTTACATTTCAAGCGGAATTCCTCACCTATAGGGCATCTACAGTACATTTAAAGGTGGACAATCGGTGCTTCGAAGTCCGCAGTACCTCGATTTAAACCAGCGGTATGGTAATGGACGTTTAGAAATAAAGCTTTTCATCTTACGGGATTCTGTGAAACCTTTTAACATTTTGACAACTCAAGATCAGCAGTTTTTCTGTAGAACTTGACAGTGATAGGTTCTCATCAACTGATACGAGATCATGTACATTTAAATAAGAAATAAACGAACTCTAATATCCTGGTATTTACAAAACCCCAACTTATGATGCGACTATGATAACGCGTTGTTTCTTTGCAGATCTATAGATCATTTATAATTACACTTTAAGACAAAGTTGCTTGAGTTCACGGTTTATTGTAGTACTTAGTATCAACTGATTGTTCAGTGCTGTAAATTGTAACTAAAAATTTAACTCTGGAGACTTCAAGTATTTTTTTCTCTTTCAATTGTCCATCAAATTAATTCGTAATTACTGATATAATGAAATCGGTCATATCGATTGAAATTCTTTTGCACTAAAATCAAGTTTATAAAGTGTTGGTATTGCAGAAAACGCCCTCGATATTACGGCATAGTGAATTCGTACAAGTGAACAGTTCTCCAGCCCGCATAAAAGTGCGTTCCAGTGGACGTGGACAATACAGATGTACTCAATAGTTCATCTAATTTGTCGGCCCCGAACTCAGACGACTTCACCGTAATGTTTAAAGTGCTCCTAAATTGCTAACAGTAATCGGCCCGCTATCGCACCCTTAATTGAGTGTATTGTGAATCTCCGAGTAGTAAAGTGCGTTTTGTCTGAATACACTTATTTTTGTATCAGTTTGTATAAACACTAAATTGTTAATTTCCAAAGAAGGCGAACACCCCGAGAAAATTTGCCGAAGAAATTAACACAAGAGTATATTTCTACGTTATATGAAACTAAGTATGCTTTATTTATATTACTGCCAGGTATTTGTACACGTGTACTAACTAGGTACACTGTTCATGGTTTGGTAAAATGTTAAATTCATGAATAAAATGACGGTTGATTATTCATGTACTCTAAAGCTTCTAGATCTGCCAAATCGCATCCCACGCAAAGCGATGTGCGAGTATTCGTCCATAGAGATATGTAATATTCCAAGAGGAAGGTGCTATTAATTTATTATTAATAGTCAATTGGATTATAACTTCAGCTGCATACTAGCAACATTAGCCATTTTATCATTTTATGCTATTTGTCAATTCTGGCGATGAATACAATGTTGAAAGAAAAGAAGATCCATTGTCGTCAGATATATAGACTGTAAAAACTAAAAAAGTTCACAGTCATACATAAATACGTTTTAACCAATTATTCCTTCTTTATGCAGTGCGCATGATAAATATTGGAAGAAAATTACCATTTGATTCGTGCATGTTTAAAGTTTTGCGTGCATTCCAGGTGAAATGGAACATCTACGAAAGAATAACAAAACTTTCTACAATCCCAAATTATAGAAATTAATCACCATTCCCAGGTATTAGTTCAGATGGAAAATCAGAATAGTAGGTCCATTCTTATAAGGAAACTGATTTCTGTCGCGATGCCTCAACGATATAAAATACAATTATTCACAAAAGATATAATCTTTTTTTCTACTTTCAGAGTATTGTTAATGGCGACTTTTTTAATTTAAAAAAACATTTGCTCTCAAAATGTTTCGTGAGCTAAAGGGATTGCATGATGCAAAAATAAGAACAGAGTAAAATATTGCCATTACAGATTGAGCTCGGCGTTCGATGGATGATTTCGTCACTTCGATGAATTAAATGTTGGCTCTTTGAACTTCTCAAGCAGAACAACAATAAGTAATAACAATTAAATTCAAATAGCATGTGACATTAAACTAGCAAAATATATCATGCGTTGACTAAGTAAACTAATTTCATATTAACTCATACATGCCCTTTAGCTATTAAAGAAAATTTAAACGCTTAGTTTAAAAATAAAATCTGGCGTAAATTATCTAAAACACGACATGGTTGTGGGGCGTTATTATGTGGAAAAAATTGAGAACAGGATTTAGAATATTAAAGTGTTTGAAATGTGAATTTGATTGTTGTCAACGTGAAATCAATATGTTAGTACTAACTTTTAACTCTACAAAATAAAGGAAGAAAAAGAAAGAGAGAAGGAAGAAATAAAAGATATCAACCCATTTGCGATAACAAAAGTATGATAATTAAACATGCTTGCAGTTATTTAAGGTTTTGAATTATTTTGCCACTCCTAATGTACTGTTGCTAACATAATCTTTCTTCTTTGTTCTAAGGTCACAAAACATTCACAGAAGTCCATAATTCATAAACACTAATTGCCTCGTGCACTTTATGACTGCTCATTCAATTTTTGGGTTGTTAAGTTTAACAACAAACAAAGTGGGCAGGAATGAATCACGTGATGTCAGGTAAAGATCTTGAGGCCCGTCAATCAATTTCAGAAACCGAGACAGTCCCAGGTATAAAACCTCTTGACACTTTTGAAACACGGTTAAAACACTGTAAACTGTATTGGTATACATACGTTCTTATTCAAATAGCGAAAAATGGAGAAAGAGTCATCCTTAGATAGAATTACTTTATCTCTATCAAAATTAAAGACAGAGTTGGTGAGTATGAAACTGATCTAAATGAAAATATTATGCCATTGATATATTTAATTTTAAAATGCAATTATATATAAAAAAAAAAAAAAAGAGGAAAAATTGCGTTGATATTCATCTTGAATCATTATTATTTATTGTAGATGGAGATGAGAAGTCAAGATGTTAAACTGATGAAGCAATTGATATCCATTAATACCACTATTGGTTCCATGACAAATGGAAAACACAGAAACCCTGTTTTAAGAAGTGCCAGCGTCAGCTCCCTGAATCGCCGGAGCGTGGACAAACTCAGCAACAAAAGAAGTGCCGAAGTGATGTGCAACCTCAAGAACCCTCTGGTGCGACACAGAAGCGCTCCAATCATGGTCGAGGACAGAAAAGAGGACCAAAATTTAGGTTAATGCAATATTAGTATTCAATCTTGATTTCTCATAAAGAAAGATATCATTATGGTTTTTTGATGATAGATTTGAATGAATTGCATTCATTTTGATAAACTCTAACCTTTGAAAAATTACTTTACAGATATTGAAGTTTCAGAAGATGCCGGTGCCAGCAGTTTACCTGAATCAGCAAATGACATTGCATCCCTGTGTAGCTCTGCATCATCACTCGTGTCAGCCAATCAACTGTCTCCATCCTATCTCCGGCCACTTCCTGAGGAGGAGGATACAGACGACAGAATGTATTATGGAATCTTAATGAAAAATATCAAACTCTGGAAATACTCCGCGGAATCTATTAATAGTTCAGAAAGTGACAGCTCGTTTGACAGTTAGTAGAGTCTCGGAGTTATTAGCAATTTTAATTAATGTGGTTTTGTGGGAGGGAAGTGAATCATGTGCAATATTGACAACTGTTACCCAACACGTCACTTCCGTTCGTTCTCATACTCTCCTCCAAAGTCTACCATTCACTGATTAGAGCGGAATTTTTCGACTTTGTTTTCCTTGATGCTGGAAGCTGGAGGTAATGGAATAAGCAAGACTATATTTCTTTTAAATTGTTTCATCGCATTAAGTAAAAGTAAACTTAAGCGCTCAAGCAATTTCTCATGTTTTTGCATCCTGTTACGTAGACTTATATATATATATATATATATATATATATATATATATATATATATATATATAAGCGATTTCTCATAAGTTTCTTTTGAATTGCCTCATCGCGTTACTTAGACTTAAGTATTCAAGCGATTTTCATAAGTTTCTCTTGAATTGTATTGTCGACTTACGTAAACTTAAGTGCTGACGCGATTTCTCATAATCTTATCACGTTACGTAAACTTAAGTGCTGACGCGATTTCTCATAATCTTATCACGTTACGTAAACTTAAGTGCTGAAGCGATTTCTCATAGTCTTATCGCGTTACATAGACTTAAGTGCTGAAATGATTTCTCATAGTCTTATCGCGTTACGTAGACTTAAGTGCTGAAGCGATTTCTCATAGTCTTATTGCGTTACGTAGACGAGAGTGCTCAAGCAACTTTTCATATGCTGCTCTTAACTTTTCTTATCATATAGCATAGTACACAAGCTATATCTCTTAATCAAACAATTTAAAACTTATACAAAATTATGAATGATTTCAAATGACAGTGAAAATAGAGATTTAAATTTTTTCTTTGATGTTTTTTTTTCAGTGACGTATACAGATACCTAACTCAGGGTGGAAAGAAGAACGTGATTGTGATGAATTGAAACCTGACTTGGGGTGAAAGAGCAATATGATGGAATGAATTATGCAACCCATTCTGAAATCAATGTGTGCAATACTCTGACAAAAAAATTTCTGAAATATACATGTGTATACTCTAAATGAATAAATACATATTCATTTATTCGTGTTTTGGTGAGGAAATTCTAATTATATTTGCCACCATATGACGTAGAAGATAGACTACAGTCTTTACAAAATAATAAAATAAGAAGATCAATCTAATCACACAGAGGAATCTATAAATCATGGAATTCAATTCCGCGTATTTGATATCAAGATTGTACAATAACAGATGCATGCAATGTCCTTGACATTTGGGGTGATTAAATTGTCGTCTTTATAACAATACATGTATAAAAGAGAAGAAAATTGCCACATATGGTTGTTTGGTTACATGTTTGTTTAATGTCCCGCTCAAGAATCTTTCACTCGTATGGAGACACCACCATTGCCGGTGAAGGGTTGCAAAAGTTAGACCTATGCTCGGCACTTATGGCCTTTGAGCAGGGAGAGATCTTTAACGTGCCACACCTGCTGTGACACTGGACCTCGGTTTTTACGGTCTCATCCGAAGGACCACCCCATTTAGTCGCCTCTTACTACAAGATAGGGGTAATGAGGATCTATTCTAACCCCGATCCCCACGGAATTTCGCACATATGGAAGTAAAAAAAAAAAAAAAAATACGCTTCCACTTCATATATATTTTCCAAACATTTATCCATTAGTTCATCTAGTCGTAATTTTCAAAGGTTAAGAGACAAATTTATCATAACTTAAAAAAAAGAAATTATGGAGATAAACCATTTATCAGGCGAAAGTCTACACCGCCGAAAACTGCAGATAGTCAGCACGTTTTATGGATAGTAAGTGCTTGATTTTCGTGGATCCTTGGTATCTGTTTTTTCTCAAGCTTTATTTATGTACTTGACAGTGTGATAATTTTGCACAAATACTTCCTTAGAATACATACTATCGTCTTACTATTAGATACAATCTCCCACATACGGTACATCTGATAATAAGACACGATTTGAATGTTCTAATTTTAGATATTTTGTTTTTGACAAGGGCTAATATTTGATAAATATATGAATATAATGCATAAATGTTACATTACTTTATTTTGATAAAACACACACACACACACACACACACACACACACACACACACACACGTTTTTAACATCTTGTTTTGAAATCACATTCGGAATTTAAAGTAAGAAATACTACAGTTTTAATAAAGAAGAATTTTCAAATAATATAACACTTCAAACGAACAGGGGCATGGTCGAACGAACGTGTACGGTTATGTAAGTCTACCACTCATGGTATTGAAATCTAAGTACCAAGGAGAAAAATGTTTTGATTTGCATCCATTTTAAAAAAAAAAAATCTATAACACCATTGAAATTGTAAATCAGATCGACGCCGACTCGTCCATTATACAATTCAGTAAATATTTGTAGATTGCTTTCTACAAATATTGACTTCTGTTTTGTTCATATGGGAAAGGCAAATCTTCATTCAGCAAAGCAGATTTGGAAGGGAGCCAATTCTCAAACTTGTGTTTTCTTTCTTATTTTATTTCCTTTATTCCAAACTTAGGTACATGTTTGTCATTTCCCTGTAAAGTTAAAAAAGATAAAATATTTGTTGATAAAGGTATGAAAAATTCACACAGTTATTCATCGCAGATGAAATTACTATAACTTTGAAAGTCAGAAAACAAATATAAATAGACAAATAAATAAATAAATCTCATCAATTAATCCCAAGCACGCAGCTACAGTATGATATTATACAGTGACGTATATTAAACTTAATATTATTTTACGATCATCATGCATGTATCAATGCGCATTTGCAATAGTTTGTCCAGTATTTGACATATATATATATATATATATATATATATATATATAAAATCGTTCATTTGAAATTAAAAACATATTCATATGACATAGAAAATAGTTATTTGTCCAAAAAAAAAAAGAAGATAAATTATCAACCTGCAATAACATTGTTGATAATGAAAAATGAAATTTTAGAAGTATGAATCTTCAAAAAGAGAACTTGTCGCCTTTTGTAAATTCGTGTGAAATATCTGAGCCACTCACTACACTATAAAAGTTCTTTTGCCCCACATTTAACACTGAGTGATATTAACGTTTCACATTTTTTGCCTTTAATATCGTTACAAATTGTTATGACAGCCATTTCTTCATGAACGCGCTACGGTATAAACAATATGCGGATAAATCTTGATAAATATAGTACATCTATTTTATCGGCTGGGAATTACGACAGAAATGAAAGTTGAATGTAAATAAGAAATACACTTCACTTTTGAAAATGCACGAAGGTATGAACTGCAACACTTCACATCGGCATACTTTTCATAAAGTACTAACGCGCTTCATGATGTATGTCGGCGTGACGCGTCGCAGTTCATGCACTCATATACTTTCAAAAATTAAATTTATTTCTTCATTATCACAGGTAGACAATGTAATACATAACTACTTTTTTGTGCTTAGTATTAAAGTTTTCCCTTCACCTCTACAACTGAGTACATACTGGCGCATGAGCATTCATTATACGCTTGAAGTCTTATTTAATTGACCGTCAACTATTACAGTTTTAAAATTTCTGATGATCAGATTAAATTAATAGTGTTAAATGTATTAGTGACAAAATTGACGCTTGTTAATTTTGGCGAATTTTGACAGAATCGCATCTATCGATATATAAATCATGCAATGCTGAATTTCATACAATTATCAACATCAAATTTAGGAGACACAGCATAACACGCACGCCGTTTTTTGACGTTATTTGAAGACGCTTTGTGTTAATCGATTTATTAAATCAACAATTTAAGAGATAAATTAAATTCAATTCGTTTCATCTTGATTGTAGTATATTAAAGGCATGTAACACTTCCAGTGTTTAGATATGCATATGACATTTAATACTCATAAATATCACTAAGATAGCATCGTCTATCATACTTTGCTCAGTTAATCAGTCTATATAATTCAATCATCTTATTACGTATTAATTGAAATTCTGTCTTCAGTAGATTGATAAGATTTTCTGTAACATGATATTCTGTCGCAAACATTTCCCGAACAATTAGTGTTGTTTAATACCCTGTCATTGCCTCAATGACTTAATTTGTCGCCTATTATCTAATAAAGTATTGAAGTCGATATACAAAACCTTCAAAATTTAGAATATGCCTTTTTCAGAGATAAAATCTTCGTTTTAGAGTGTTCCTTGGGAATGGTGACCATTTGTTTTGCAATTGTGAAATCTACAATCAACGTGCACATAAATCTGACACAAGAATAGCAACGTCCTTTTAATGTTTTGTTCGGTGTGAAGCAAAATTTGAAAATAAAATTAGGTAAACATGTTTTTATTTGTACGCATTTTACAAATACATTGCATGCATAACAATTATGACGATGGAATTGTCAGACTCCAATATTGTTTCATTCTTGCTTTAATTATCTCCCTTTGTGATAAAATGAATACGTAATGGATGACAATTTTCAATTTCATGCGGTTTGTACACGTTTCGTAACTCTTGATATTATCATATTTGTACATGGATTAATGCTTCAAATATTACGTCAGTATATGTAAAACTTTTTGAATGTGATCGTGTCTAAAAGTAACCTGAATTGTAATGGCTGGTTAATTGTATAATTGTTTACAAATACGGTCGCGGTAGGTCAGTGGTTAGAGCGTTCGCTTCGTAACCGGGAGGTCGTGAGTTCGAGCCCCGCTCGTGCCATGGCCGTGTCAAACCTAAGACGAAAAATTGCTCCTTCGCCAAACGCTCGGCATTTAGAAGTGAGAATCACGGGTCTTTCGGATATGACCTTAAAAACGGAGGTCTCGTGTCACGGTAGGCGTTGGCACGTTAAAGAACCCTCACTGCTACGGCCCTGAGCGCTAAGCATAGGTCTAAATTTGTGGTACTTCACCTACAGCTGGTGACGTCTCAATATGAGTGAAAAATTCTCGACGGGACGTAAAACAAACAAACAAACAAACATTGCTCGTGAAATTTTCACTCATATGGAGACGTCACCATTGCCGGTGAAGGGCTACAAACTTGGTGATTACGGTTTGCCGTAACACGGAGCCTCAGTCCGAAGGATGGCCGCAAAATGGCTGAAATATTGCCAACACGGCGTAAAACCCCAATCAATCAATCAATCAGTCCGAAGGACAGCCCCATTTAGTCGCTTCTTACGACAACTAAGCGGTACTAGGGACCTATTCAAACACGGATCCCCATGGGACCTTAATTCTAATGCAGGTTGATACACTCAAGACTGATAATGAGAACGACACGAGGAACATGTATGTGTATATGTAAATAAATATTTTATCATTTATCAACGTTCAACAAACCTCAAAACAATCATTAAATAAATTTAAGATGTGCAAAATACCCATCCTATATATCACTTTAAACATACAATATATATATATATATATATATATATATATATATATATATATATATAATCTAACAAAACACAGCTGCTTTGGTAGAGGAGGGTTGCCTGTCTATAACTATCATATATATCGTAGCGTTGATGATTCGTTATCGTGACAATGCCTAATATAACACGAAGTCTCGGTTTTAAAGTTTCATCCGACAGACATGTTGCTCTTGCCTAGTACAGTTGTATAAATGCCGAGCGTTTGATTGAAGAGCGGTCAAAACCTATTTCTTGTATCTTATGTTTGACGCGGCCAAGGTAGGAGCGTGGCTCGAATCCACTAACTCCCTATGACAAATCTAACTCACGGACCACTGAACCACTGCGAGCAGTCAGTTCAAAGGGTATCACAAAGGAATTGTATCATATATATGTATATAAAAGAAACAATCTGAAATATGCCATAGTTTTTGTATATATCGAAGTGAAAAAAAAAGTATTAATCTGAAACATGCCAAAACACTGAACTGTACACAGCGCCCAGACATTTCTGTTCACAGAGACTTGGTATTTGTGTAATTGATTTTCTATTTCTACACATGGGAATAGCAAATGTTCATTCATAAAATCAACATACACGTCTAGGGCGATTGCCAAACCATTGTAAACACTTCTTTGAAACTGAAAGCAATACACTAAGATGATAACTTTGTGAACTTGACCAAAAAAAAAAAAAATCAAGCATGGAATGTATTCATTAAGTATTTCGAAATTATACTAATTTATAGTTTTTTTTATGAAATGAACTCACCAATAAAGCATTTGAACACACGACTCAGCGTTCACGTTGACACTCCACACGATAAGACTAACTGAGAGGTCATACTTCACATCTCTCCATTTTTTAAAACCGTTTTCATACAAAAACAATTAAGAAACGTAGTACATTTTACATAATTTTGTATTCACATTTTTATTATTTCATTACCATCCCATAATCTTTTTCAAAAATAATTATTTGGTTTTATGACCATTTTGAGTATCTTTGACAACAAAGCCCATGTTTGCAAAAAATAAAATGAAATAAAAAAAAAAAATGTGGGAGGACGTCGCCCATCTTTGTTCATTTGATCTGCTTTAAGTAAAATTTTGCATGTGTAAGATAAATGCATTCAAAATGACTGACGACCTTATAGATTTTCTTGAGAACATAGCAGACGACCGAAATATCTGCACAGGTGCAGTCTAAGGTATTTGGCATTTTATGAGATTTGTTATTATACACCTTTTTATGAGATTTGTTATTATACACCTTTTGAATTTTTTTTATATTCGGATTGGTTGAGACCGATAAAATCACATTTCCTATGATTGAAAAGAGATGTTGATAGTGCACGTTTTTCAATGAATAAAATATATCAAAAATGACGTAATTGGGATCGGAAAATTATTCATTCAATCTTATATAACCAGTACATGTTTTTACACAGCAGACAAAAGAATAAAGCACGTCTCTTAATATCTAGTTGATGGGAAAATTAAAGCGATTTAAAGACACATATATATATATTTTTTGAGAATAGTTGGACGCAGCTGACAGATATAATTAATAGACAGGGGATCAATTCAAGTACGGTAATTATAGTTTACACACATCATACATAATTCATGATATAAGGTATTACGTAAATCACCCGGAAAACATACATGTAATTGTTTTTTGTATTAAACACGTATTTCTTTAAAGATTCAGATTAAAGTAGACCTAAGAATTTAAACGGTTCGATTTGAAATAGTATTACTGTATTCGCATCAAAGTACTTGTTTTGATCTCACCATCCTTTATTTTATAATGTCTCTGGAATATGAACAGGAATTTGACAAATAAAGAAATAAATTTAAACAAACAAACAAAAAACCCAAACAAAACAAATAAAACAAAACAAAGTGAATACCCCCCCCCCCCCCCCCCCAATAAAAAAATAAACACACACAGAGAGAGAGAGAGAGAGAGAGAGAGAGAGAGAGAGAGAGAGAGAGAGAGAGGAGGGAGAGAGAGACCTGACCAAGTATATAAGGCGTTATGCGACTAGTGTTTTTGGGAAGTTACCATTTTATCTCCCAAACACTATTCTTATACCTACACCCGTATCAAGCATTATCTGCCTCCCAAAAAATTAACGTAGACAAGCATTGTCTACATCCAAAAACCGCTATTTGATATAGATAAGTTTTTTCGATGTTCATAACCTTTGATACGAGATTAGCATCACCTCCATTCAAATTTACAATTCATCCATGTTCTAATTGGGAACATTACATTTCATAGCATTTCGGTTTTCAGTTTTTGTTTTATTTGCTTTATGTTTCTTTTCAATTGATACATTTTATATATTGTCAAACAATTCTAGTGTCCCCAAGTCCCATTTTAAGACGATCTACAGTCAACTTCTGTTTTCATATTGACAATGGGTAACTCTGTCGAACAATATCGTGCCGCTATTGGAATGCTCAACATATAATGTCATAGTATAATGATAAGACTTGACAAATGCTTACCAAAAAATTTTATTACTTAAAAAAACTGAAATTTTCTGTGATAAGGGATATTTTATTTCAGATTTATATATCATTTATTTGACCACAACATGAATATGCAGTTCCAGTATGGTCTGGATGGACAGAAGTAGGTATAGAAAAGTTAGAAAAACTTAGTTATCTGTACCTGGAATAGTTACAGGTCTTACATTGACTGATTCGAGAAATTCTTTATACCTAGAAACGGGCTGGGGAACTTTGGAGGGTAGAAGTATAGAATATAGAATAATTGAATGTTCATATATCTACAGAATATTGCAGCTGACATTACAAGTGTAGGAGTACAGTTTCTGGACATTACGCTGAAGAATTTTCAGATTATTCATTACCAAAATACAGGGTGGCATTATTCAACAAATCTTTCATCCCTGATAGTGTCAGAATATTGGAATTATTATAATACAAGGGAAACAAATTCTATTAAACCTTTTTAAAAATGTCTGCTAAACAATATTATAAAACCAACCAAAATACTTTTCATATTGGAAATGATATTTGAATATAATTCACATAAGGTTAAGACACAACTCTATTTTAAATCCCTATTTATTTCGTTGTAACATAATAGACAATTCAAATTGTTTATGTGGACAGTTAGAGGGTGCTTATCATTTGTTCTTTGTGTGTAAATGATATACATGTACACTAGCAAGACGCCGGTTAGTGAACAATACTACTATCATTCAAGAAAAAAAAAATGATAGAAAATATTATTTTAAGTACAGTTGTTGTTTACTTAATTACATTTATTTGATTAACCTTCTCGAGCCCCTCCGTATATTTGGTGTTGGGTAAGATGTTAAATAATTTTCTTAAAGGAGGCACATAGTGTGTTAAAACTAACCAGTGTCTAGCATCTTCGCTATTCTTTGTTTTATGTAGAGAATAGCTGCTATTTGTCCAAGTTACCCAACTTTCACCTTCAGCGTTTACACCACATTATTTTGTCCACCTTGTTGGTATACTTTGTCTATTTTTTTTCCCTTTTGTTTGGCATATCTGCCTTTGTTTTAACATTATTATACAGGGAAGACAACTCGTACATGAACTTCCCAGTGTTTGTTTTATATGTGTTCGGATTGGCCTCCCACTTCATTGAAGGCAAAGACATTTTTGTCTATAGTGGTCTTTTCTTTTAAAGTATAATATTATATTGATATTACGTCTACACTTGGTAAACACAGATTATATTCATTTTGTGTATTTCTTGGTATTTATTGTACATTATTCATATCGTATACTACTGTATTGGGAGAGGACCTTTGTGCTTAATCAAAAGGATTCACTAATCTGATCAATTTAGCAACAATACTCCTGGGTAGTGATTATAGTGATGTCGCTTTTTATTTTTACAATCTCTCTCTCTCTCTCTCTCTCTCTCTCTCTCTCTCTCTCTCTCTCTCACTTCGTCCTCACAATTTCTGGAATAGAATACACACATAGATTATTTTAAAGGCATGTGTTAGGTATAGCTATAGGGACACCCATAAAAGTTTATCTAATATTCTCTTTCGAATTATGAAAATGATGGTTTTGCGACAGAATATTAAAATGGACATGTCTTCACACCATTTGTCCTCACTGAGCTAATTTTTGTATCCATACCTGTCACATATTGTTGGTCACTTTTATTAAGGTGTTATTGTGAGGACGGGATTTGTGTCCTCATAGTGCATTTCTGTCCTCATAACTTCAGTCAAATGGTAAAAAAAATTGTCCTCACTTTACACGTTTTATTCTACCTCTCTTTTTTAGTGGTTTAGCCAGATATTTGGTAATTTTTTAAAAACTCAATGTAGCTTCATTCTTCAAAGACTTTAATTTTATATATTAATTCCCAATACCAAATTATACTTTATCAAAAACAAAAATAGGTAAAAACCATACACTTATACAGCCAATGATTACAGGGATTTACATCGGTGTTGGATCCAAGTACAACGATGCTATAAGATATTTATGCTACACTGTAGGGAGTAGGCAAGCGAATGATTGCTGACACTGCATTGCAGACAGACTTGAAAGATGTCTTTCTGACATTGACAACTGGATGCAAAACAATATACTCAAGCTAAATCAGGAAAAGACGGGCCTTATCACCTTTGCCCCAAAACTTCAGGGTAGTGAAATCTCAGGATATCATCTGGCTTTCGGTGGATCTGTTATCACTAGTACTTCATGTGTCAAAACTCTTGGGGTGTTTTTCAACAGCACCCTTAGCATGGAGTGTCAGATAAGTGCATTGACTAAATCATGCCATTTCCAACTTCGTAATATCGGTAGAATTAGATTTCTTATTACGAAAGACACGTGCAGGACATTTGTTAAATCACTAATTATATCCCGTCTTTATTATGGAAATGCACTTAATGATGTTAATTTAACATCCTTGCAGAAGATACAGAAAATTCAAAACACTGCTGTCAGGCTAGTGACATGTTCCCATAAATATGAGCATATTACATCAATTCTCATATCACTTCATTAGTTACCTGTGACTTATCGAACGGAATATAAGATTTTGTTGCTCTACATGGATCAGCTCCAGCATACATCCAGGAACTACTTCAAGTCTACCGTCCTCAGCGACCACTTCGTTCTGCGGATTCGTTATCCCTTCCCAAGCCACGTGTGTAAACTGTACGGCGAAAGACGGTTTGGCGTATCGTCATCAACCCTGTGGAACCGCCTCCCGCTGGAACTCTGTTTTGAAGGTTCTTTAGTGGTTTTAAAAGATAAACTTAATAAATATCTTTTTAAACTTGCGATTAATCTGTAAATTGGGTATTTATGTAAAGAGTTGTTTTAAAAAATGGGTATTTATGTAAAGAATTGTTAAAAAACCCATTTATATAGTTTTATCTACTATGCATTTGTTGTTCTTTGTTTTATTGTCTTACATGTAAAGCGCTTTAGACTAATTGGTTTAATTAGATAAAGCGATATGGATGTAGAATAATAATAATAATAAGATGTTCCAACAAAAGTTCATAAAACTTAGAGCGCTCTCTCCGATATAAAAATTGATGACACAAAATAATGTTCTATATCTAAGCATAAGGATATCAAAGGCCATTTTAACATATTTTGCATGAAGCGTTACTTATTAAAGTTTACAGGTTTGTTGATATGGTATACAAGCAGTCCAATATCTAATTTTAAATATATCAATGTCATGTGATGTGCATTTCTTTGCTATTCAACATTTCATTCAAAATGTATTTTGCAAGATGTAGAAATCTGTTCGATCTCATAAAAACTTCATGTATTACCACTTGGATTGAAAATGTTATTTGGTTGATAAAATCGAGTCTTTCAGATAAAGCGAGTAATTTAAAAAAAAAGAATAAATATATTTCAGTTGTCAATGTTTAATTTAAACAATATTTTATTCTTTTTAACAAATACATATATAATAAATTTGTAACAAAGATTTAGAAACAAGTCAGAAGACTTATATTAATCCCTCTCTTGAGTGACAAATGATAAGAGAGATGATAAAATACAAGAATGTATTTAAGTTGAGGTATACAGAAAGATTGGAATTGGATTAAATAACATTTTTCTAAAAAAAAAAAAAAAAAAGAAAAAAGAATAATGACGGGATCTGTAGAAAAAAAAACTTTACAAATTATAAATGGACATAAGGTAATATCAGCTATACATTAATAGTCATGATGATTGGGGTACACATTAGCCAACGTTAAATTACATATACTATATGCCAGTAAAACATCTTTATAACAGGTAAACGAACAGTAACATTGTTACATGAAATTAATAGCATTAGACATGGAAGCATACTGATTATAATGAAAATAGGCTATATTTTAGCATTTCTATGAAATATAGAATGAAGTTAGACATATTTCAATAGTAATAAGCATAAGCCTTACAATATACATGCAAGTGATCAGTCTTTGAGATGATTGCTATTAATTAAAAATCTTTGAACAGCAAGAAATATCACTTCGTTATCTCTACTGGATTGGTTTTCAGAAACAAATAATAATAACTTTTCCGAAATATTGTAAGATAGTCCAAGTATTGTGTTTAATCGCTCCCTAGCAAATGTTGGACAATGTAAAAGAAAGTGTGAAACATTTTCAATTTCACCACATGCAAAGTATGGCGAATCAACAAGATTTTTCTTGAATAAGTGGAGTTTCAGAGAACTGCATTCTAGGCGTAGTTTGGTGTGTAGTATCTGACCCAGTCTGGATCCTACATAGAAGTAGTTGGGTATTTTTATTTTATTTCTATCAAGATGGGATTTTAATTGATGAATAGATGGATTGTTTTGGATTGATGATGATACTTTATTCCATAGTCTTATTGTACTAGGAAAAAAGAAGTGCTGTAAAGTTGGGTACGAGTATTCATTTCTTGAATCGAATTGGATTATCCTGTGTTATAATCGTGTTGTCAATGTTTAATAGTCGCACCACTTTAATACTGCACAATCACCTATGTTTGGAAATCAGGATGTGAGTTATTTATAGCTCAGATACCGTATTTTGCATCTGCATTCTTTACGTTCTATCATTATATGTCATAAAAAATTCCACAAATACGAGCCTTATGTGAGTAACAAGCAGCCAATGCCTGACAGTTTAACGTCTCTGTGACGTTCACCACTTTCATCTTTCAACAAGATATTGGTGGACTGTCTAAGATCCTTGCGTATAGCCAGGTCAACATTTGATGTTTGTCAAACTGCCTTGATGCATCAGATACATAGGATGGGAGCCAAGCTCACTAATGCCATTTTCAATTTTGTTTATTTTGTTTCAAGCACGATTGTAAACCAGTTTGTGGTGTACAGCATGCAACTTAAATGACAAAAAGTGTGTTTTTAATTTACTTTTTACTTAACTTCAAACACAAATGACAGGTATAAGATATTAGCGATTGTACAAGGATGAAGGAAGGGAGGCCGCTTTTTCCCCCCGTGAATATCTTTATATGGAAAATAAATGTAGTTTTACTTCCGGTCCCATCACTTTTTTTTATTTTAACAGGAGCAATATAGAAGATTCATGGAAACCGATACTCTCTGCATGGAATTTACGATTTTATATATATATATATATATATAGAGAGAGAGAGAGAGAGAGAGAGAGAGAGAGAGAGAGAGAGAGAGAGAGAGAGAGAGGGAGAGAGAGAGAGAGAGAGAGTTTGCATATAGTTACATGTTTTCAAAAGCTAAACTTGTAGAAACATTTCGTTATGCGACATGTTAAAGACTAAGAACGACAACTCTAAAATTTTCCCTTTTATAGTTCAAAACCGAAGTAGATTTTTCGCTTTAATAGAAGAGAATGATTCGAAATATGGAATGGTAATTCTTTCAAAGAACTTAAAAAAGATTAAAGAAAAAAGTAAAAACTATAGAAATCTAATCCAAATACTTTTATATTTTCTAGAAGTAAATTTCAAATGATTTCTTGTTTATCATTTAGAAGTGAACCAGAACTTGTATCTATACACTCGTATCAAAGCAAGTAATGGAAATAACATTATCACACATTTGCAAGCGACGTTTTACTTTCAGAAGTGTTGAATAATTTCTTTAAAGTGAGTGAGGATATTTTTATTTCTTGAAGGGCTTATCATATACTTGAAAATTCATACAAACTCTGAATTAGCAGTAACATACAATCTATTTCCACATATATCTTCTAAGGTATATTGACAGAGTTTTTACGAAATGTATAGTGTAATTCATGATATGACCATTGTGTTTCCGTATGTCGACACTTTTGATGTCGCTGTGTGTCAAAAACTTTCCGGATCATATCACACCGGTTTTCTAAATCCATTATCTTAAATTGATGACATCTGTAACGCATTTACCCAACAAATGATTATGATAATTATTTGTGTTTGTTTAGGTTTCATTCCTAAGAAATCAAGTTTAGTTATACTACACTTACTGTCACTACTAACTTCGCTGCAGACGAAGAGGAAAAAACAACAATAACGTTAATAATGAAACCAGGATAGACTGACTAAAACCCGGATTAATATTTTCTTCGGTCCTATGTGAATGATTATTAAACAAATCAAGAATTAGATAATAAAGCACAATCGGTAGGATCAATAAGAGAAATCACCAATCTAACTTACGCAGCTGCAGACTGAGTGGTACAACTAACAATTCTGTTGTTTCCCAACACAGTCTGCAGCTATTAATCTAAACTCTTTCTACCGTCCTATCGCCTGAGAAAGTCACCAAGACACTATCCTGATACGAATTACCAAGATGCAATACTGAAGTCACAAAGACAACCAAAGCTATTCTGTTGTTTTCTGACACAACCCATTACCTGGTAAAGTCAACAAGATACTATCTCTGAAACAAGTCACTAAGACACAATTCTAAAGTCACAAATATAAAAAGGGCCAAGCTTAGGAGCGGAGTGGCTTAGCAAACAATCCGTTACTTTCCAACGCAACCTTAAGCTTATCCTGAATACCAACTCAAGCTTTTCAGTCAAAAGGTCTCAATCGAGTTTGAGTACCAACAGACTAACTGAGGACGACGACGACGATGGATGGGATTTATAGTGCGGACTGCCCAGTACGGGCCTTGCCACACTTGGTGTGTTAGGGCGAGGTGACGATGGTGGTCAACCCTAGGATCCCCTGGGAACGGGTACGGGTATTCATGAAGATCCGGAAATGGTGAGGTACTCCAGCCGAAAGTGGATGGGTCGATCTTCTCTTTCGTGAGTCGATCGCCTACGGATCCACGCAGTATAATCAGGGAATGGGCGTCCTCATTTCTTCATCTGTGGTCGATCAACCTTCAGATCTCCTTTGGTATAATCGGGGAGACGGGTCTTCTTGAAGACTGTGATTAGACGTGGCAAAAGAGGTGTATCCGGAATGGAGCCCCACGGATTCAGAACAGAAACCCACCAGCAACTGTGCTTAGTATGTCTAAATAATTTAGATGGTCACCTAAACATCCTTATTTATTGGCCGAAAGGAGAAGGATAGTTGTGTGTGCATATGTAGCACCGAAGCTTAATTGGAAAATATTATTTGATAGGTTATGTGTATGTGTCTCTACTTTAAGCTATAGTAGAGAAGGTTTTATACCTTATTATGGGGCATACGCTTACTTATAATAGAAGAAACAGAACTTTAACACAGGTTATGGCTGGCTGTAAATCAGAAAGAAACCTTAATTGGATATTTATTAACAGGGACTTACCAATGTAGTGTTTGTTTGCGTTTTGTGTTGCTGAATGAACAAGAATGCATGATACATGTAGTATGTATAACAAGAAGACATTTGCATACATGATAAAAAATAGAATAAGATAAATATTGGTTTTAAACTATGTACATTAAAAATGAAGTATTAATGGAGTGGGGTGTGTTAATGGGTAATTGTAAAAAGCTAGAACTACCATGGGCAAGTGCTATACCGGACAAAAAAAGTTAAGGATCATGATTTCAGAATTATTTTATTCATAACAAAACCAAATAAATTATGTTAAATATATACTTAAAATGTTCAACGACAATCGAACAATACATTTTAACCCTGTTTTTACAAATTCATCAATACGTTAAGCAGCCAGAGCAACCATTGTCAGGTAACCCCCCAAAACAGTTTGAAAATCGGTATGAGCAACAATAACAAATTTCATTACAAATGATTGAATCTTTATAAAGGCAATATCAATAGGGTGTATGTCCACCCTGAGCCTGTATAACGCCACGACAACGCCTCTGCATACTTCTAATGAGCCTGCGGAACGCAATTTGTGGCAACCTTGCCCATTCCTGCTGTAAAGCTAACGTAAGCTCCTGGCGGTTTGTCGGAAGTACAGGGCGCCTGGAAACAGCTTGCTGCAACATGTCCCGGGCATGTTCTATTGGATTTAAATCCGGAGAACAACTCAGCCAATCCATACGTTCAATTGTCTTTGTAGCAAGGTAGTCTGTCACTATACGTGCTCTGTGGGGACGAGCATTATCATCCATTAACACAGAGTCGTTGCCTATAGCTCCCGCATAAGGTCTCACAATTGGATGCAGTATCTCGTCCCTGTAAATTGCACCGGTAAGATTGCCATTAATCACGTGCAAGTCAGTACATCCACCAATACTGATACCGGCCCAAATCATCACAGAGCCACCTCCAAAACGATCATGCTCTGCTACACAGCAATCAGCGTACCGCTCTCCACGCATGCGCCATACACGCTTACGACCGTCATGAAAGTCCATGTAGAACCGTGACTCGTCTGTGAAAAGAACAGGCGTCCAATGACGCAGTTGCCAGTTTATGTGATTTTGAACCCAATTGAGTCGTGCTACACGATGTCTTCTCCTCAAAATGGGACGAACAGCAGGTCGATGAGCCCGAAGGTTAGCAGCATGAAGTCTCTGTCTGAGAGTTTGTGGTGTTATGCGCACCCCACCTGCTGCATAAGTGACATATAGCGATCCTGGCGAGCGGTTGTGGACCTTGGACGACCTGATCTCGGTTTCTTAGAAACATTACCTGTCTGCCTAAAACGATTCCACAACCTTGAAATCACACTTTGGGACACATTAAAATGTCTAGAGACAGTTCTCTGGACTTGGCCAGCTTGAAGCATACCTACTGCCTGACCAGCTTCCAGAGCAGTTAAATGGCGCCTCATGGCTTTTAATGTCAATAATTGTTCACCTAAGAGTCGATTAGAGCAATAAATACCCACAATAAAAATGAAAATCACAATTTTTCAATTTCAATATACATGTTGGCACACTTTGATTTTGACCCCTTGCTTGTGTTTGGGCGAAAAAATCGTGCACTTATGACGTCAATATGAAACCAGGTAAATCTATTGTGTTATGGACACATTGGAGAAACTATACATGTTAAAATTTTCAAAATAATTATTTGGTTAATAAAAATTTTTGAGATCAAAATTATGATCCTTAACTTTTTTTGTCCAGTATATATTGATTGTGTATTTGTAGTTTCATTTTGTGAAGTTTATGGCGGTGCGCATGTGTTGTAGCCGGGGAATCCACTTTAACAGTTAATCAAATGTAACCAATACCTGTAGCATCCCTTCAAGGTTAAAAAGGTAGCCACTCCCGTCAGAAGTGTTACTTTAAGAGTGTCTGACAGTGGTTAGAACGTTCGCTTCGTAATCGGGAGGTCGTAAGTTCGAGCCCCGCTCGTTCCGCATCAAACCTAAGACGAAAAATAGGTAGTGATTGCTCCTTTGCCAAACGCTCGGCAATTAGAAGTGGGAATCACGGGTCTTTCGGATATGACCTTAAAAACGGAGGTCCCGTGTCCCAGTAGGCGATGGCACATTAAAGAACCCTCACTGCTACGGTCCTGAGCGCTAAGCATAGGCCTAAATTTGTGGTACTTCACCTACAGCTGGTGACGTCTCAATATGAGTGAAAAATTCTCGACGATGATGTAGGATTAAGAATTTACAAATTTTAGATGAGAGGCAGCATGCTTCTGAGGCGTATGACACCAATCACGAGTTAAGTCCAAGTGACTGCCAGGATACAAATTGCGACCTGACATAGTGCCAACGCCAATGAAACCATTTAAATAGTAAGGTAGATTTAGTAAAAACTATTTATGCGTGTTAGCTGTAGGTTTGAGTCAGTGTATTTGGTTTGATGAGGACAGAAAGTATTCAGTGAAACCAACGAGGGGGAGACAAACCACCAAAGATGCAACCAACAGAGATTACAGGAACCTACACCAACTGGGGTGTCCCTACAATAGGACACGGTGTTAGCACCATAAGCAATGGAATGACACCTCCATGCAGGTCATCCCCGACTTATACAGGCCAAGGGTCAAGCCCACAGCCACCACCAGCAGATACTCTCTGAACCAACATGGTGCCATCATCCAAATCACGGCTAGTTTACATTTTTTGCGTGGGGAGGAGGATTAATAAAGCTAAGAACACTGGCCTGCCTGTCATTGCCAAGGCACTACTGTCTTGAAATGATGTCATATACCCAGAAAACTCCAGTGGTAATTTAGATATGGTTAGAATATCCGGAAGATTTAATGGAGTTTATTATAGCTGGTATGATAATGTTAATATTGTGGTTATATTTAGCAGATTTTGAATGTTAAAGGTAGTGACTCCATGATGCATGAAGTGTTTGGATGAGGCTTGTTTTGTGATGATTGTGTAGTGAACAATCTAATACATAATGGGCGATAATTTCTGGGACCTAGCAATGAGTGCAGTTGTTGCTTATATGCCTGATGTATTGAACTAGATCATCCAATAGATTGGTCCTCCCCACTCTCAAGCGTGTAATGATTTTGTCGTAATGAATGTTGTAGTGATATTTGAACGGTTTTGCGCATGGGTTTAATTTGATTTTGGCTTGAGTTTAGTGTTGGTATTGAAGTGTCGTTCGTAGATGTTGATAATAGTGTTATGAATAGTGCTGTGAATTTCGCAGACCCCTAGCAATGTTTCATGGGATATGTTGTTATGTCCTAGCGCGTGTTTAGCAGTGTTGTCGACAATCTCTTTGCCATGAATGCCGACATATGAGTAGACAGTGGTATTGTCCATACATCTATTCCCCTCCTCATAGGGGACCATTGGAGCTCTGGGGACATAGACAACAGCACTCGTTTTTCCTCTGGTGGGTAATTTTCCGCTGGTTTTTTGTCAGTGTATGTGTACGTGTATGGTGCCGGAAGTAGTGTATTTGCAGGATTTATTTTGTCAGAAGATTGATTATATATTGTTTAACGTCCCGGTCGAGAATTTTTCACTCATATAGAGACATCATCATTGCCGGTGAAGGTCTGCAAAATTTAGACCTATGCTCGGCGCTTTTGGCCTTTGAGCAGGGAGGGATCTTTATCATGCCACCCCTGCTGAGAGATGGGGCCTCAATTTTTGTGGTCTCATCCGAAAGACCGCCGCATTTTAGTCGCCTCTTACGACAAGCAAGGCGTACTGAGAACCTATTCTAATACGGATCCCCACTTCTGAAAGTTGAAGTCTCTGGAGGTTTAGTGGAAATTCTCCAGATTCCATGAGGATTGTGCTCTTTTTTGTGCTGTCGTGAATTCTGAGTGCAACTTTTAATACAGATTGTTGTACCCTGTCGAGACTTGGAAGATATATCTCGCAACCAGAGTTGTTGTATGCCTGACAACCGTAAGTAAGTGTGGATCTGATAAGATATACAACATTAGTAGAGTTAGATTATCTGCACCAAACTTTGTGTCTGCAACACAACGCATAAGGTTTAGTATTTTGCAACATTTAAATTTGAGTTTGTCGATGTGAGATTTGAATGTCATATGTTTATTGAAAATTAATCCCAGAAAAGTGGCTTGTGATTCTACCTTAATGGGTTGATTTCTTAGGTAGAGTTTTAGTAAGGAGTTGTTTTTAGTGTGCAGTTGACTAGTACTGTCTAATGCGATTGCGACTATTTTTGGTTGAAATAGCTTAAAACTCCATTGGATGGACCAGTTTGAAATTGAATCCAGAGTGCTATGTAGCATGCTGGTGATGACTTTGATTGGGCCACTTGCGTGATGGATTTGCGTGTCGTCTGCAAACTGGGAGAGATCAACTATTTGGTAAGGTTATTTTTGTGGTGTATTGTGCATGGTAAGTCATTGATCATGCGATTGAAGAGTGTGGGACTGATAACACTGCTTTGGGGTATGACATTGTCCAAGGTTTGCAGTTCTGAAGTTAAGTAAATGACAGTGACCTATATTTTTCTGCCTGTGTGGAAAGACATTAAGAAACACAGCGTATTACCAACGATGTGGAACTGGTGGTGAAGCTTGTATATCAGTCCATGATGCCAGCCCAGATCAAAGGCTTTGGAGATGTCAATGAAGACTACTCCTGTGAATTTCCTTTTTGCCATTCCTGGTATGACTTTGATTTCTAGTTGGACAAGATTGTCTATTGTACTGTGATGGAATCCACTCTGTGCAGTATCTAATATACCTTGTTTCTCTAGAAACCATCTCAACTTGTTTTTTGCAGAGGTGTGATGCGAGTGATATTGGTGTATAGGAGTCGGGTACATTATGATCCTTGTTCGACTTAGGGATTGGAATGACTATGCATTGCTCCACGATGTAAGAAATTGGTGTTTGGTGAAGAGTGGATTGTAGAAGTGGAGTATAATGTTTGTGAAATGGAGAGAGGTGTTTAAGCATGAGGTATGTAATTTTGTCCCCTACGGGTGCAGTGTTTTTGGTGTCCATGAGTGTTTGTTTGAGTTCGTGCAATTTGAACGGTAAATTGGGTGTTCCTTTGTTGAGACCTGTGTCTTTGTCTTGGAGTTTGTGTTTGAAGTAATCCCTGACTAGTGTGTGTGCTGGATCAAGGTTTGTGTAGCTTTTCAGAATGTTTTGGCAATTAGATCTGCCTCGTATTGTGAGGTATATGCGTTTTGTATTGTTGGAATAAGTTTTGCCAATATATTTGTTGTTCCTGGAGTATAACATGTTTAGTGTGTTTACATGCTCTGTTGTATTCTTGTTTGGAAATCTGGCCCAGCTGGAATCCCTTGAAGGCTATTCTGGCTTGAGTGCAGTTGTCTGTCCACCCTAACTGAAGATGACAGGACGGTTCTATTTATACCCTCTGGATCAACAATGATTGGGTACTTGTACTACGATTGCGATGCTGGTTTTGCTATGCTGATTGGATAAGAATTACATCATGTGATTGCTCTATCTTACCGTATGTTTCAATCTACTCTACTCTAGATTCATAACATATCACAATGTATCAAGGGACGTTTTTTCTGGAAATAATCTACTTCGTCACCGGCAAGACTGCAAACACAGTGTACTTTCATTGTACGTCTGTCGTTTTTCAAATTATGAATTGATTCATCTCTCTCTCTCTTTCTCTCTTTCTCTCTCTCTCTTCACACACACACACACACATACACACACACACACACACACACACACACACACACACACACACACACACACACACACACACTGGTCTGGCGTCCATGTATTCTGTGTTCCGCGTTTTGTTTGTTTTAATTTACTTTTATCTTAGCCTTTTCATTTTTTCTTTATACTGGCGACTTCGAAACGACTTAACAACACTACGATCTGATCCACTTTTCTTTTCCAGGTGTGTTATCTAACTTGTATTAATAACAAACGAGTCCCATCTCTCTCCATCCAGGTTAGAGCAGGTTCTCATTATCGCTTGCTTGTCGTAAGAGGCGACTGAGTGGGGCGGTCCTTCAGATGAGACCGCAAAACCGAGGTCCCGTGTCACAGTAGGTGTGGCACGATAAAAATCCCTCCCTGGTCAAAGGCCGTAAGCGCAGAGCATAGACCCTTCACCGGCAATGGTGACGTCTCCATATGAATGAATAATTCTCGTGCGGGACTTTAAATAATATACAACCAACCAACCAATTGTCTCTTACCGAACTCTTTCTGGTGCTCAGTCTGACCTAGGACCACGACAATAGTCTAGCATTCTCTCTCTCTCTCTCTCTCTCTCTCTCTCTCTCTCTCTCTCTCTCTCTCTCTCTCTCTCTCTCTCTCTCTCTCTCCGGGTTGAAATACACATACTGAACTTGATCTCTAAGCTTACATCTGAAACTGTTTCTATGTAACATATTGTTCAATGTCTGATATTTTCAGATCTAGTCGTGATCTAAAGAGTGCGTCCCGAATGGCTTGCCGGTGACTCGTCAGTCATTGAAAGCGTTAGGAAAGTAAAAAGGTCGAAAACGTGGTGTCAACAGGACATCTACCCTGTTTCCTTGATTTCATTACATACTTGAAAGATTTGACGAACTGTTCTGCTAGTCCATTTGAAGTATTATAACATGGCGTCGATGTTGCATGTTTTACTCCAATTATAGGAAGAAAAGCTACCAACTCGCCTCAAGTAAACTGATTTCCGTTATCGCTAACTAGCAACGTAGGGACACCATTCCGAGAAATAGATATGGCTGCAGGCTCTATTAAATATGTTCCATTTGTTCCATAAAAAACACCACAGAGTCTTCCACATCTGTTTCCAACTTAGATATTTTATTGATAATAGATGTTAATGGCAAACTAACAACACAACTTTATGAGAAATGGGATGGTTTCAATTTCTCCATTGTCAACGCCCCTTATCTATGTAGCAATATTCCATTATCACCTGCATATGGCGTTTATATCTCTCAATTGATTCGATATGCAAAAGATTGTTCTGCATATGATCAGATTTCAAACCGCGGCAGACTACTGACAAACAAGTTATCGTTCAAGGGTTTGTACAGTTTCACCGAAAGTCAGCATTTCGCAAATTCTATTGTCGATATAACGATCTAGTTGGTCAGTGCAACCTTTCATTAGTTCAAATGGTGTGTTTTATACCAATTGTTAGGCCGTTCTTGGCACACTGATTCTGACTGCAGATTACTCTGTTTACCTGATCAAGATATAGGGCTCACAGTGTGACCGGTTGACAGGGAATGCTTACTCCTCCTAGGCATCTGATCTGTTATGCCCAGGGGTCTGTGTTTGCCAGCCTATTTGATTTGTATTTTATATAGGAATTACGAGATTGAGTACAGTTCGTTATCTTAGCATTTTCCTTCATAGTACAATCATCTACTTTAACAGTGACAAGATCTCGCCGAATTTCTTGTCTGATATTGTCACTTGTATCTATATATGAAGTCGAAAGGTTTGCCCATTAATTGATGTGCAGTCATGTGCCTTCATCGCAGAATGGGGGAAAAAGTTAAACAAAAAGAAAGAAAAAAGACAATTATTGGTTTATTGCACGAAGCTTTGGTGAAAATACAGATACAGTATTTCAAATTTTCCACGCTATTGTCAGAGAACACATTTACCCGCTATTCCAGCAAGAAAGTTCACTGTCCCACTTCGCCTGTGGCTCTTGTTAAATTGTCCTCATAAGTATGCAGCATAAAGGAATCATATTTATTGACTGTTTATGAGGGCGATATAAAGTTTATGGTTCTGAAAAGCATTAGCCGGTTGATACATAGTTCAAAGACAGGGTAAAAAACCTCAACGCTTGATTCATTGATAATTTTTTTCCAGCGCACACGATGTACTGCAGATGAGTTTTGATGCTGATATTCTTATGTTTCTTTAAAGGTGTCCGTACAGGTCTCTTGGATGTATCATATTTCACAATCATCATAAGACAAGAAGTTGTTGATAAATTTACGGTAACTTGAATTTGTGGTATACTGTAATTGGAATCGTGTAAAACATTTTAAGGAGGAATGATGAATCATCATAATGGCTGGCTTCCTGTTAAAATCATAGGCGCTCGGTTCGTGGACATTGTTAATAAACGTGTATCGAGGAAATTCGAACTCTGATCGTGGCATTTTGTTACACTGCATGATGTAGAGTTTTAGTGTTTTCTAATCTTTTATGCTTATTATACACTAGTATGAACAGCATAAGCGTTTAAAAATTGACATCACTAACTGTATACCAAATGAAACAAGGCTTGCAACTACCCTGCCTCTTCCGCCTCAAAACTCACTAATTCGCCACTTATCCGTCAAAATGTAAGACGTACCCAATTCCAAAAATCCATTACATTCATCCATATCCATTTACTACCGAAATTCGCAACATATGTATTTTTTCTAACAACTTTTCCATCTGATTGTCAAAATTCGCTATATCAATCACGGAAGTTGAATTATATCTGAAACGATATCGACTGTTCCAGATTAATAACAGAGTTTCAAGTGAAGCGCGGTCTACCGCTCTTCGTCTTCTCTATTAGGAATTTTGTGGAATATTATGCAAGAAGATGGGCTAAATCTGTAAAAGAAGACCTTGACACCTTGTCAGAATGGATAAAAAATATAAGAGGAATATTGAAATCCCATATTAGACATGACAAAACAAAATGCTTACAATATATCCTTCTTGTTTAGTAAACCATATAAAAGGGTTAAATAGGTTACAAGAGGAATACGTTTTGGTTCCAGCTGACAAAGCTTGCAACAACATTGTATTTGTCTGTAAGACTCATTATTACAACTGCATTTTAAACGAACTTTTCATTAATTCCACATTCAGTAATCGCACTCCTACTCCAACTGCCCTTTCAAAAGATGAAATTCTTCAAAATCATGTTTCAGTTTCAAATACATTTGATATCCCAGTCAATGGAGCGGATGAATATCAGTTACCGTGCCTATACTGGATCCCTAAACTCCATAAAACCTTTACAAACAAAGATATATTCGTGGATCTAGTAAATGTTCTACCAAGTCCCTATCTCTGGTACTCACGAAAATATTAACTGCTGTGAAGAGAAACTTCAAACGTATTGTGCCACTACATATGCCAGAAGTGGTGTAAATCAAAGGTGGATTCTTAAAAATTCTAAAGAACTTTCAATGAATTTGAAATCACAAAACTTTTCTCAAATTAACAACATTATAACGTATGATTTTACAACACTTTAAACGACCATACCTCACAATAAATCAACGATTAGACTTTTTGATATCATAGTTGCTTCGTCAACAAAAATGGCAAAAGGAAATATCTAGTGGTTTGTCATCCCGAAAATTATTTTGGTAAACACCACACTGACTCCACGCACAAGTACTCTGAAGCTGATATTAAAAAGATGCTAGAGTTCCTCTTTGACAATATCTTTGTAGTCTTTGGTGATCGGATCTTCCAACAGTCTGTTGGAATTCCCATGGACACGAATTATGCTCCTTTATTAACTGACCTGTTTTTATATTCTTATGAAGCAGAATTCATTCAAAAGCTTCTACATGAGAAGAAAAAATCTCTTGCCTTCGACATTCAAATATATCGACGACGTTTTATCTATCAACAATGATCATTTTCATACATGTGTCGATTCGATATATCCCAATGAACTGAATATAAAAGACACCACAGAGTCTTCCACATTTGCTTCGTACTTAGATATTTTACTGAAAATAGAAGCTGGCGACAAACTAACAACTCAACTTTATGACAAATGGGATGGTTTCAATTTCTCCATTGTCAGCTTCCCTTATCTAAGTGGCAATATTTCATCATCCCCTGCATATGGTATTTATATCTCCCAACTGATTCGGTACGCGTGAGCTTGTTCTGTATATGATCAGTTTTTAAATCGAGGCATGCTACTGACAAAGACATTGATGTCAGGAGTTTCTATCTGGTCTAAAGTAAGCAATTCCTAAATTTTATGGTCGTTATAACGATCTAGTTTGCCAATACAATTTTCCATTAGGTCAAAGGCTGTCTGATGTGTTTCATACCAATTGTTAGGCCGTTCTTGGAACACTCATTCTGACTACGATTACTCCGTTTACCTGATCGGGATATAGGGCGCACGGCGGGTGTGACCGTTCGAGAAGGGATCTCCCAGGCACCTGATCCCACCTCTGATATGTCGAAGGATCTGTGTTTGCCCATCTCTCTGATTTGTATTTGTTATAGGAATTACGAGTTTGGATACTGTCAGTTATCTTCACCATAACATATGTACAACAGACGTTAACACGGATATCTCTATACCAGAAGTCAATACAGATAACACATATAATATCATACCACTACATTTCTAGAACATACGTTAACACGGATTAATCTCATTCTTGTGGTGTATAGCGCTAGTGTGATATACCAAAGCTTTATCAACCGCCCGTTGAATAAAACACTTCCGGTCCGAACTACTTTTGAGATCATCCCTGCTGCAATATTCCCTAGTTTGTTTACCTGTTTATGAATAGGATAAACGAATAAAAGAACATATTTTATCGTTTCAAAACTATTCATCGAATTAGAGTATAAACAATAATTAGAGCCATTCTAAACGTAACACATATATGAACATACAGTATACCAGGCCAAGCCATGTTGTTGTCTCGGGATGTACTTTTTCCCCCCTTCAATATCCATGAAAACACGTAAAATTTAAAACATTGTAACTCCAATAACAAACACTTTGTTCAATAAATTCACTGTTGTATCTAAATTAAAGTAATATCAGTCCACTGTCATTGATCGTTGATGAGATTTCAAAATGTTGCAACCAAAACCTTTTCCAATTACGTCAAGATGTTACGTCAGCAAAAATATCGGTAAAAAATATAATAGTTTAAAATTAAAAAACCAAATAGAATAATTAAGTTCATCATTTAAATGCCTTCAAAGAAGATCATTGATAGTCATAAATAAAACTCTATGTAACTGTATAATATTTATCGCACTATATTTTTTCTTGCGTAGGAACACGAACAAGCACGACGCACCGGGAATGACTTAAATAAGCTGTTTTGTTGTACTGGGGATTATCTCAAAACTACAGCGACAGAAAGAGCGAATTAGATAAATAGAACATCTATAATTGCATAATTTGATATTTGCTCTATCCAACTCATTGAAATGGTAATTTATTCGCTCGCCAAGCCTCGCGAATAAATACACCATTTCAACTCGTTGGATAGAGCAAATATCAAATTACGTAATATATATCTCTATAACAGAAGTCAATACAGATAGCATATATAATATTATACCACCACATCTCTACAACAGATGTTAACACAGATAATATTTTCATTTAACATACCTCTACATCTCTACAAAATTAATATAGATGATATATGTAATGTGGCAACTCTACATCTCTAAAACAGAAGTTATCACATATAACTCATAGGCACCTGCCCCCACCTTTGGTATTTCCAGGAGACCGTGTTTGCCCATCTCTCTGATTTGTATTTTCCATAGGAATTACGAGACTAAATGGGGCGGTCCTTCGCATGAGACCGCAAAACCCAAGGCCCCGTGTCACAGCAGATGTGGCACGATAAAGATCCCTCCCGGCTCAAAGGTCATAAGCGCCGAGCATAGGACTAAATTTTGCAGCCCTTTACCGGCAATGGTGACGTCTCCATGAAAGATTCTCGAGCGGGACGTTAAACAAAATATAACCAACTAATCTATAGTCAATACAGATAATACACGTACAACAAAATATCTCTACATCTCTACAACAGAAGTCAATACAGATAATACATTTTATACGATATCTCTACATCTCTAAAACAGAAGTCAATACAGATAATACATTTTATACAATACTCTACATCTCTACAACAGAAGTCAATACAGATAATACATTTTATACAATACTCTACATCTCTACAACAGAAGTCAATACAGATAATACATTTTATACAATACTCTACATCTCTACAACAGAAGTCAATACTGATAATACATTTTATACAATACTCTACATCTCTACAACAGAAGTCAATACAGATAATACATTTTATACAATACTCTACATCTCTACAACAGAAGTCAATACAGATAATACATTTTATACAATACTCTACATCTCTACAACAGAAGTCAATACAGATAATACATTTTATACAATACTCTACATCTCTACAACAGAAGTCAATACAGATAATACATTTTATACGATATCTCTACATCTCTAAAACAGAAGTCAATACAGATAATACATTTTATACAATACTCTACATCTCTACAACAGAAGTCAATACAGATAATACATTTTATGCAATACTCTACATCTCTACAACAGAAGTCAATACAGGTAATACATTTTATACAATACTATACATCTCTACAACAGAAGTCAATACAGATAATACATTTTATGCAATACTCTACATCTCTACAACAGAAGTCAATACAGATAATACATTTTATACAATACTCTACATCTCTACAACAGAAGTCAATACAGATAATACATTTTATACAATACTCTACATTTTTACAACAGAAGTCAATACAGGTAATACATTTTATACAATACTCTACATCTCTACAACAGAAATCAATACAGATAATACATTTTATACAATACTCTACATCTCTACAACAGAAGTCAATACAGATAATACATTTTATACAATACTCTACATCTCTACAACAGAAGTCAATACTGATAATACATTTGATACAATACTCTACATCTCTACAACAGAAGTCAATACAGGTAATACATTTTATGCAATACTCTACATCTCTACAACAGAAGTCAATACAGATATTATGACGCCATCACAATGCTCATGTGCAGATATATTGTCAAACCTGTGTACAAAGTCGCGGACGAAAATTGATGCTAGCGTTCATGAGATAAAGTCTAACCCATTTTGTAAATTGACGCCGTACACAATTTCTCGACACATAATGCTATATGCTAATTTCTGATTGTTTCTTCGATTCGATGAGTATACACATGCTCTTTATGATTTTCAAACCAGCTTTTATATATTCGCTTAAAGTATTACTACGACGCCATACCTTTGTTCTTGCAGTACAAAAGTGTACCTGTAGCAGTCCGATGATAATAATTATCAGTCCAATCATATATTATCGGACTGCAGTGATAAAAAAACTTAGACGGCAATTTAAAAAAAACCAAATTGTAGAATGATACCAATCTTAATATTTCCAGAAATTATACCATATAGAAAAATAAGAAAGTCGGGGTAAACAAAAACGTGTTTAAGCCAAAATATTTCTGTGCAGTGTGCCGCTGTTGGTAACATTCACTAGGCCTGTAGACGTAGTAGCAACAGTTCTAGATTTCCTACAAGTACTTCAGCTATAAGATTGTTTTATATTATGCACATGAGTGTCTTCTGTCTTCTGCTTCATAAATATTTTATTCAACAGAGACGTTAGCAACAAACTAAGAACAACTTAACTTTACGAGAATTGGGGTGACTTCAGCGTCACCACCATCATCTTTCCATATTTATGTCCCAATATTCCTTTATGATCTGTATATGGAGTTTGCGTGTCTCAACTAACTCGATACGCGAGAGTATAATCTGACCATCACCAATTTTTAAATTTTGAATCGAGACAAGCTACTGACAAATAACTTGATGTAACAGGAATTTCAACAGTCTTATTTAAAGTCAGCATTTCGCAAATTCTGTGGTCGTTATAATGGTCTAACTGTCTGTAAGTTGGATGCAGGCTGATGTGTTTCATACCAGTTGTTTGACCGTTGTTTAAATACTGATTTTAATTACGGTAATTCCATTCCATTAACACGATCAAGACATGGGCTCCTGGTGGTGTGACCGGTCAACAGGAAAGGTGTACTCCTTCTAGGCACTTGACCCCACCTCTGATATTTGCAGGGGTCTGTGTTTGCAGAGCTTTCAATTTTGTATTCATTATAGGATTTATGAAATGCTTTATAGCTTTCACTTTTTCATGTACCTATGTACATTAATCATATGATCACAGCAAGCAGATGCAACAACAATGCAACTACACAAAATAGCCCAAAATTGCCAATGACTGAAATGTTTATTATGCGACTTTCAACAGTGTTGAACATATTTTCGAATCGATATCTTAAATAACTTAGATTTCTTAAATTTACATAGATTTCATTGAGTTATGGTGATATCCTTCTCAACTTCTCAACAGAAGAAGATATCTAGAAATTTTGGCATTTTACCCTTTTCATACATGAAAATATATATTGTTTTTTGTAAATGATTCACGGGTGTGACCGGTCGACAGGGGATGCTTACTCCTCCTAGGCATCTGATGTTAGGCCATTCTTTACATACTGATTTTGACTATGGATTACCCTGTTTAGATGATAAAGATGTAGGGCTCACGGTGGTATAACCGGTCAACAGCGAATTCTTACTTCTATTACGCATTTGACCCACCTCTAGTATATCCAGGCGTCCGTGTTTGCCCATCTCTCTGATTTGAATTTTCTTTAAGAATTATGAGACTGATCACCGTTCGTTATCTTAACCATTTTATATAAAATTTATTATAAAGGTTAAAGATTCTAAAATAATCCAGGAGTTGTATGTCCTCTACAAAACTTTAAACAAGCTTTCTCTGGCTGTTAGATTATTAACAAAATTAAAGATAAAAGTATTTAGTTCTTGATAAAAACAAACTGACATCAAATCGGAGTGTGGAATACTCAGTTTAAAAATCTAAAAATATATCACGAAGTGCCTTATAAAAGGCTGGAAGGCGCTGAGAAAGCTAATTGATAAATATTGATCAAAGCAACTTTGTCTTCAAAAGTTAAATCTAGGGCAAGCAATTAATTTACCTACGTTGTCCCGTTTTCCCGCAAGGACTTTGGAATTTAAGGCATTATCAAACAATTTGCAACTCTTCTAGCATTGAATTCAAAAATATATATATAAAATAACAAACCAGTGGTTCTAACTTTGGTGTAAGTACTGCATGACTTACTTAAGCAAATGTATGATAGTATACATCATTGTAGCTTTTATTCTATATTTTTATCATTTGAAGATTATCAATCAATTTTAACCTTTTTTTTCAATTCGTAAAAAGATAATACAGAGCTTCTGAGCTCCTTGTTCGTATCATAACGAAGACACAACGTTTAAATATTTTGATTTTCGAAATTTTTACACTTGTGAAATAGGTATTGCCTGAGTTTGCATGTGAAATAGCCAGTTCATTCAATATTATACTCATATATACAATATACTTTAAAGGAATACAATGTACGTAATTATTAATATTTATAATTCACTGGTTCATTTATTATACTTTGGATAACATATACAACTGCATATTTGTCCGACAACAGAATACTGCATATTAAAACAGAATGGAACTACTAACAGTACATCTAGCATGAAACATGTATGTCTTTATCATTAATTATTTACATTTAAACTTTTAACTAACTCGTAACATAATATGGAGGATATTCAATATGGCTGTCTCCTTTTTTTTACCAGGTCCATGCTGTTTACTAGGATTGCAGCTTTTGCGCTCTTCCGATAACAAAATAAGGACGACAAAATCTTCACCGCAGTGTTTAGTACTTACTACCTTCGTCTTAACCAGGTCATAGTCGTGCTACCTACACACCCTGTACTTTTCAGCCACAATGCAAACTGATATTTGACACACTTGTAAACTGTATTGGAAATGACTGGGAGGAGAACTTAATGGTTCTTGTTCAAAACTTCTACAAATAAAATGATATTGCTGAAAATCCATCACATCTCCATATTGTAATTCCACCGTCATATGTGAAGTAAGCGATAGTTTGGTAGGATATCCAAGTAGTTCACAGAATATGATTAATTACAATCTTGTCACCTTCTTGTAGGCGCTTCCTGATATTGTGTTGGTCAGTAGATCATGTTATTCCAGGATTTCGTTTGCATTTTAATTCCGAGCACGTGTGATAATGGGGAGTAACTCCCTTTTGGAAGGTGGCAGTCGGTATGTTGGATAATCTTTACACCTATCTTTTTTTATATGTCAGATTCGTTTCTTTGTATTTCCTAGAATGCAAGAAGTTAGGTTTAAATGATTTTCATTTCTGAACTTTGATAACCTTATGATACTTTTTAATTGTACAAAATCATTGAAGTAGTTCTTTTTAAACACAAGGTTTTCTTTCATTTATTTATGATGTATATGTATATCCGATACAAAGTTGGGAAGCTGGAGAAAAAACTCGGAAATCAAAATCGAAGCAAAGGGGAGATAAGTATTTAAAACAGTATCTGCAGACAGCTGTTATACTTGTTCTCCAATAATTCTGACGACGAAGTTATCAGTTTTATTCTATTAGGTTATATTTGCAACATGTATAAAATACAATATCTATCTTAGAAATATACACAGAAACTGCGCATATCATTCAAGTTTAATAGCTTCAATAAACCTCTTGACACGACATTGGATTTTTAAGGACTGGGGTTTCTTGAAAACCTAACACCGTCCTACTGTAGTTGAATTTAAAATTCCATAGTATCAACAAAACTTGATAGGTTTTTATGAACTTAATTAAACAATTATTTGTTTTACTTTGTTAATAGATAATGTAATATGAAAATAGCCGTGGAACCTTGGACCTTTCTAATAAAATCACGTAAAACATAGTAACATGAATGACCCGATCAATACAAGAAAAGGAATCACTACTCACAACACATTGCTTAAAAGTAGAATGTGGTGCCTTATCAATTTATGGTTGAAGATTCTTTTATCCAATATCATGCTCCAATTACAACAAATTCGCTGCAATTGAAGTACTTCTAATCTTGTATGTCGGAAGTTGGTTGATTGATTGATGGTATGTTGTTTAACTTCCCGCATGAGAATCTTTCACTCATTTGGAGACGTCACCATTGCCGGTGAAGGACTGTAAACTTTAGGCCTATGCTTGGCGCTTGAAGCCTTTGAGCAGGGTGGGATCTTTATCGTGCCACACCTGCTTTGACACGGGGCTTCGGGTTTTGCGGTCTCATCCGATGGACCGCCACATTAAATCCTTTTATACGACACGCAAGAGGTTGCTGAAGACCTATTCCAGCCCGGATCACCACGGGAATCGAAAGTTGGAGGTTTAACTTTCCTGGCTCTTGTGACTACCTTTAACCCACGGTTTTATGGCTTTATTAATCGAATTATGGAAGCTGTGTTGATGATACATATATATGTCGAAAATCTGGAGCATGTACAGAAAATACCCTAACATGAAAGAATAACCTACTAGACTATGTCTTATAGGTTTCGAGATTTAGGGATAGAGGTATCGTCCAATTAAAGCCAAGAGAATAATTATCACGGAACTGGTACTTGTAGATGTACTTCAGTTGAACGCCAGTGAATTCAGTAGCGGTATTCTCAAATTGTGTTTCCATTTTCTTCTTACATCGATCGAATATAGAATTTTGGTGGATACTGTTGAAAACCTGCGTTCAATGCTCTTTAGTTAGTCATCAGTGCACATTTTAACAGATAAGCCCAAATGCATATGTTGATATATTGTAAGCCATTGAAAACGCCTCTAATGTTGTTGTTAAGTAACCTGGTATGTACGTTAAGGTAAGTGTCAGTTCTTTCTATACAATTGAGAATCTAGGAACACTGAAATAACATATTTTCGTATCTAAAGTACATAAATTCATGCTGACATCTCATGATGCGAAATAGGGTTAACATAAATGGCGAATCACTTAAATACTTTACATCACCTCATACGATGACGTCCCACGGACTAGCGAATAACCAATTTGCACTAAATAGATCTAGTTCTAGGCATATTATTGCTAAACAAACCTTGTCTATTATCCTGTTAGATGGTTATTTTAAGAAAATAGCATCGGCTTGTGCTTTTTGCCGAGTATTATTTACGCAATGATAGCAGCTGTGCAGCAACAGCGATATGTTTCGACAAGAATTACGTCAGACAGCATTTTACCCTATGACAGATAGTATTGGTATATCAGATCGACAGATGACGGATTTCCATGAAGATTAGGCATTATTCATAAAATTCAATTATACTTTCAAGTTATTTTCTTTGAATAGTAGGGGCCTCCGTGGCCGAGTGGTTAGAACATCGCGCTCAAAATCACAAAGCCTCTCACCTCTGTCGGCGCGTGTTCGAATCTCGGCCGCGGCGTTATGTGAGCAAGTTTGCCAGTTTACTTTCGGAAGGTCGGTGGTCTCTTCCCGGGTACATTGTATCTGGGTTCTCTCCTCCACCAACAAAAACTGGACGCCACCAGATAACTGAAAAATTGTTGAGTGTGGCGGAAAGCAAAAAATAATCAATCAATAAATCTTTGAATAGTCTTTCATCAACCATTTATATATATCATGATATACCTTCGACCGCCATCAGTATGCATCTGTTTTCCACTAACAGAAGATTCTTAGGGGATTGTGAAATCACTCACTGTACATTCCATTTTCATATGGCTATGTTCTAGAAAACTGTTTATCGGTATCTCAGTGAATGTCACTGACTAGGATAGCCAGTGCAGTACGTAAAAGTCATTTTTTATAATATGGACTATAGAAAATACAAATAGGGGGATTAGTATAATTCATATGTAGTTTTAAATTTCATCATCAAAGCTTATCATCATTTGAAACAATTACAATTGCTTTTAAAGAAAATCCTGTGACTCCCATGCATGGCCTGATTTTGATCTCAACTAGAAATTTTAACTTAAGTGCGGAGAAGCATACAGTCATCCTATTGTGTACCGGACTAAAACGCCTACACAGGTTCTTGTAGCAAACAAATATTGGATGAAAATTGTCCAAAGCTCCAGTGCACAGGTGTCATAAGCGATTTTCGCAGGATCTATCAATCTAAAGTGAAGGGAGAAAGCTGGTAGGCGGGGTATTAATTCGTTAAAGGTTGGTGTCGCAGGTGTTCAATGTCAGCGATAAAGCCAAAATGTGAGAGATGTCGAGTAACGATTTGATATCGGTGTTGCTGCAGCACATAAAGCACGGAATGAAAAAATCTAAAGATGGTCAACATGAAGAAAAGTTGTATTAAAAATTCTTAATGCACTTTCATTTTTTTAATTAAAATTTTCCATTAACTCAAGTCATTACATTTTATCAAATTGTGGATGGATTCTTTTCATAGTTATTGGACACAATGAGATGTGATATTTGGTATGTAAATTAGAGAATATATACATTTATTACTCATATAGTGGGTATCGAGGTTTGTGTTCTTTTTATGTCGAGATTATTTTCATGAGACTTTGAAAATTCCACTGGAGCATACAAAAAGTGTAACTACTTGTAATTCATCAACATTTAGACTTAATATGCAGTATCTCGTTATGTTTGAAAATGCGTCTGCCTGTTTGCAATGCAGAACTAACAAACACTAGCATATTCAATACGATATTTGGTAAACCGAATTTCCTCTGTTAATTCTTCGCCCATTGGTCGTTATATTTGATATAATTTTACTACTTAGATATTTTAGAAGTCTTCATCTAATAATACTAATGTAATAAGGAACATGGTGACATGAAATAACGATTGAGTATCGGAACATAAAAAAGAACATGGCTTGGTTAAAATTGTCCTAAAGAAAAGATAAAGAAAAGCGCATTTAAAATGGCTCAAATTGTTAGCAAGTTCAAAGATTTGATACATGCTCTGCGTATGATCAATATTTAAATAGAGGGAAGCTACCAACATACAAGTTGATATTATAGGGATTTCAACAGTCTCGTTTAAAGCTATCATTTGTATGGTCGTTTATAATGATCTAATTTGCAAATACATGTCAGTAGTTAGAATGCTTTCTTGGTTTTGACTACGGATTATTCCGTTTACAGGGTTATTGGTGGATGTGACAGGTCAATAGTTTTCTCCTTCTAGACATCTCATCTCATTTCTGATGTGCCCAGGGATCACTGTGCCCTATTCGTAATGTTGTATTCTGTATAAATTGTATTAAATCCATCAATGTTCGTTATCTTCGCTTTTTCATGCCTGACCCTAAGCAGGCATATCAACATTTTACATCTCTTTTATTACATTTACGATGGTAACGCAACTTCAGATTTCTTTCTTGAATGTTCATGGCATCTGACCTACTTTATAAACTATCTGTATGCCATAAATCTTAATTCGTTGTTTGTAACAGAATTTAATACATGGTTGCTGTGTATAATTTCTTCACTATTTTCATGTAATGCATTGTTAAAGGAAATAATTAGGATATACACGTATGAAAAACATACTAATATTAAACAAACAATAGACTAACAGTGTTAACATGTTAATTGAAGCACCCAGGGGCTACTCCTGATTGATCTTTGTATCTCACCCATATAATATTTCCGGCGCTGGCATTATTTAATTTAGACAAAGGATGCCACAACCTGGATGCTTAAATATGCACTTCATCTATTTAAGTAATTCAGTAAATATGTTTAATGTTCAAACCCACGACAACAAGGACATTATTATTGTTTACATGAAAAGGGTGAATATAACGAACAGTGATCAATTTCATATCCCAGAAAGAATACAAAACAGAAAATAGGACACACACGAAGCTCTGGAAACAACAGAGGTAGGATCAGGTGCCAAGTTAGCATCCCTGTTGAACGGTATTGTTCACATGATGCTAACTATAAAGATTTAATGTGCCCACTCTATATTTGCATCTGCACTGCTTTCTAAAAGACATTACTCGCCTAATATAAGGAATCTACGGTACATGTAAATCCAGCAGAGAGGAAATAGAATTAACAAATCAGCAGAGAGAGAGAGAGAGAGAGAGAGAGAGAGAGAGAGAGAGAGAGCTAAATAAACATTGCTTCACCTATTATATCTATGGAAACTGGAATTTGCTAAAAATACCTAAATGGACATTCTTTGCAATTTAATTTCTCTGACACGCAACAAAAGCAAAACAAAAACAAATAAACAAGCAAAACAAAACAAAAGCTGTGGCAAGTACATTATCTTGTCTCGTCATACGCCTCAAACGCAGAGCTTTGCAGTGGGAATTTCCCTTAATCGTCGTCGACACGGCGTGAAACTCAAGTGTTTTCGAAGATACCTTCACAATGTGTTCCTTATGTAAAGATGGAGCAATATACTCTTTTCTTACAAGCGACGATTCAGGTATTACTGCTCAATTGGGCGTCAGCGTGCTTTTTAAATTTTTTACTCACAACTGCATGTTTGTTAAATTGTACCAGGTTTGGTGATGATAGCGTCATGGTGTCGAGTGGAATCTGAAATGGACACACAATTGAGGGCAACTCAGCGGTTTACAACCTGTCGTCGGTCGTTTGTCCGCCAGCACAATTTGATTTTTTCCACACACCCAGTGACATATCATGTTATGTGACATATAATGGATTAAAAATGTCGACACGTTACCTTAGCACCCACTTAATCACAATTGTGCTCCTATGGAGTACGGGGCATGTTAGATCGACGAACTCAAACGCACCCGATCCAACAGAGGCCCTACCCTCTTTACATCAGACACTGCTGGAAGAATGGCAGAATATCTCTTTGGTACAATTAAACAGTGTACTCAATGCATCGCAGAGTTCGAACGTCAACAAACGCTGATGATGCATATTTGTTATTTAAGTAGGAAATTGTTTTTCAGTCTTGACAGTTTTGCAAAATGATGATGGCTAAACTATCTAATACAATATAAATGTTTATTCTATTCGTTGTAAAAATTTAATGATATTTGTTTAATACAGATCATAAAAATATTACCGAAAATTGGAGGTTTCGTTTCTTTTCCATGTCAATATATATTATTCCATGCTCATATCCTTTAAGTGTGAAGCGTATTTGTACCCGTGAAATGGTTGCCATTGGATTACATGTACATTGAAGTGACCGGAATGTACTTTGGGAAGGAATAATTATCCGAAAATTGTGGTGTATACATTAATTTATCTATTATATTATAAACCAACCTGAATACAGCAATTGATATATACTGGACAAAAAAAGTTAAGGATCATAATGTTGACCTCAAAAATTTTTATTAACCAAATAATTATTTTGACAAATTTTAACATGTATAGTTTCTCCAATGTGTCCTTAACACAATAGATTTACCTGGTTTCATATTGACGTCATAAGTGCACGATTTTTTCGCCCAAACACAAGCAAGGGGTCAAAATCAAAGTGTGCCAACGTGTATATTGAAATTGAAAAATTGTGATTTTCATTTTATTGTGGATATTTATTGCTCTAATCGACTCTTAGGTGAACAATTATTGACGTTAAAAGCCATGAGGCGCCATTTAACTGCTCTGGAAGCTGGTCAGGCAGTAGGTATGCTTCAAGCTGGCCAAGTCCAGAGAACTGTCTCTAGACATTTTAATGTGTCCCAAAGTGTGATTTCAAGGTTTCAAGGTTGTGGAATCGTTTTAGGCAGACAGGTAATGTTTCTGAGAGACCGAGATCAGGTCGTCCAAGGTCCACAACCGCTCGCCAGGATCGCTATATGTCACTTATGGCTCGTAGACACAGGTTTCAGAGTGCTGTCCAACTCAATACTGACTTTCCTGCAGCAAGTGGGGTGCGCATAACACCACAAACTCTCAGACAGACTTCATGCTGCTAACCTTCGGGCTCATCGACCTGCTGTTCGTCCCATTTTGAGAAGGAAACATCGTGTAGCACGACTCAATTGGGCTAAAATCACATAAACTGGCAACTGCGTCATTGGACGCCTGTTCTTTTCACAGACGAGTCACGGTTCTGCGTGGACTTTCATGACGGTCGTAGGCGTGTATGGCGCATGCGTGGAGAGCGGTACGCTGATTGCTGTGTAGCAGAGCATGATCGTTTTGGAGGTGGCTCTGTGATGATTTGGGCCGGAATCAGTATTGGTGGATGTACTGACTTGCACGTGATTAATGGCAATCTTACCGGTGCAATTTACAGGGACGAGATACTGCATCCAATTGTGAGACCTTATGCGGGAGCTATAGGCAACGACTCTGTGTTAATGGATGATAATGCTCGTCCCCACAGAGCACGTATAGTGACAGACTACCTTGCTACAGAGACAATTGAACGTATGGATTGGCCGAGTTGTTCTCCGGATTTAAATCCAATAGAACATGCCTGGGAAATGTTGCAGCAAGCTGTTTCCAGACGCCCTGTACTTCCGACAAACCGCCAGGAGCTTATGTTAGCTTTACAGCAGGAATGGGCAAGGTTGCCACAAATTGCGTTCCGCAGGCTCATCAGAAGTATGCAGAGGCGTTGTCGTGGCGTTATACAGGCTCAGGGTGGACATACACCCTATTGATATTGCCTTTATAAAGATTCAATCATTTGTAATGAAATTTGTTATTGTTGCTCATACGGATTTTCAAACTGTTTTGGGGGGGTTACCTGACAATGGTTGCTCTATTGATGAATTTGTAAAAACAGGTTTAAAATGTATTGTTCGATTGTCGTTGAACATTTTAAGTATATATCTAACATAATTTATTTGGTTTTGTTATGAATAAGATAATTCTGAAATCATGATCCTTAACTTTTTTGTCCAGTATATTAATGCTTGGGAATGAAAATCCACATGTTCGTAGTATATTGATACAATAAATCTTTGTTTTTTCATTTTTTATTTTTTTTTTATTGTTTTTGCTTTTGGGTTTTATTTTCTTTGTTTTTTGTTTTTTGTTTTTTTTTGTTTGTTTTTTGTTTTGTTTTTTTGGTTTTTTTTTGTTTTTTGTTGTTGTTTTTTTTGTTGTTTTTTTTGTTGTTTTTTTTTTTATTATTATTTTCTTTTGTTTTTGATTTTTGGTTTTTTTGTGTTTTTGTTTTGTTTTTGTTTTGTTTGTTGTTGTTGTTGTTGTTGTTGTTTTTTTGTTGTTTTTTGTTGTTGTTGTTGTTGTTTTTTTTGTTTTTGTTTTTGTTTTTTGGTTAATTATTATTGTTTTCTTTTATGTAATTATCTTACTTCATTTAACAAATGATAATCGTGGTGTCTTTCTGAATAACCTTCATACACGATATCATTCACATCTTATTGCTAAAGGAAAGAAAAGTACAGTTATCTTTCTTCATCTTAAATATACAGCGTTATAAAACATTGTACTCCTATGTAATTCTGTTGGTGTAATTGAATCTCAAGCAATGAATTTTGGCATTATTATTACTGGACTGGTATTTATATTCAATCATTTTTCATAGCTGGTTTATCAACCTAAAAAGGTTTTGATCAATCCCTTGAGGGAAAAAGAGCTTTTGGAAAATTTAAAGTAAATCTTGAACTGAAAGGGATCTGAACAATATAGGAATCCAGAATTTTGTACGAATATCTTGGGAAAGATGAAATTTGGACAAAATAAAGTTATTAAACTATCAGCCTCTAGTTACAATTAAATGCCTGTCTAAAACTCATATTTGTTAAATATGTTTACAAATTTATTGTGATGGTATATTAAAGTGACATCATCACAAATGAATTATAACCAAAGCTCAAAATGCGATACTCGAACCAAGTTAACTAACTTTGGTCATCGAGAGGTCTGCGTATGCTCGACATGTAAGGTTGTGTTTTCATATCGAGCGATAGTTTTTCACCAAAAACTGGGATCTGTAGAATTTACAGGACTCATTATGTGGTAAAATATGTTTTGAAATTACTTTCCTTAAGTGTTATGCGAATTTAAAAGTGAATTAAATTTCTATCTGAACAGTTTATAAATATCTAGTTGCTCTCAGTGAAGTGAATAGATTGTGAGTGATAGTCAATATGGCTGATAACTCTAAGAAGCGCGCAGCTAAGTAAAGTGTCTACAGTGGATGATTTTCCGTGTTTGAGACATAATGCAAGATATCTCCAGCATTCAAAATACTTTGGCTAATTTTATGATGCTGATGGACGGACAGGTAAGAAAATCGCTTTTAGAGATAATGCGTCTAGACTCCATTCCGAGTGCCAGCCACAACATCTATGCGTACCGCTTCACGATCACGGATGGAATCAGACGACAACGGTGAACATGGGGCTGGACGATCCCTTTTATACGCGCTCAAAAGTATTGACATTGAAAAACTCTCTCGTTGTGGTATCGCGATGGTTCGGTGGAAAGATTGGACCCCATAGATTCACTCACATTAAAACTGCCGGACTAAGTGCCGCAAAAAACACTGCAACCCAGGAATATTATTCATTTCATCTACTGGACGCAAACATTAGGTCGCACTACCATCTGACTATTGATGTAGTACAAACCTATGCATTTTTTCTTTTTATATTATTATTATTATTATTTTGTAATTTTTTTCTGGTTTGATAAGAATAAACCAGCTTATTTTGTGCATTGGGTTTGTAGTGTAATGTGGTATTATGAACGAGGAGCAAAAAGTAGTATGATTCATCTATTTCTATTTGCCGCTTCTTCTGCCGTCTTGGAGCACATGTGCATTCAACTTTTCCTTTTCCATCATGAACATTGCCGGTGCAATGTCTGTTTTGAATTATGACGATAACTTTAAACATATAGTTTTTATATAATGATTACTTATCATATTGAATGTCATTATTTTCTTTTATATGTATATCTTAAACATTTATACACGAAATCAAATATCAGAATAACTGTTCTTGTTAAAGACTGCTTATTCATGGAAGATGGTTCAGCAAATGCCAGGAGCCTCCGTGGCCGAGTGGTTAGAGCATCGCGCTCAAAATCACAAGGCGTCTCACCTCTAGTCAGCGCGGGTTCGAATCTCGCTCGCGCCGATATATGTGAGAAAGTTTGCCAGTTTACTTTCGGAAGGTGGTGGTCTCTTACCGGATACATTGTATCAGGGTTCTCTCCTCCACCAATAAAAACTGGACGCCACCAGACAACTGAAAAATTGCTGGGTGTGGTGGAAAACAATAAATCAATCCTACCGCCTCTATAATTTTAAATGTAATAAAATTGAATTTCATATAACAAACAATTCTGCTTATTACGTGAGAAAAAGAGAGAGATAAAGCAGATCTCCCGAGAATTTTTTTCCTGTTTATATGTCCATTTGAAATGTAACCAGGTGTCGGTGACCTTCCACAAATTTTGAACTTCGCTTGGCGCTCAGAGTCATAGCAGTGAGGGTTCCTTATCGTGTCAACAGCTACTGCTACATATGACCACTTTTTTAAAGGTTTCACCTGAAATGCCAGTATTTTTACTTCTGACTGCAGAGAGATTGGCAAAGGAGCAATCACAGCCTATTTTAGGTCTTAGTTCGGACGACGCCATTTCGCGAGCGGGACTCGAACCCACGACATCTAGAAGTAGTAATTTGATTGATTCCACCTTACCAGAAGCAGCGCTGCTGATATTACCACATTTTTGGAGAAAAAGCACTATATAATGTCGAATTAATTCGGAAAATGTTTTAGAGAGAAATCCATTTAACTTCAATATAATACATATACTGTATACTATTTTTTTTTAAAATGCCGCTTAACGATGTCAGAAAAAGGCACTCATTATCAGCTAGTTTTGTCAAAAACTGCCATTGTCACTTGTTACCGGATCCATTACCATAATTGGCTTAAAGTAAAGACAAGCAACATGAAACCACATTTCTTGAAAACATTGTCTATGACAAGGTAACAGCATATCTTGTAAACGGTATGTCTAACATATACTAAGCGATATATCAAGAAATGACGCCAACATTGACAGAACAAAGTTCATGCGAGGAATACCATTGGCTTCCACAGCACTGTTCTGGAGAACGATTGTTAAATACCCCAGCTTTCATCTGAAGGACAGCTAGCGAAAGTGTCAATAAAATGTCAAAAGATGCTGCTGAATACACCAGTAACCGTGTCTGGTAGAAATAATGTCAAAGTGGTCATGTTACACCAGGCTTTCTTTGCATTTTGATTCGGAATATACCTCAACTTGGTCTACACTGTTTAACCTGACCTGGTTGTTTCATGAATTTCATCTTATTATGGGGAATGTTGCTTTGTATCTAATCGTTTTCCTATCAAACGTTTCTATATCAAATCAGTTCCTTTCTATCCCTTGTCATGTGACAAGTTTCGATTTTCATGTATTTATCCCAGTCAACGACCATACCTCACATTAAATTAAAGATTAGACTTTTTGACATCCACGCACAAGTACTCTGAAGTTGATATTAAAAAGATGCTAGAGTTCCTCTTTGACAATATCTTCGTATTCTTTGGTGATCGGGTCTTCCAACAGTCTATTGGCATTCCCATGGGCACGAATTATGCTCCTTTGTTAACTTACCTGTTTTTATATTTTTATGAAGCAGAATTCAATCAAAAGCTTCTACATGAGAAGAAAAAATCTCTTGCTGTGGCCTTCAACATTCAGATATATCGACGACGTTTTATCTATCAATAATGATCATTTTCATTCATGTGTCGATTCGACATATCCCAATCAACTTAATATAAAAGACACCACAGAGTCTTCCACATTTGCTTCGTACTTAGATATTTTATTGAAAATAGATACTAGCGGCAAACTAACAACTCGGTTTTATGACAAACGGGAATATTTCAATTTCTCCATCGTAATCTTCCCTTATCTACACTGCAATATTCCATTATCACCTGCATATGGTATTTATATCTCCCAACTGATTCGATACGCAAGAGCTTGTTCTGCATATGATTAGTTTTTAAATCGAGCCAGGCTACAGACAAATAAGTTGATGTTACAGGGGTTTGTACAGTCTAGTCTAAAATCAGCATCTCGCAAATTTTATCGTCGTTATAACGATCTTGTTTGCTAGTAAACCTTCCATTAGGTCAAATGTTGTCTGACGTATTTCATACCAATTGTTAGGTCATTCTTGACACACTGATTCTTACTCCGTTTACCTGATCAAAATATAGGACTCACGGCGGATGTGACTGGTCGACAGGGGATGCTTACTCCTCCTAGGCACATGATCCCTTCTCTGGTGTGTCCAGTGGTCCGTGTTTGCCCATTTCTCTGATTTGTATTTTTTATAGGAATTACGAGATTGAATACTGTTCGTTATCTTAGCCTTTTCATTTTTTTTTTAATTTGATACTTCTATAAAATTTCTTCCCCTTCTATTTGTTGTAATTGAGATAAGTAATTTGATTCAATGTAATTACTTGTTCATGTGCAATTGAATAGTTTTGTAATTGAGTTTATTTTTAGTTACATTTTATTGAATAGAGGTGTATAGTTGTGATCACTTTTCAATTATATTTCAACTATATACATTAAATTCATGGTATCACAATAGCATTTAAACATTTTATTATCTAAAACGTCACATCGATTTCACAGTAGGCTGAAACTACACATGCCTTCTCCTTTAAGGTATAAATCCACGTCTACCTAATGATAAAATAAATTAGTATATATAACAACTAACAATATGTGAAAGGAATAAACAAGATACAATAACGATATATGGCATTTTATTGAATATATAACACTACTTCATAGACAAATTTAAATAAACAAAGCAAGAAAGAAAAATTGAGAAGGGGTGGGGGTAATGGGAACTAAAAAGCAAAATATAGTGATGATAGATTAAAAAGAAAGAACAATGAGGGGATACTAATCATATATCAATTATGAATCGCGAACATTATCTCTGATGACAAGTGTGCTTCCTATAGTATTAACAAATGCGCTTGACTAATATATACACAGCTTCTTGACATTTCCTAAAACTGATACATGTAGTAAAAATTTAAACATTCCCTGAAATAAGTTTGGAAAATACATCTATGAAAATCTTACAATGAATGAGCAAACTATTCTAAATTTGATAAACTATCTCCTGACTGATTAAGGCTACTGACAAGTCAGTTGATGTTACACGGGTTTCAACAGTGTATTTTAAAGTTAGCATTTCACGAATTCTATATATGGTCGTTATAATGATCTAACTTGCAAACACAAATAATTACTGGATCGAATGCTATCTGACGTATTTCATACCAATTAATAAACCGTTCTTTACATACTGGTTTTCAATAAGGATTACTCCGTTTACCTGATCAAGATATATTCTGTTTGTTTTATTCTAATTTCTATTTTCAATTACGTATAGTATTGTATAAAGATGGGGATCAAAAGCGAGATACAAAATATTTCATAAACTTCCACAGGATAAGCTAATAACATCCCCTCCCAAAAATATTTCATTCATGTACCCTAATTCTCATTACAATCTAATTGCGCCTTTGCAATTGATTGAGAGCTTTGTCTTAAAATATCCATGTTAATACAATACATGCCAATTTCGTCAAAGTATGAATATTTTCCTTTGGAATTATTGTTCAAGGAGACATAACGGTATTTAACATGAGTTTCAGATGAGTATACACTCAGACTCCGTGACCGAGTACTTAGAGCATTGCGCTCAAAATCACAAGGCCTCTCACCTTTAATGGGCGCGGGTTCGATTCTCGCTCGCGCCGATATATGTGAGAAAGTTTCCCAGTTTACTTTCGGAAGGTCGGTGGTCTCTTCCCGGGTACATTGTATCTGGGTTCTCTCCTCCACCTACAAAAACTAGACGCCACCAGATAACTGAAAAATTGTTGAGTGTGGTGGAAAACAATAAACAATCAATCAATGAATCAACCTTTAAAAAGTTTGTGTTTCTGAAATACTGTTAGTTATCTCAGTCTTTTCATCTTGAGGGACAATGCAAGTAGAGGCCATCTAATAGATGCGACAATTGAAAATCATACTATGATTGATAAAACCTAACGCATATTATTTGTTAGTCACTCTTAACAAGGTGTTTTTTTGTGTGCAAGTATAATATGTAACATAGATCTGTTTTCTAATAGCTTTAAAGTTGCAGAGAAATGTTTAATTACTTTTAGAAAAGTAATTGAAGTCATTCATCATATTTGTGCAGGAAAGTGTCATCGAAATTCATTGAAGAAATTGGAATCATAACTGAAAGTATCATTACCTTATAAACTAATTAAACCTATCATTGTTTGTGATCCCTATATGTTCATTCTATACCACGTAAATGAAGAAGAAAAACCCAGAGAGCAAAATACGTTGATTCAGAATGATAATAGATTCATGTTTTTTTTTCACTTTACATAGTAATAGTATCCCGTGAATGAAGTAGTTATCAATCCACAATCCTGAAAACTATGATATTATTTTCATTTTTCTACGGTGATATATATATATATATATATATATATATATATATATATATATACGTGTGTGTGTGTGTGTGTGTGTGTGTGTGTGTGTGTGTGTGTGCAACAAACAATTCTTTAAAACATATACAGCCAAGAATAACGTCTTCAGTAAACCATTTGACGAGACGAAATGTTTGTTCTTTCTACAGTCCCTGAAACATTCTACTTTACCATTTTTCCGTTCGCTCACAGAGAGTTCAATGTTCGTTCACTGTTAGTTCACCATGCGTTCATCGTGCTTTCGCCGTTCGCTCACTGTGCGCTCTGTTTACAGGTCTGCGTTCACAAATAATTTAGCGTGCCCTCAGCGTGCGTTTAACGTTCAACGTTCGTTCATCGTTCGGTCGTTGCATTGTCATTCGGAATATAAATACGAAAGGAACTATATTCTAATGAGAAAATGAAAATGGAATGTGTACAGAAGTGACTTTTAAACATATATGTAGATGGAATTGTTGAAGTAATATGTCACATCGTTCAATACTTTCTCAAAACAAAATAATAACGTTCGGGATCATGATGCTATAAATCTTTCACAACTGTTGTTTTCTAGTCAAAATATTGCTAAAAACAAATACTTCTGACAAATATTGCAGTATCAGATTATAATGTTTCCTTAATTGGTATAGCTATAAATAAACAATCAAATTGCATGAAATTATGAAACTTTAACAGGGTATTCTAGAGTATTCCAAAGTACTCTAGCCAACTCTGTTTTGTAGTAACCGTCAAGAATTCTAAATATGATACCAAAAATGCATTTCTTTTCTACCTTTACATGCACACACATCTCTATCTGTAATACTGCACACGATTCACATATGAAATGATTGCGGCGTGCATTGATGTAAAATTGATGATCATTTCATGAGAAATATACATTTAGTACTTGTACAAAAATGTAGTATCCTTTGTTTAGACTGAATATATTCAGAACTGTACAACATGAGTTTTCCCGATTCCGTGTTATTCTATCATTTATTCATTAAATAAATGTACATATCATTTTTCTAATCTGATTATGAAATATTCCAAGGGAAAAATTCGATATATTCCGAATGATTAGATCATCTTAAGTTCACCCTGCACTCATCATTCATTTTGCGTTCAGTGTTCGCTCAGCATTCAGCGTTCGCTTACCATTTGCTCTGCGTTCGTTCATCGTTCGCTCACCGTGCGTTCACCGTTCAAGTGGGAAAGTAGAACGTTTCTGGGACTGTATATCTAAGAGTTAGTTGGAAATTTAATACCGAAGGACATTGGTGGAATTTCTAATAGCCCAATATAAATAAAAACTTTGTTTGAAAAATTCCTATCATTTTTATCCTATAATGATATGTGTTGCTTTATCAATGGATTATCAAGGTAACCATGGGAACCATGGGACAATGAACTCTTCTAATGAAAACTGTTATAGCACGCGGAATATTTGGCTACTCGAAAGTAAAAGATATGGAATTACAAATCATAACTTATTGGTTAAGAGTAGAATGTGGTATTTTGTAAATTCATGGGTAATACACCATACTGAATATAATTTTTTTTTCCAATTAAGAAAGGCAATTAATTCCAGGTTTATCTAACATAGAAGTTAGGAACTAATTTCTATTGAATCTCGTCGTTACCTATACTGGATGATTTTGTGACCTTAACAATTACAAAGTTTATTTTCTGCTTCAACATACAGATTACATTACACGACAACGAAACCGAAATCATAACATTTTGGCAATCTATCAAAATAGACTTAAATGATTCCAAAATATTCTATGTGCTTGCTTGTTTATACCACAGCGTAGGGGTTTGCATTGAATGCATTTAATTTATGTACAAGATTTACGTTTCATTCAAGCATACATTTCTGAGACATGATAGCTAGTTTTGCATGTGGTATAACTGGTATATTTGATTCTACACTCAAATATTCGATATATATTACTTTAAAACGATCGTTCACGTATACTATCTACCACTTGTGTGCACAATATCTGAAGTTGACAAAAACTTTTGGACACAACGCAAACAGTCTTTCGACTCTCTTATAGACTGTACATAATATTATCAGTTTTTGGAAATCCTGGCAAATAGTCCCGATCTCTGATAATAAGCTTCATATTATTGTTTCCTTCCAGAAGAGGAATTACCTCATTCACTACAAACAACAATGTACAGCCACTGTAAGAAGGGAATACATCATGTTCATAATGTATGCTGTTGATCAATGCATAATGGGTTGCTTTACCAATCCAATTTTCTGCTTTGACTTGTACACAATATATCGGATTTTCCATCTGTTCTTCACAAGCAATCGTCCTGTAAAACAAGCTTAAAAATACCGCCAGTGACACTGCATATCCAATATATCAACCTACATAAGATTTGCAAGACTTCGACAACGAAATCACTGATCTTTCGAATGTTTTAAAGGTAAATCGATCGTTCAGCGCAGAGTACGTATAATTATGAATGTTTATAAAATGTTGTGTATTTTCTTTGATCCATACGAGGAAGTCTTTATTCTCGCGTGTGCAAACTAGCGCATTCTATGACAAATCGATGAATGAATTGGAGCGTTTTAAAGCTTTTTCAATGTTAGTATAAGTGTTCCAATCCAGTGTTGTCAATTTGTTTTGAGATAAATCCACCAATGTTAAGTTAGACATATCACTCAAACTAACTTTGCAGTCTGATAATATGCTGTTATTAACGTTAATGTACTTAATCTTTTTCGAGTTTTGAAGAATCTTTGGTAACGAAGAAATTTTGTTCAATGACAAATACAAAGTCTGGAGACTCTCGCGATTTTATAGAGCTGACTGTCAATGGTCTTTTCTACGTCTTCCCACAAAGTATTGTGAGAACAATTCAGATGCCTTACGTGTTTGAAATCTTGAAGACCTTGTGGCGAAACGTGAAAACAGAAGTTGCTTGAAAAGTCAAAGGTTAATATACTGTTGTTTTTCATACGGAAATCCTCAGTCAGAGATAATACGAAATTCTCTTGAAGGTACAAGTGTCGTAGATTCGGAGCATGCAGAGAGAATTCCGTACTACGAATCATCAGCCGTATGAACAAATTGCGCTTCTCTTTTATCCCTACATGGATCTATCACATACTCCGGGTATTTTGCTGCATTGTTCTGTAAACGTGTGTTCAATACTCTTAAATTAGTCATCAATACAAATTCTATCAGATATACGCCTGGCGTTAATCTATTTTTAGCTAATGAAAATACTTTAACGTTTTTGATAAATTTCTGATTACGTTTCCAATCTATTACTGTCAAGGGTAACTTCTGTAATATGTGTTCCTCTTATATATTTTTAAATGATGAAGTCTTAAGGTTGTACCTGCTCCTGTCATACATGTGATCCCATTCAGATGCAAGGAACTAATCCTCGTTTAGATTAAATGAAAGGTAAGGTTTGGCAGCGACGCGAATCCTAAGTTTCTTTTTTTTTTTTGAAAGAAATGTTCAAGTGTCGCAAATTATCCAAATCACCAAATACTCCTTCCTCAACATATTCTATTTTGCAATACGATAATTAAAACAAGCTGAGCTTTTCTAAAGAACTGAAGAACTCTTTTTTCGCATTTTTCATGTTATTCCAAGAAAGGTCAAGGTGTGTCAAATGCCTAGGTAGTGTCTGTGGACTGATTTCTTTAATTTTGTTGTGGCTTAAATGCAGCCAAACTACACTATCATTAAAGTGAGGAATCTAATATTTGAAGAAGAATATTTGATAAATAAAATCAAAATATGTTAGGACTTGCACGCTCTGTAAGTTTGTAGCGGCGTGGCTTAAACGGTTCTACCAAACGAAACGTTACTTGTACGGAACGATTCTTGCACAGAACGGTTTACACGGTTTGCACGGAACGAAACGATTCTTGCACGATATGACACGATTCGTGCACGGAATGATGAACAGTCTGCACGAAACTCTGAAGGTTTGCACGGAACGCTGAACGATTTGCACGAAACGAAACGAAACGCTTTGAAGGTGTAGTAGCACGCTTGAAGGTCTGTAACATAAAATTTCACAGAAAACCAAGTTTTGTTTGAACCAAGAACACACAACTTGGAATGGTGTTTCACTACTGCCTATTTTAGTAGGAGGTATTCCGATTCGTAATAGTCATTACGAAGGTTAAATTTTTCAAACACTTTTCAGCACGTTCATAACCGGAAAGTTGAATCTTCTGACACTAAAGCAAATTTTGTTTGAGTTAAGGCCACTCCATCTTCGATAGTGTTATACGTACTGCCTGTTTTGGTTAGATGTATTCTGGTCTGAGACACTTATCTCAAAGATTAAATTTTTCAAACTCTTTTGTGCACGTTCATAACCAGAAAACTGAAACTCATTATTGTACAAACCTGACAATAAAGCACATTTTGTATGAGCCACGATCACACCACATGGGACACAATGTTACACATACTGTCTAGTTTGGTTGGAGGTATTGTAACTCGGAATACTCATCACGAAGTTTAAATTTTTCAACATTTTTCTGCACTTTCATAACCTAACACAAAAGCAAATTTTGTAGGAGTCAAAGTCAAAGACTGGAAAGTGTTACTCACCGTCACATTTCCTTGTCAGGAAATACAAAACATAATGTTACACTGTATATTTTCATTATTATTTTTTTAACATCATTTTATCTTTTTACCGTTTTAAGCTATAATCACAATAATGAAACATACTTTTACAATGATTCAAAATAATTTTTATTGTCAATTATTTCGATCATCACATATGTATAGTAGTTCTGTAGAGTGGCTCGGCTAAAGCTTAGAATTCGACTTCCTGTGTCCACAGGTCCCAACTCCACTACTCCGTATTCTCTTTGTAACTAAGTGATTGGAATATATCAAATTAAGTTGCACTATTTCAAATATACTCATATCTACACATGCAATATAAAGATAAGTATTGAAGATATGTCTATCTTTCATATTAAGGGATTTAGTTACTCGTTACACAAACGTGGATGAATAATTAATTCTTCTGCCTGTTATGAAAACAACAATCATGGCATGATGTCCAGCATCCTCGATATATCTCTCTTTAAAATAGATGAGAGTAATGAAAATAAATAAAAATACATTGATGAAAACAGCCAGTCACCTTAAATTACTGACGGAATTTCTTCCAAGTAAGAGAGAAAATTCTTTGATTAATTCAATACCTCAAATGAACTTGATACTAATTTATCTAATTTTATTTAATGTCGCAAGATCTGCTAGTTCTATCTCCGCACTCCGTCTACCAACGTTCTTATGTGTCTCCAATGTAACAAGTGTCTCTACTGTCCATGACACTCGAGGCCTTGTAGGTTCGGAAAACTAAAGTACTCGTAATTCGTGCCTATACACCAACAAAAAGGTGGCATCTGTTTACACACTCGTAGTTAAATAACTATACATTTGATATCAGTATCAATGCTCCATTGAAAAAAGTTTGATTTTGATTAGGTCTAAATAGGACTCTGTAGAAGGTCAAATGACCTCGCGTTGCACTGAAGGCTTTCCCCACATGTAGACCGAATGACGTTACATGTCATCCAAAGATTGATTTGTGTCGAAAGTCTTATTTTTATTGCCTGTCCGTTTCTTATACTATATAAAATTATTGACGTTGAGGATTGTTTAAATATGTAATAAATAAATCACAAGTACAGTGAACTATTTTGTGTGCGTGTAGGCATGTTTATAACTGGTGTTGGAATCTCTAGGTTTTTATTTAGATAAGGAATGAAGTTAATTTTGATCTTTGTTATGCGATATAATGTAACTAGGTGTAGTTTACGCTTTATAATCCGCATAAAGGTAACCCGCACCAAGTTATATTATATCGTATAACATAGGTCAAAATTAGCTTCATTCCTTATAATTTAATTCTAAATGATAAAACTACATTGTACAAGTCTTAATGTAAAATTAAAAAAATGCTTGCACCGCGCAACGATTCGCCCAGCAACATAGTGACAAAGTGTCGAACGTGAAAGAAGTCATCTTGGTTCATCGCATAACTGAAACATGTAGTTTGTTCATGAAATTTGAAAACGTAAGTTTGAGTTTGCAACGAATCTTAATAGCAGAAGATATGTGTGGGCTTCGTATTTAGGCCTAATGTTTCCTTCGCAGACCAAGTAGACTTTGGGCTCTCTCAGACAGAAAGCGAAAGTTTAGATCTAGCATCACACAAAATACATCACGTAAAAAACCAGAAATTTTTGATTTCATAAAAGTTTTAAACTACCTTATAATTCACCATAGAATGCAATAAAATCCAGTACAGTAAAGTGTGTAAACAATTCACGGCTCTAAGTCAATCGATGGGACGTAGCGTCATGTAATACATATTTTGTAAGACATGACGTATTTTTGTACTTAGGGAGGCAGATGAAGCTCTCTCTCTCTCTCTCTCTCTCTCTCTCTCTCTCTCTCTCGTAAAATATCTTTATAATGAAACCGCAAACTTTGCAAATATTTGATTACCATTATTTTGCATATGATATCGTTGTGTCAGAATTTGTATATAATTTTTATTAGTGTTTTGTATATTATTACTCGTCTTCTTTGAAATCATGAAAAAAAAAATGCATTTTATTCTGCACGATTTTCAATTCATAGAAGCCTTACAACTTTAGAGCTAAAAATATAAAAAGTAGTGCCGTCTTCGTTGTCGGAAAGCATTACCTCATATTTAATGGCTACTCATAAGAGAGTCTTTTAATTTTTTATTGTACCTCATCATAGTGCGTATTTGTACGCATCACCACAACAATATACAGGTTTTGTACTACTAAGTAAAACATGATACGCTCATATATGTAGTTTTCACTTTACTCATTACTCCATATACTAATTCTATTTGTGCTTTACTTACTTGCTGTGATAAAATTAAGAAATTCATTTCAAAATTAAGGATTATCTCCCCCATGCATAGCTCTGATCCTTTGCCGGATTTGGCTCCACTATTTGGTTTTATTTTCTTTCAGCTCTTCCAAGTTTGTTCTTATTTCGGATTTCCAACATTTTTGACATGAGCATCGCTGAAGAAACATTATTTGTCAAATGAGCATCTGGTGCATCAAAATTGGTACCGTTTATGTTTTATATTGCTACACGGTACACATACTGTAGTACAACAATTGATAACGTTTCGTTTACATTGTTATTACTACTCGTCACATTACTCATTACAGTTTTACACATACTCTATACTTAAAAACTGTACACAATACATTTATTTGCAAAATCAACAATGTGCAAACTTGAACCAACTTACACAACAAAATCAGCAATAAACTGCAGATGAAGAAATTTGGAAGCTTTATAGATAAACTGAATTGAGACTGATACGAATAACAAAGTAGATAACCTTAACCAAGCAGTGCTAAAGTATAACGAACAGTGATCAATCTCGTTACTCTTATAAGGAATACAAAATTATTAATGATGGGCAAACACGGAGTAAGAAGTAATCACCCCCTGTCAAAACGCGGTCACACCCGCCGTGAGTCCTATATCGCGATCAGGTAAACGGAGCAACCAAATTTAGCGTGTAAAGAACGGTGTAACAATTACCGTAAAATACGTCAGACATTATTGGACCCAATGACAAGTTGTATTGCCAAACTAATCGTTATAACGACCGTAAAATTAGCAAAATTCTGGCTTTAAACAAAACTGGTGAAGTCCTGTAACATAAACTTGCTTTTAAACTGATCATACGCAGGACAAGCTCTCGCATATTGAATCAGTTGAGAAACGTATACAGCATGTACTAGTGATAATAGATTGATTGATTGATTGATTGATTGATTATTATTGCTTTCCGCCAAACTCAACAATTTTTCAGTTATCTGGTGGCGTCCAGTTTTTGTTGGTGGAGGAGAGAACCCAGGATACAATGTACCTGGGAAGAGACTACCGACCTTCCGCAAGTAAACTGGCAAACTTGCTCACATAACGCCGCGACCGAGATTCGAACAAGCGCCGACAGAGGTGAGAGGCTTTGTGATTTTGAGCCCGATGCTCTAACCACTCGGCCACGGAGGCCCCAGTGATAATAGAATATTGCTACATAAAATGGAAATAGACGATGGACAAGCTGAAGTCATCCTGTTTGTCATAAATCTGAGTTGTTATTTAGTTGTTAACATTTATGTTTAATAAAATATCTAAGTACGAAGTAAATGTGGAAGACTGTGATGTCTTTTTATTTCGAGTTGCCCCTCAGTGTTAGTTTGAGATTATCATTTTACTACATCTCATAAATGAAAACAGCTCGTCAACAAAATTCATAGAGAAGACACAACAATGCTTCATTATAAGATACATGTATTGTATAAAGCACATCATATTCACAATATTTATCAAATAATTGATAATACAAATTTATCATTCTAACTATCATTGTAATGAAAACAAACATTGCATTATATGCCTGGAATAATAGCTTTAAAGTCGGCCAATACCTGCATTGGATACTTCAAAATTTCCAATGTTTGTTTTGGATGACTTTTGAGTCGGCCAATACCTGTATTTGGAGACTCAACTCATCAAATGTCTGCATTAGTTTGTTTTTCCGCCACACTAAACAATTTTTTAGTAATCTGGTGGCGTCCAGTTTTTATTGGTGGAGGAGGGAACCCAGATACAATGTACCAGGGAAGAGACCACCGACCTTCCGAAAATAAACTGGCAACTTTCTCACATATATCGTAGCGAGCGGGATTCTAACCCGCGCCGACTAGAGGTGAGAGGCCTTGTGATTTTGAGCGCAGTGCTCTAACCACTTGGCCACATTAATGCCTGCATTAGTCAACACTAAATTCAACCAATGCAGGGATTAGCCGACTCTGAAGTCATCTACTGCAGGCATCGACCGACTCTTAAGCATTGCCTGCAATAGTCAACACCAAAGTCGTCCAGTGCAGGCAGTGGTAGAATTCGAAGTCGTTGAAGACTTCAGAATCTGTCATTGCCAGCACTGAATGACTTCATAGTAGACCAATGCCTGCATTGAGTCAACTTTTTGCTTTTTCATTACTACAGCTGCAATTTATCACGATGTATACTTAAGTGGTACTCTTCGCTTATGAATGTCTAAGAAGTCGAATAAAATACACAAACCAAATTTATTTTAAATACTTTTTTAATGAGAATTTGAGGAGAAATTCGAGAAAAATAGAATTTAGGCGATTTTTCCATTTGCTCGGGTTTGAGAACATGACACTGCGACATCATAATCTACAAATACTTCTAACGTCAAAACCACCTACATACGTAGTTTAGTAAGTTATGATTCCATAGATAGTATAGCGAATCCAGCCATAATAATGACATTGAGTTTCTGACATAATATATTTCAATCACGTGATCAGTGGCCTGCCTGTCCTTATTTCATTCCGTTGAATGTATAGTCAACATTTCACACTCCATTCAATCATCCACTTCCTTATACCTTATATTGCTGTCATATTGGATTATGTATTAATTCAAACCATCTTCCATGTATAATATTTCCTAAACCTTTTGCGTAAACTATACCACGTTTACAAAGATCGAACATTTCACCAAAGTCCATCAGAATTATACGCTACATGTAAAAAGGTACTTCCTTAACTCTCAATCATATCAACCAATTTCTCCCAGAAATCATCACAAGCACACGATTCCTCCGGGTATTCAATGTAACAATTTTGCTTCACCAGGTCCATAATTTTACTGGGATAGCTGTTGTTATACACTTCCGGTAGCAGAATAAGGATAACAAAATCTAAGCGGCCGCGATCAATAATGCCTTCTATCTTTGCCATGTTCAGTTCATAGTCGCGCCACCTGGACTTCAAGTACTTTTTGGACACAATGCAAACAGTTTTTCGACTCTCTTGTACACTGTACATAATATTATCAGTTTTTGGAAATCCTGGCAAATAGTCCCGATCTCTGATAATAAGCTTCAAATTATTGTTTCCTTCCAGACGAGGAATTACCTCATTCAATACAAACAATAATGTACAGCCACTGTAAGACAGGAATACATCATGGTCATAACTCAAGCTGGTTGCCCCCAGCATACTGGGTTGTTTTACCCATCCAAATTTCTGCTTGGACTTGTACACAAGATATCGAATTTTCCATTTGTTCTTCGCTATCAATTTCCCTATGACAAAGCTGCAGAACACCGTCAGTGTAACCGCAGTGCCAATATACCACCCAATATATGATTCACACAATTTTGACAATACAATTACAGATATTTGTAATGTTTTAAAATTAAAGCGATCATTTTGAGGAAAGCACATATACTTCTCGATATCGATAAAATGTTGTTTGTATTCGTTCATCCATTCGAGGAATTCTTGATTCTCGCATGAGCAAGCCAACGCATTCTTAGACAAATCAATGGATAAATTGGAGTATTTGAAAGTGCTTTCGATGTTCGAACGAGCTTTTTCGTCAAGTGTTGTTAATTTATTTTGAGATAAATCCAGCAATGTTAAGCTGGACATTCCACTCATACTAACTTTCCAGTCTGATAATCTGTTGTTACTAACGTTAATATACTTAATCCTTTTCGAATTTCGAAGAAGAAGCTTTGGTAACGAAGAAACTCTGTTGAATGACAAGTCCAGTACCTCAAGACTCTCAAAAGCTTTAAATATTTGGCCTTTAGTGTCCTTTTCCAAGTCTTGCCCCAAGTCATTGTGAGAAAAATTTAGATGTCTTACATGTTTCAAATCTTCAAGACTGTGAGGTGACACGTGAGAGCAAAAGTTGTTCGAAATATCAAGGGTTAATATATTGTTGTTTTTTATATTTATATGCCCTGCCCATGACATTATGAAATTGTCTTGAAGGTACACGTGCCGAAGACTTGGAGCATGCACAGAAAAGTTTGTAACATGGAAGTATAATCTACTAGAATGAGCATCATATGTTTCAAGATTTGGGGGTAAAGGTATCGACCAATTAAAATTAAGAGAATAAGCATTATCGTATTGATTTTCTAGCGCGTTGTTGATGGAATCATGAACAACATCATGAAATTGTTTTTCTACTTTATCTTTACATTGATCTAGCACAGAATTAGGGTATTTTGGTGGATGCAGCTGAAGACTTGCGTTCAGTATTTTTACATTAGTCATCGATGCAAATTCTAACAGATATAAACCTGTTGTCAATTTATTGTTTGCCATTGAAAATACCTCTAACGTTTTTGGTAAATATCCGATTACTCCTGGTGCAAATAATTCCAGTCTATTACTATCTAGATAGAGTTCTGTAATATATGTTTGTCTGATATTTCTTAAATGATGAAGTCTTAAGGTTGTACCTACTCCTGTCATACATGTGATCCCATTCAGATGCAAGGAACTAATCCTCGTTTTGTTTAAATGAAAGGTAAGGTTTGGAAGCGACGCGAATCCTAAGTTTCTATTAAAGGAAATGTCTAAGTGTCGCAAATTATGTAAATCACCAAAAGATCCTTCCTCTACATCACCCACATTGCAATACGATAAGTTTAGAAAGGTGAGCTCTGGTAAAGATTTGAAGAACTCTTTTCTCACATTCTTCATATCATTCCAAGAAAGGTCAAGATAAGTCAAATGTTTGGGTAATGTCTGTGGAGGGATTTTGTCAATGTTGTTGTGACTCAAATCCAACCACACCACACTATCGTTAAATCCAGAAACCGATTTTACATTTCTTCCCGAGCAGTTAACGTGGACACCATGGCTCTGATGCCAACAGATACACTTTTCGTTTTCGAATAAACATGTTCTCTTTGACCCTGAAATAGATCTCACATGATAAAGTCCTAGAATGAAAAACCAGTGAACTGCATACACCATTGTCATATCATGCATTGATTAACGAAGAGATACACCTGCCCTATAGGTAGTTCTATCACGAACCTTCTGTGTGTTATAACCTTTTAAAATGCATATCCATGTACCAAAACCAGGAAGTATAAAATATGTGTTCATATTTAACCAAAACAGTAAGAACTATTTTGCCTCTGGAGGTGAATTTTCTTTTTCGACTGTCATACATGTGAAAGCTTAATGTTACAATTCAGCATTCATGATAATACAATTGAAATGAAATAGGATATGGTTAAAAGACTAACTGTCTTGAAGTGTTTTATTGATTTACTACTAGAACATTTATATTGTGCTATACTTTACCTTACATCTCTGTTGATAAATTGTTTTATATTGCCATATCTAAATTAAACTGACTATCCTCGCTTTCAGCTGAGTCTTATCTCTTGACAAGAGAATGCGTTCTTTTCGTACAGTACAGGCAATAAAATTAGGCAAAGGTAATACCAGTAGATGACTTCTGGAAAGTGTCACTGCTTTGGAAATGCAGGTGATTGGATCAAAGGGAGATTTGATTTTCATTAAATAATAGACTAATGGGGAAATACATTGGTACGTTAGGCAAGAGAATATTACATGTATGTCCATTATATATGTGACCTCTATGTACCAATATTCGCATAAATATATTCAAATGTTAGCCTCACATTTGGAAAATGAAAATAAACTTTTTTGAGAGATATTATATTTTCCCATCGTAAGTCAAAAAACAATTAAATTTAGACTCTTTGTAAAAACATAGTTAAATGGCATGTGGGTATTCATAAGGCTGTACGACACGTCATATATTATTTCATCTGCTTTAACCAGAATTATTGGGTTTTACATCGGTGTTTGCAAGCAACTGCCACTCTGCCATTTCGAATGTATATTCAGAAGACAATCACATGTAAAATTCAGACTTCTAGAATCAAGATCATCCGTAGTCTTATCTGTGTAAAGCTATGTATTTTATTACTAAAGTACTGTGCCATAAGTTTAAGTCTTAATAATCCGTTGATTCACACTCTTTTAAGCCTAAATTTAGACAGTTGCGTCTGAGTACATACTGTTCATTATTATTGTACAGTTATATAGCGCGTTATCTAATCAAAAGTGCTTTACATGTAAAACAATAAAACAAACTAAAATAAATAACAATAAATACATGAAAAAAGTCATAAAATAATACTTAACTGACATTAAAATAGTAACTGAGATAAGACGAAACTATATTAGATTTGTTCGGAGTTGGGGTTTTTTTTGGGGGGGGGGGGGGTGTTTCTTTCTTTTTATTTTTGTTATTATTTTTTGTGTTGTTTTTTTTTTTTTGGTTTTTTTTTTGGCTTTTTTTTTTTCGGTTTTTTGGGGGTTTTTTTTGTTTTTTTGTTTTTTTTTTAATTTTGGGTTTTTTTTTTCAAATAACTGTTTTCATAAATACCGAATTACAGATTAAATGTCAGTTCAAAAAAGTATTTTTAAATCTATTTTTAAACACCACTAATAAATCTTCGAAATCAAGATCCAATGGGAGGCAGTTCCATAGAGTTGATGATGAAATATCGAACGGTGTTTTACCATACAGTTTAGTACGAGCGAGTGACTTTAGAAGGGATAACGAATCTCAGAACGAAGTGGTCGAACTTGCGGTTTAAAAGAGACATTTATTGGATAAATTCTGAAAGCCATCCTGAGTGACTCGTGTACCAGTGATGTACAACAAACGGATAAAAATTTAGACTTGTATGTGATACCGAAGGCTCCGTGGCCGGAAAGAGCTACAGCAGATTTCTTTTCACTGACCATAACATTCATGTCAAGTGTGACAGACCAGATTCCACACGCTTGTTAAAAAAAATGCGAAAGTGAACTTCAGAAACTGGTAGTCTAACATAAGTAAGTTTTTTTTCAGGATGAAATGTGTGCTTTGAAGGGTATTGTAGCTATACGTAAAGGGTCGTAGACGCGATTTGAGCTGAACATTTTAGAATTTTGTTTTCATTTTTAATGTTTACAATGCTTCACTAAGGTATTTCTAATGATCATCCAAAGTTGAATATCAGTTGTTTAACTTAAAAATGAGATACAGCACTCGCAATTCTTTGTTACGTAAACAAAGGTTATGTCATGTTTTTGTTGACATATAGAGGGCCTTCGTGGCCGAGTGGTTAGAGCATCGCGCTCAAAATCATAAGATCTCTTACCCCTGGTCAGTACAGGTTCAATTCTCGCTCGCGCCGATATATGTGAGAAAGTTTGCCAGTTTACGTTCGGAAGGTCGATGGTCTTTTCCTGGGTACATTGTATCTAGGTTCTCTCAACCACTAATAAAAAAAACTGGACGCCATCAGATAACAGAAAAATTGTTGAATGTAGCGGAAAACAACAATCAATCAATTGTTTAAATATAGATTGCTTAATAGAAAATATCAGGTTTAAAACAAAATGAGGTGTGACAAAGACTAGAAACTGTTTAACTGTGTTCAGAATGAATTTATAAATTAAAACGTCTGCTTTAAAAGAGACTTTTACAAGTACATTTAACCTAAGTAAACAAAAACGTGGCATGAGCCTTGTTTACCTAACAAAGATTTGTGAGCTCTGTATCTTTCTTGTAACTTAACAACTGACATTCTGAATACGGATAGGTTGTCAAAGTTACCACTATCAGAGTGAACTGATTGAACATGATAATGACTTTATTACTATACTCTGCAAAAAAAGAAACGCATAATGGATTTTTTAAGATTTTAGTAGATGTATTTTGGATTATGATTTTACAATAAAAAATGTAGATATTCACTAGAATTGTTTCAATTGAAAAAAATTACAGTCCACACCTTAGATATTGGTGAAAAAAAGTCAGATCATCACAGTTAAGAACACTTCCTGTCACGTTTAAGTTAGTACCGTGTATGACCACCTCGAGCTGCCAACACAGTTCTGCATCTCCTTGGCATAGAGTCAATCAATGTTCTTACGTTATTGCGTGGAATTGTTCGCCATTCCTGTTGTAACATTTGACGGAGCTGATCGAGGGTCTGAGGCGGAGGTTGGCGCAGGCGCACACGTTTATCCAGTTGGTCCCATAAGTGTTCAATCGGATTCAAATCCGGTGATTTGGAAGGCCATGGTAGCACATTAATGTTGTTCTGCTGAAGGTAGTCAATTGTTAAGCGGACTGTGTGAGGCCTAGCATTGTCATGTTGGAATAACTCCCTCTGTCGGTCAATTACGCGCATAAGGTGAGGTTGGAGAATTTCGTCTCTGTACCTTTGAGCCGTTAAATTGCCCGGGACATGTACCAGTTCTGTTTTACGGTCATTAGAGATCGCCGCCCATATCATGACGCTACCTCCGCCGAAGCTATCCACTTCTTGGACACACGAGGAAGAGAAACGTTCATTCCTGCGCCGGTATACACGGATTCTTCCATCATGTTTCTGTAGCAGAAAACGGGACTCATCGCTGAACCACATTCTACGCCAGTTGCGGAATGTCCAGCCCCTCAATCTGTTGCACCATCGGACTCTTTCTCGTCTGTGTAACGGTGTCAAAACTGCTCCAAAATACGGTCTTCTGGGTCTAATGACATATTGTCGAAGTCGGTTGCGGACTGTCTGCGAGCTGATTCTTCTCAATCCAGGTATTCCGACTGCAGTAGCTGTTGCAGCAACGGTTCGATTCCGTAGATGAAAGACCCGGATGTAGCGATCTTGTCCAGGAGTCGTAATGCGAGGTCGCCCACTCCTCGGTCGGTCATTAGTAGAGCCAGTCTGCTGGAATCTGTTCCACAGCCGAGAAATTGTGCTCTGATTTACGTTTTCAGTTCGTGCGATCTCACTTTGGGATACTCCGGCCTGGAGACGGCCAATGACGATATTTCGAGTAGCAGGGTCCAACCTTGGCATGGCATCATTTTAACGTTATGATGAATTCAAGCTTCAAACTTCGTCCTTTTATACGCTTTAATGTAGTGCTTGAATTAAGCACAAAGTTCTCGTGAAAAACGTAAGCCAAATTCCATGGCGATAGAGGTGATGTGTAATTTTAGAGAGTCGCCGAGCTAATTTGGCAGAGAGCCAAATCAAATGAACAGACCTTTAAAGTTTCATACTTACCTGTAAAAAATCAATTACTCAATTGACCATTTCAGTTTACCTGGTAAAATACATAATTTGCATTTTTAAAATTTCAAAAGGGCTATGCGTTTCTTTTTTTGCAGAGTATATAAAAGATTTGCCTTCCACAAAAAGGTTTTGTCACAAAATATAATATGAAATAAACACGTGCTTTTGTAATCCATTGAAGGTCTAGTGATGAGGAGGTACTACATACTTCAGCTAACATTGACCAAGTACAGGGTCACGTGTCTGGTATTTTCAAGATTGTTCGTCGTAAGGTAAACAGATTTGAAACCATTTACCAACTGATGAATCAACCAATTGATTCGTAAATCATTTGATATATAGAGGGAAAAAATACGTAGAGGCCCATGCATTAGAAATCGATGATGTTCAATGTTGTGGAATTTACAGCACTTTTATTTCTGAAATTACTGACTATGGGATTCTGTATCCTTGATCGCACTACATCCGTAACGCGATCAACGAGTGATCGAAACGTTGTGGAGTCAAATTCTGACACTTAAACAAGGAAATAAATTGTCCACAGACATGCTAATTTTCCTGTAATTATGAGCATAATGTGATATACATTTACATGTACAGTTAACAACGTAAGTTGACAGTCTTTTGAAATGCTCGAAGACTTTGGATTAAAACACTACATGCATCATGCGTTGTCAATGCCCTTAAATCCTTGTCTTGACAACTTGAGAGTTTAGTTATTTCCAATCTTAGAAATAAACTAAGACAAATCAGTGTAAAATTACTATTGTTAAAATGATAGCAATAAAAATGTCATAAGAACCCTCACGCATACTATAGAGATCCGGGTTAGAATAGGTCCTCAGTTCCCCTTGCTTGTAAATGGGGGCCGTCCTTCAGATGAAACCGCAAAAATCGAGGCCCCGTGTCACAGCATGTTCGATACAATAAAGATCTCTCTCTCTCTCTCTCTCTCTCTCTCTCTCTCTCTCTCTCTCTCTCTCTCTGTGCTCAAAGCCCATGAACACCGAGCACAGGCCTACATTTTGCAGCCCTTCACAGACAATGGTGATGTTTCCAAATGAGTGAAAGACTCGAGACAGATTTACAAATTAAGTTTATATTGGATATTTGAAAAAAAAGATGAAATTGTCTGAAGACAAAAAGTAACATTTAACCTTTTCTTTTCAACGAAAACTTGTGGCATTTTTATTACATGATCTCGCGCTTGATTTTTGTACCTGGCCATGCATGCACGTACTGTGTCATACAATAAGGAAAATGCCGGATGCAGTGGTGCAAATTCACCGCTCGATAATATTGATTGATTGATTAAATATTGTTTAACCTCCCGCTCGAGAATCTTTCACTCATATGGAGACGTCAACATTGCCGGTGAAGGGCTGCAAATTTAGGCCTATGTTTGGCGCTTATGGCCTTTGAGCAGGGAGGGATCTTTTACGTGCCACGCCTGCTGTGACACGGGACCTCGGTTTTTGCGGTCTCATCCGAAGGACCGCCCCATTTAGTCGCCTCTTACGACAAGCTAGGGGTGCTGAGGATCTATTCTAACAACCTGGACTGGATCCCCACGGGATACCGCTCGATAAAAACATATTTCGAAAAGGTTTCCGATATTATTATATGCACTTATCCTGGTATATTTGATATCATTATTACAATTTGTTACATTTATTTAACTTATCGTTATGCATTAAATATACACAAGAAAAGTTAAATAATTATTCGTTCATAGTGCTAAATATAAGCCAGTTGTTCTGTTAATAATGCAGGTATCAAGAGCAGTATTGACTAGAGACCAATCATCACCACTTTTGGCCAAGAATTCCAAAAATGTGAAGACCGATATATATATGGAAAATGGCAAGGTTTAAGTCTTTCATTAAAATTTCGAAGAAATCCACATACCGGAAGTTCACATGTAAAGACTTATATGCATGTAATACAGGGTCAGCTGGGTCAGAGACGGAATAGCACAGATTTGACGACCCGTTATTGCCGTCTCATTTTCAATACGATGATGCTTCATGTTTCACGAAGAAAAACTTTTTTTTTTTTTGTTTACTTTTTAGCTGATATAATTTGGTCTAGTTCAAACAGATTTGTCTACTTATTCCATGCTTTAGTTCATCTACTACCAAGCGGCCATTTTTCTCACCCTAAATGTAATTGTAAATAATGGAGCAATCTTCATGAAATTCACAATAAATTGTGAAAGTGCATGTGAAATAGCAATTCCGTGAAAATTTGAAAGAGTGTAACGCATTAATATTTAGTCATTAGCAAATTAGCGATAATTAGTCCCCGGTAATTTTCACATTTCATATATTTTTGATTTGAACATTTTCAAGGTATGAAAACTGTAATTTGACTTTGCTACACATATATTGAAATTGAAAAAATTATATGCCGCACAAAGACCAGTCATGACAGTAGGTGAGATGAGAGAAAGACAAATCCTTCATCTCTAGAGTTACAGGCTTTAGAGGCCTTTTAATTTGTCGACTAGTTTGTTTTTTCTCTCTCCAAGTATATTCATTTTTCTCATGACATGTTCAGATAGTATATTGGTGATAATTAGACTCAATAGCCTGACTAATGATGAGATCAAAACAGAAACCTGCAATCAGTCTGGACAAACCAACTCGTCATCTGCCAATGTTGGGCCAATGTTGGAATTGCGGAGGGTTTTTTTTAAAATTAAAAACTATTATGACATAACGTTAGAATAACATGATATTACGAACAGTTGGTTTGCTGCCTTGGCCCATTGTTGATTTGAAAATACTGACATTGCCTTATCGAATGTCTTTCTGTGGTTTTTCTAACATACACTTGTTGGGTCAACGCGCTGGGCAAACGAAGGGCCACAGTGTACTAAGATGCTGGGTCAACGAAAGCGTACAACAAGGGGACAACTTTGGGCCAACAAAAAAAGATAACTAACGAGGATAATATTACTATAACGTCATCCATTTGTTCTTACAGTCCAAATATTCAGATGATAACAATTACCAGTTCAATGATATATTGTTTGTTGCTATAACTACATCAGACATCAATTAAAAAAAAATATGGAATGAAACCAAGGTTTACTATAACCAGAAATTACACCATATAGAAAATAACAAATTCATTGTAAGCAAATGCAAGTAATATAGGTTGCGACAAAGAAACACATTCGTGCAGAAGAAAATCAATCTTCACATACTTATCCCCACATCAATTCTAACATTGCTAATGGAGTTTTTCCGCTCGGTGTATTTCTGCACAACGCTGACTGAACATGCATATACAAAAACCTAATCTATATAATCCATCTGATATTTCAAGTCAATACCGGTATTTTCACTTTCCATGGTAATAATATCACCCTACACCTTGTCTATGAAAAAGTCTAGATAACTAACAGTATTCAATCTCGTAATTCCTATAAAAAAATACAAATCAGAGAGATGGGCAAACACGGACCCCTGGTCATACCAGAGGTGAGATCAGGTGCTTGTTTATATAGAGAATCTTGAGCGAGTGCTTATGGCATATGAAATGGGTTGTCAGATCTAATATTTCACGAGCCTTTGCGAGGGAAATATTTAAATCTGGTAATGGATTTCATAAATTTCATATGCCATAAGCACGAGTGCAAGATTCTTTTTATCACACAACCATTATTAAACGCATAGTTTACTTTCCTTTTCACGTTTCTGTATAAGGATGTGATTTTCAGCCTCTTTGCATCGTCTGAAAATGTCCTTGAGCGGAAGAAATAAGATCTAAAGATAAACATGCCAACGCGATAGCTAAATTGAAATTTCAATCTTAGGATTTTAAGTTTCACCTATGTCATTATATAACAACATCAAATGAAACATATGATAGTCTTAAAGAACGTTTGTAGTAAAAGTTTTGTATCTATGTCAGCACGCACTGACCTCAACTGAATCTACATAATTCGCGTTATTAACCTGTGCTACGAGTTCATACCGTTTTTTCCGAACTTGCGTTATGAACCCGGAAACAATACTGTTGTGTGACAAATCAATATCAAATGCACTTCATATATATTATCTGAAAACGTTACATGTCAGAAAAGATGTCTTTATGCTGACCATGGACTTCCTGTGAAGCGATTACTGATGTCCTTTAGTGAATGATATATAAAACAGAAGAATTCAGTTTTTACTTTAAATAGATACAAAATCTTTCTGTTTCGTTTTGTTTATTATTAGATGGTTTTAGTATATTCTTATAAGTAAAATAAAGATAATTGACCGTATGGAATGTAATTCATTCCCAGGATTTCTCAGCAAGTCCTATAGAGAAATGTAAGGAGGGTTGGCGTATTTCAACTTTCCAACATCATATTAGATTTATAAATCCCTTATTCTTTCAAAGGAATTTTATATTTGTACTTATTACAACCAAACTACGCCAAAAAAAATACATCAACCCATGCATTATATATATTTTTTGTATCAAAAGTTCTTAAGTATGATATTTGCCTCATACAAACCTACATGTATATGCAAAATTATCCTACTGTTTTCGGCAGATGCCAGCTTACGTGAAATGATAGATCAAGGGTTGGTGGGCTAATGCCTGCATTATCAAATCAATCTCATGTTGTAACGTCACAGGGGGTCCGATTTCAATGTTAGAATTGGTTCTGTTAGCAACGCCCTTTTCCTGGCATCTATCCAAAGTAAGCATACAGTATATTATAGTTAAGGGTCATTTATGATAGGGGCATGTGGGCACCTTTGCTCCCCTGACATAGAGATTGTTTTCTATTATTAATATACATACCGCATTACAGAGTATAAAGTAAAACAGACAAAATGCAAATAAAATGGCGGAAATAAACCTAATGTCAAATTGTTTATGGGATTAAAACTCCCATTTAGTGTTTCATACATAGGGTATTTTATTCTACCAACATACTGCATAAAAGATTTTTTTCCTAAATAGGATTGTATACTGAGAGATCGGTCGCGGTAGCTCATAGATAGAGCATTCGCTTCGTAATGGGAGATGGTGCGTTCGAACCCCGCTCGTGTCAAACCCAAGACATGGATATAGGTAGCGATTGCTCCATCGCCAAATGTTCAACATTTAGAAGTGAGAATCAAGGGTCTTTAGGATATGACATTAAAAACGGAGGTCCCGTGTCGCTGCAGGCTTTGGCACGTTAAAGAACCTGAGCTATGGCCAGAGCTCTAACATTGGTCTAAATTTGTATTACTTCACCTACAGATGGCATCTCATATGAGTGAAAAAATATACACAGGACATAAAAGAATCAATGAAGAATCCTACTGAAAATGATGGAATTATTCATCCTATTGAGATTTCCCCCCATAACATTATGATAGAAAGCGAGTGCCTAAACACTAGGCTATAGCGACTGGTTAGCATGGCTAGAATTTGAGTTCTTGGAAAATTAAAAATGTGTGGTAGCTCGTCTTGTTTATTTGGAAGGAACTCCATGTGGGACCCCAAAGAGTCTACACCAATGGACTCCACAGAGCCAACATCAAAGAATCCCATTGGAAATACGATTTCCATCTTTTACGGGTTACCCTTGGTACTTATACATGTATATTTGTATGTGTGTATATATCGAATAAACCTTCATTTGTTTTACTTCAAACATTATATCATGATTACAGACCCGTAATTCGCCCCTTGCTAAATTTCCGCCTCAAACTCCAGTATTCACCAATATTAAATTTGAGGGCGACGTCAGTACACATATAGAGTATCTAACTTTTTGAACTCTTTCGATTAATATAAACCAGAGACATATATAATATGTATACACTTGAGGCAAGATTATTCATGCAAAATAACTGTAATTTCAGCAAAGGTAATGTATTGGAAATCTGCAAGCCAGAAATAAATCTACACCGATCTCTTATGTCAAATTCCGTTTAATAAAGACAGAAATTCAGTAATTTGGTACATTACAATTTTATGCTCAAAAATAAATGATACCTTATGTGACTATAAATGTGTCACTCAGTGCTGTGATTTATTTACACGAGCTCCGATTAACGGACCAGCCACGTGTTTCTACAAACACGTTTTACATTATGGTAGTGATGATCATGATGGCTGGTTAATTTCTGGCGTAGATCAATTTAAATATCAAATCGAGCCAAAAATAAACACGTCATTTTACCTAAGGAAGAACTTTTATCAAAATTAAAGGGGATCCTTCCGTACTTTATTTCTGAACAATCTTCATATTTCTTAAGGAGCTAATTCAGGAACCGGTGTAGTAGATGGGAAAAATCAAAAATGCTCGGAAATTCTGTTTTATAATGTACTTCAAATATGATCGATAGGGACAACAACTGTTCTAGTGGAAATATTCTAATGTAATCAAGAAAGCTTTCCAATTGTAAAACCGATTTCCTCAACCCTATTTGTAAAAAGAAAAGAAAAATAATAAATGAATGAAAGAATAAATAAATGGGGGGGGGGGGGGGACTTTGCTTCAAATGTGACGCAGTTTTCCCTTTATTATCACATACAAAACTCGTCATTTTTGCAAACATCAATTTATTAACTGGTCACTTTTTATATTAGTGATAATTGGTAGTGTAAATGCATGGTTGAACCGATGAATTGAACTCGAAAGATAACATCCCCTCACCTTCCAAGACTTTGGGGTTTGGGCAGAACTTTTCTTGCTAACTAAGAATTTTCAGACAAATATCAAGGCAACTTTAATCTCCATTTGCCCCTTATCCTTTCCACTTTCAAAAAATAACGCTTAGTGCCTGAACTTGCGTAGTGTGCTTATTGAATAAAAAAGTATCCAAGTTTCCTGTTTTTGATAATGAACAAAACCTATTTTGGCTCAGCTCAGAAGGGAAAGAAATTCTTGAACTTGTTGGCATATTTATTAATAACAGTATGATATAATAATTGTAATAGAATAACGTGATTTTAATAGAATTCAATTTTCATGGGTGCTTGTCTGCCTTGTTAACTATTGTCATAATTGATATATGTGTATATTCTATTAACTGACATCTCTTCTCTTGATTGTTCTAATTATCTCTATTGGTTGTCTATTTTTGACTCTGAATTAGAAATAAAGTATTCAGTATTTTTCATTCACTGAAAATTTGCCCAAGTTAACGCAAAAGACGAGATCTCGTTGGTCACAACATACATTAAAACCGAGACGGAATCGCAGGCGAAATAGTAGTTCTGATATTCCGTATTAGTATGAAACACGTTATATTAGACAGTGTTTGAACCAATAGCAGTTGTACTGGCAAACTAGATCTTTAAAACGACGACAGAATTTACGCAATGCTTACTTTAAACGAGGCTGTTGAAACCCCTGGAACATCAACTTGTTTGTCAGTAACCTACCTCGATTTAAAAACTGATCATACGCAGAACAAGCTTTTGCCCATCTAATCAGTTGAGAGATATAAACACCATAATATGCAGGTGATAATGGGCATTGCTACATAAATATGAGAAATTTACGATAGAGAAGATGAAATCATCCCTTTCGTCATAAAGTCGAGTTTTAATTTGCCGTTAACATTGATTTTCAATAAAATATCCAAGTAGAAGGCAAATGTTTAAGATTCTGTGGTGTCTTTTACATGTACTTCGAGTTCACTGGGGTACATCGAATCAACATATGAATGAAAAATGATTATTGTTAATAGACAAAATCCTACCTCATAAGAATATAAAAGAGGTCAGCTAAGAAAGGAGCATAACTTGTTCCCATGGAAATTCTATCAGACTTTTGGAAGACCTGATCACCAAAGACTACAAAAAGGAACCCCAGATTCTTTTTAATTTCAACTTCAGAGTACTTGTGCATGGAATCAGATTGGTGTTTAATAAGTAATTTTTTTTTTTGATGACTGATCACTATATATAAACATTTCCTTTTTCCATTTTGGTTACCCCGTGGGGATCCGAGTTGTTAGAATAGATCCTCAGTACCCCTTGCTTGTCGTAAGAGGCGAATAAATGGGTCGGTCCTTCGGATGAGACCGCAAAAACCGAGGTCCCGTGTCACAGCAGGTGTGGCACGTAAAGATCCCTCCCTGCTCAAAGGCCATAAGCGCCGAACATAGGCCTAAATTTGCAGCCCTTCACCGGCAATGGTGACGTCTCTACATGAGTGAAAGATTCTCGAGCGGGACGTTAAACAATATTTAATCAATCAATCATCCATTTTGGTTAAAGAAGCAACTGTCTGTAGTGTCAAGAAGTATAGTCTTTAATTTATCGTGAAGAATGGTCGTGTAAAGTGTAGAAAAGCAATTCATTTTGATGTTCTGATTTCAGAAACGTTTTGCGATTTCAAATTTACAAACTAAAAGTTGTTTTAAATTAGAATTTTTTAAAAGCCACATTTGATTTACAACACTTCTGGAACTGTTAATATTTTCGCGAGGGTTTTGAACATTTATTTACTGGATCCTGCAATGCAAGAGTTTTTGTGAAGCTTAGGAGTCCAGTATAGGTAAGGTAACTCATATCCATCCCACTGACTGTGATATCAATGTGTCTAAAACTGAAGCATGATTTTGCAAAATCTCATCTTTTGAAAGGGCAGTTGGAGTATAAGTACGGTTACAGTTATAATGATGAGCCTTGCAAACAAAGATTATGTTATTACACTTTATCAGCTGTAACCAAAACATATCCCTCATGCAACCTATCTAATTCTTTTATCACTTCTGGTTTACTATACACAGAAGGATTGATGGTACGTACTTTTTTGTGTCTAATGTGGGATTTTAATATTCCTCTTATACTTTTTATCCATTCTGACAAGGTATCAAGTTCTTTCTCATATTTACCCCATCGTCTGGCATAATCTTTGACAGAATTCATAATGGAGTTACCAATTAAATGACCAAGGTTCTCTGAATTTAGGACCTTTTAAAATAAGTGATTTCAGTACATCATTTTCAACTATATCAACATCATCAGTAATGACAAAGCCAGCTGCATTGTAGTTGAAGGAAGACAAGGTACAAGAACACGTAGGTGGATTAAGTATAAATAGTCCAGTTTGTAATAAATAACAGTACTATATAATTATGTCTTAGGTAAAGAGTCCTTATGAACATTTTTAGCCTGTGGTCAAGGAAGATATGAATAAAAAAAATTAATATGACAGTGGTATGAAACATAAATGTGCTATAAGCTTGTGTTATTGCTCTCAATCATTGTTTAATATAAACTCCATTTGCAAATTTCTTATGAAATATGAGATTTCTTGAGGCCCACAAGAAACATGGCTATATCTAAATTACAGATAAAGACAGCACTGTAACATCCCAATCATTGAATTTCAAATCTTTAATTACAAGTACAAGCAAACATCAGGGAATACCAAGCATGTCTGAAAACAATTCAAATGTTTTCAGCATATCCATATAGTTTACTCTGGGGGTTGAATCCTGACACAAGCAACAGGAGTTTTTTCACAATATTCAATAACTGTGTAACGTTTGTCTGTGAGATGCTCAGTAATAAAGAAAAGATAGTGAAAGATTGTCCTTTAAGTTACAAGAACTACCAAATTATAAATTTTACAAATTTTCCATCAAAGTTACCATGTCTATGAAAGTCATTAAAAGTTCACACCGGCCTTTCTTTGTCAGAATATTACATTTTTCACTGTATCTCACTGTGGCGGTATCCCTTTCAGGAAAATTTCCTTTTCTGATACTCTCCAGGTAATTCTCGCTTGTTGCAAATGCAACAACGGTTACCTGTAAATCAAAGATGAAATGATTTTCCAAAGTTGACTATAAAATTACTCATAGCATTTGCCAATTTCCACTTTTTACAGACTGTGATCAGAAATCTACTCATGATGGTACATGTATACAACTAAACCAAATATCATGACAACCCATTGCATGTTGAGATGCACTGGTGCTCACAAACATCTGTATAAGGATGGAAACACTAAGTATTATATATTCTCCTTTAATCACTCTTGTGCAATTTTTTTTGTGACAGAGAAAACAATGAATGCATGCCAGCAGCTCACAGATACATTTTTTTTTAAAACACTTGTGCTAATGAAAGTGAATAACTAGAAATCTGCCAGTATTAAAATCTGCATACACTTTTATTTACTTACTTCCGTTGCTTGAACTATAAAACCAAATATTCCAGTGGGTCCAAACATTGAGTCATGTAACACAGAGAGCATCCCTCTCATGTGTTGGGCTTTCAGTTTACAGTCCACATGCTCCACTGGGTTATGTGACTCCGACACCTTTCTCAATTTTGCGTGCGTTTCTGAAATATTCTGTTTGCTGTAGCATTTGCTAACCTACAATAATGAAAAATTAACATTATCGCTACATATGAGAGTTTATACATACAACAAGATCATGGTCCATAATGCTCAGTGGACGTCAACCCCTGCTGCAGTCCCACTCTGGTTTCAGGGTCATGGAAGGAAGAAAATTGAAGCTGTGCTGCATTGGATACTTTCCTGTATAGTGTGTTTCTTCCTAGACATCATTTATTATCTGAAACATTAAACCCCCCATTGTGGCCCTAACCAAGGTGTTGGGGGGTGTTGGTGTTGTTATAGATTGAATATACTTCAATTTAAATGAAGTTATTAACATATTATAATGTACCTCTAATCTTACACTGTAGGAATACATCTCACTTTTCCTCTCCTACATTCCTATGTAAAACAATAAATCCCTATTTAAGTCCCCATGGTTTGAAATCATTTTAATTGACACTTGAGGATGGTTATTTGCACTCCATTTGATAAATTGTATCCTTGTTGTTCAAGAAGAGAATTTTCCACAAACCAGGAACTGGGGTCATGGTGTAAACAAACTTGAATCTACACTATATGAAGCTACTTTGATATAAAACATAGACGATAGCAATTTTGATGCACCAGATGTGCATTTCGACAAATAATGTCTCTTCAGTGATGCTCAAGTCCAAATGTTGGAAATCCGGAATAAGAATAAACTTGGAAGAGCTGAAAGAACCAAAAATACCAAATAATGGAGCCAAATCTGGCAAAGGATCAGAGCTATGCATGAGGGAGATAATTCTTAATTTTGAAATGAATTTCTTAATTTTGATGTCATGAAACAGACGCATCTAATGATTATGACTCTTTCCTACTTGTATATATCTTTATCTATATGAAACTTTGAACCCCTTTTTGACTTTGATTTAAGTCAAAGCTGGGTGGAATAATGATTTGAACAAACCTGAATCTACACTACATGAGGATGTTTACATACCAGTTGGACATATTGTATTCTTGTTATATTCCAATGTAAACTTACAATCATTATCATATCCCTCTCCCAGGCCTTGTAGATTGTGTTATGCACACTACAAAATGTTGCTTTCAAATCAATTCCACACATTTAAACCTTGTGGTTCTTCAGAAGATGATTTTTAAAGATTTTTTTTAAAATAGATCTACAATTCAAACTCCTCATATGGCCCCATCCTGGCAACAAGGGTCATAATTAGAACACACCAGAATTTACACCACATGAGGACGCCTGTATGTTTATTTGATAAATTGTATTCTTGTAGTTCTTAAAGATTTTCTGTATATTTTTTACGCAAAAATTTAAACCCCTAATGCAGTCCCATTGTGGTCCTGAATGTCAAAGTTCTGAATAAATTGAATTTACTCTAAGAAGATGTTCACATTAAAATTGTTTTCTGGTTCAGGATTTTATTTTGGTGAAGAGCCCTACTTCTTTTTATTTAATCCCAATCATCTTCCCTTGGACAGGAGCATGACCCTTTAATAAGAAAAAAAAACTTGAATAACTTTAATCATAAGATACTTTATGCTTATTTAACTTTGGTTGAAAATGGTATAGAGGCTATGGAGAAGAAATCAAAAAATTTGTGAAAAGTTTACAATGATAAATGAGTAAGTCTTGATCAGAAAAGCTGTCAATTGAGCCTTTGACTCAGGCGAGGTATTGACAGTGTGCATATGCTCTAGCATGTTTTGTGTCATCGTCAAATTCAAAAATTTTATACAATACCTTAACAGCTGCAAGAATAGAATTCTTTTTCCCAAGATTAATCACCACAGCATCAGGGACTGAAGATATCTCTTTCCCACTGATATCAACACTGTAATGTCCAATATTTGGTGCACCTCTAAAATAATACATTTAGTATGATCAATGTTAATACATAGTTCTCAAATGTCAGCTTTAAATAAATTCATGCTTCTATAAGATGTTTTGTGCCAATTTGGTGAAATTGTTCTAGTTTTCATGACCTTCAGTAACAAAAGTTTACCATCAAGAACTTCCTGCACAAAGGAATTATAAACACAAAATAAAAATGCACCATTCAATGGACAGTATGTCAGTTAATGGCTAATGCCTCACTGAATGACCACTGAAGGGCTGACAGTGGTCATTCAATAACAGCTGATATATTTCAGTGGCCTTTCATCCATCCAACTTCCAAGATTTCACAAATCGAATTTAAGCAATACATAATTCTTGTCTATACAGTAAAATGAATCTTCACAATATAGCCAAAGCATGTCCTCTCATGAGAATGGTCTGCAAAAGTGATCTCAATTGTAACATGCAAGTATTGAGATGCATGACAATTATTCTCCAACAATTTAATCACCTAAAATTGGTTGTATTTCATGCAATAAAGAAACTTAAGTAAAGCTTACTAAACTGATAATGTAGCATAGGTTTCATAATAGTGAAGAATTTATATTTCCTAAAGGTATACATATATCTTTAAACAAATAATAATAATAATAAATTTATTTTGTAAAGCGTAAAGTCCATACTGCTCTAAATGCTAAAAACTGCTTGGATATATAATATCACACCCTTCATCCCTGAATGTAATATACATGTACTTGGCCACATTCCAAAAACAAGAGGCCCATGGGCCACATCGCTCACTTGAGTCACCTTAGCCCATATTAAAAATTTTCCTTATATATTTGCATGTAAAAGTTTGATCCTGTATTGTGACCCCCACCATACCCCCAGGGGAAATGATTTTAAGAATCTTGAATCTACACTATGTCAGAAAGTTGCCATGTAAATTTGAACTTTTCTGACTTAGTGGTTCTTGGGAGGAAGATTTTCAAAGATTTGTTCCTATATTTTCACATATAAAATTTTGATCCCCTATTGTGGCCCCACCCTACTCCCAAGGGCTATGATTTTAACAAGCTTGAATCTACATTATGTCAGTAAGCTTCCATATAAATTTGAACTTTATTGACCCAGTGGTTCATAAGAAGAAGACTCTTAAATGACTTCTCTCTAATTTTGTGATTATCTTTCTTTTAAAGAGAGCATGACTCTGCATTTCAACAAATTTGAATCCCCTTCACTCAAGGATGATTTCTACCAAGTTTGATTGACATTGGCCTGCTGGTTCTGGAGAAGAAGATCTCAAAATTTGTCAGTGTTTTTTCCACTATTTCACTATTATTTCCCCTTGGAGAAAGGTGTTGTCCTTCATTTAACCAAACCTGAATCACCTTCACCCAAGGACGCTTTTGCCAAGTTTGACTGAAATTGGCCCATTGATTCTGGAGCAGAAGATGAAAATGTGAAAAGTTTATGACGACGCCATCTACAAAGATGACAGACAATGGAAAGTTCTGATCAAAAAGCTCACTTGAGCCTTTAGCTCAGGTGAGCTAAAAACCAGTAGAACTGTTACTAGCACATTGAATGTCCCATAATTTTTTGCCTGTGAAATATCTACTCAGGTGAATTTAGTACAACGTATGTTAGTGAAGAAAATAAATGTTATGACTTACACTACTTTCAATTCAAACAATGTGGCAAATCTTAGAAAGAGCTCCTGGAACATTCCTTCTGATAATTCTTCTGGGTCTGCACTCTGCCTTTTATTTATCATGTATAATAACTGCCATAAAAAGTTGTTCACCCAATGATGCACTCTAAATGAATGAAAAAATCTTGTAGATCACAACGATCACCTGCACCCATTAGGTGTACTGATGATTTATTCAACAGAGATGTACAAAATGAATGAAGTTCTGAGTGACAATGGGTTCTGTGCTCAGTAGGTTTTGTTGAACCTATCTGAGTTTTGCCAGATTCTTAAAAAAAAAAGAAGGTGTACTACATTGAAATGTCTGTGTGATCACTACAATAAATAATTCAGGTTCATAACACAATCATTACTGATGGAAAATAAAACATGGCAGTTCTTAAATCAATACAAGAGGTCAAATTATTGATCAGGTGTCTCTGGTCTTTCAAATGAAAACTAAAAATTCCATTTCATTGTTAGCAATATGGTCATGATGATAGAGCCCAAATGTTTCACCGAACATTAGGACCAACAACATGTTTTTTCCTCAGACAGGTCTTCAAAAAATATGCCTGTGAAGATTCTGTTGTATATCCAATAGTTTTGAACATGTATGAATACTTATCCTATGAACAGTACATGTATGGTACATCTTAAAATAGGCCTTTTCCTGTCAATTTCAAAATCACCCCACAGAAATTGAAAGATATTGTTTCATGTACATGAAATTGGTCCACAACATCTGTAAGGGCCAGACAAGGATTTGAAATCTACTACAAGTGATTACAAAAATATGAAATCAAAATACAATATATGGTTGATACTTTATGTACCAATAATCAATGACAAGGTTCAGTAATAAAGCTAATTAATTAAGTACAGACTGTGGAATACACACAGCAGATTAGCTGTAAGTGGAGTGAATGATTTTAACATGGGATCAATTAAAGGAGACTAGAACGGCTGATCTTCCCATGAAGTCTTTTTGATCGATTTCAGGCAACAGTAACAGAGATCCATAGTTTGGTCGCAAACTCTAAATTATTTTTGACCTTATCTGTATCCCTTCTTTATCTTTTTATAAGATGTTAATAAAGACGTAGGCTCTTTTTTTCATTTTATAATTATCAGACATTCACACTAGACTGATGACCCAAGTCCACTGAAAATTGGAAAGGTCCACCTAATGCTTTATACTAGCTGGACCATTGGTCTATTTAAAAATTTTTTAAATATATTTATTTCGCTCAATCAATATATATGTATAACCATATACTCACATATGCATTTTGTTAATAGTTTTTTTTTAATGAGAGTCAGAGAGAGACAGTTTGAGACAGAATTCTGTTGATTAAAGGGGACCATTTTTTCCAGTGTGTTTCAAGTTTATCTATTTCACATTTTTTCCTTATAACTATACTGGAGGATTTTATAATTTTGTTTCAATTCATTTATTAGGGCTTTAACAACTAGCTGATGTTTTTTTTTTTTTTTTTTTTTTTTTACATCTATTCCTCTCTCTCTCTCTCTCTCTATATATATATATATATACATATATATATAAATTATTATAAGCAATGTATTGTATGACCTGAAATGCCTTTGTTATTTTAAATTTTTATCTATTAATGAAAAAAAATGAGATTGCAAATAGTCTTCATTGTTTTGTTTTTTTTTTGGTTTCGTCTTTTTTTTTTGGTTTTTCTTCACAGATCTGGAAGTCAACTGATTGATAAATACTTTTTTATGTCAATCATGAGAAATAATTTGGTACAACTTAATGTAAAAAATGCGACCAGAAGTTTATACAGAAAAAATGGTAAGAATATTGATTGGGTATCGCACATCCAACTTTCACCATCCAAGAAAACTAACCAGTGATGAAAAAAAGTTATGAAGCAGAAAAGGGGTGCAAGTTGTTTAAGCAATGAGAGTATTGAAATGCAGCATATGCTGCAAGTTTACATCTATTAGAAATACAAATCAATTTATTTTTATCATACAAAGTTATAAGTGCTAATAATATAGACATTCATGAAGGTCCATCAGAGTTTGAGAAAGAAAACTTCATTATTTATGAATGGTGGACCTGTGGCCCACCAAGGTAAAAAAAAAAGTAAGTGTCAAATCCTGGTCATTATTAATTATAGTACTGCAGACGAATTCCCAGTATAAAGATTGCTATAAGTACCTTTTGCATCTCTCTTTTAAGCGTTTGGAATCAGATATTGCAAGCATATCATTATTTGCAAAATGTCTTAACCAGTTCCTCATTGAAGCTTTATCTAAAGTTTTTGTGCTTTCATACAATTTCTCTACCCTGTAAACTGGAATATGGTCAATATATTCATAATCAAGATCTATGATGTGCTTCACTGCATATCTATAGCAATCAATAACCACTTTCCGTTCTCCAAGGGATTCATATCCATTCATCGTGGCTATAATTTTACTTCGTTTGTGTCTCTGGTTTTCCAAGAAATCTGGGAATGATGAAAAAACAACATATGGCTTAGAAACTTCTGGCAACACCTCGACACTCAATTTTGAAAACACTTGGTCATTCCAGTCACTGATTTTCTGTGGAATCTGCAAATTTGGAAAACGGCTTTCACCGTCAACAGTCGGATTTCCTACATTTCCACAAAAATTCCGTCTGTCCTCCTGACTGTCACTTACATCGATTGCAGTAGTTACGTCACTTGCCTCCGAAATGTTGCATTTCCTTTTCTTGCTTTGTCTTCTTGGACTTAAATTGTTCAGACAAGAGTTTTTTTCACTGGAAATTGTTGACGAAGTTACGTCTTCCATCACTTGCGAAAGTTAACTTGTACTCTGGTATTTCGTACATGAACAAATCGTTCCAGAATATCACTTTTAAGAGTCGTTGATTGAAGTATAAAATTTATATTGTTGGCCTAACATATTTAATTAAACACCTACAAACTGCGTAAATGTTCTACATTAAATGTACGAGTGTGTGTGTGTGTGGGGGGGGGGGGGGGGGGGTGATAACGCACACATCCTCGTTTCCCGTGGGGATCCGGGTTAGAATAGATCCTCGGTACCCCTTGCTTGTCGTAAGAGGCGACCAAATGGGGGCGGTTCTTCGGATGAGACCGCAAAAACCGAGGCCCTGTGTCACAGTAGGTGTGGCACGTTAAAGATACCTCCCTGCTCAAAGGCCATAAGCGCCGAGCATAGGCCTAAATTTTGCAGCCCTTCACTGGCAATGCATGGTGACGTCTCCATTTGAGTGAAAAATTCTCGAGCGGGACGTTAATCAATGTATAATTAATCAATCAATCACACCCTCGTTTTTACAGAAATACATGAGAGAGAGAGAGAGAGAGAGAGAGAGAGAGAGAGAGAGCGAGAGAGCAAATGTTTTCCGTCAATATTATAGTATTGGGACCACGATCATTCTGTTAAGGTAGAAATATCTGGGGGGAAAAGTACCATTGAAGGTGGCGGTTCCCTTTCGAATGTATTAACCTGATGAGTTAATTCAGTAAATAGTGTACCATTACAATTTTTGAATGTGCAAATTCTTACTTTAGAATGGCTCGGAACACATTTTTAGATTATCAAGATTGAATCACCAACACCAACACCGACCCCACAAGAGAAGAAGAAGAAGAAGAAGAAATAGATCTGTTGAATGTTCAGCATTTTCTTTTTCCTTTTTTAATTTTTTTTTTACGTGAATTTTCGTATTTAATCGTAAAGTCGAATTTATCCGAATATAAATCTTTCAAACACAAAAGAATTGGAAGAAAAATGAAGTATAGACAAAAAGCTAAACATTTAGTCCAATGTAAAATAGATGCATACGTTCAATTTTTCAGTGCACTCGTCACTTATCAAAATTGTGATTAAAGACAGGTACATATAGGCCTAAGTACCGTAATTTGGTTGGATAAAGAATCGAATAACAACCATTGCTTTTGATAAATTATGTCTACTACTTTATATAACGTAAGCCCGCAGTTCATTACGACCGTCTTTCTAACATAACATATAATCGTCTGACTCCTGGCGGCCGATAATTATAATAATGCAGGAGTGGTCCAAAGGACAGGAGGATGAATTGAGTATATACATGATATAAAAAAAAATTACACGTGAAAACAAAATTAACCTTATGATAAATGGGCGGTACTACAGCAACGGGTAACCTTTTAAGCATTAATTTTGACATTGCTAATCTAAATGAATCAATACATATATGTATTAAGAAAGAAAAGACCACGATGCGTTTACATATCCATGATCCCCAGATGGCCAAACTTCAAGGTCCAAGGTCACGAGGTCGAAAATTTTGGTGCGAAAGGAAAGGGTTTGTCATTGACAAGGACTATATTTGTAAAACACGAAAGCCCTCGCACTAAACGTTGAAAAGTTATGACCATACAAGGTTAAAGTTTTTCAGAAGTAGGTCAAACTCCAATGTAAAGGTAACGAGGTAAAAAAAAATTTGGGTACCAAAAGACATGTGCAATATGATGGCTGGTTTTTGACAGTTGCAAGAATTTTATTTATCTTTTTTTTAATTTGTTCACACGAAACAAAATTCGTTTCCACGAAATAAATTTCAATCCCCCGAAATGAAATTCGTTCCCACGAAACAAAATTTCATTCCCACGAAAATAAATTTCTTTTAATATTATCTTGTCAAAGGACTACAAAGCTTGTGACATTCAATCACTAGTCCAAATATCCTCTCAATATAATAGACAAATGCAATTTGTGTGCATATATTAAAGAATGTTGAAATAATGCAATAGGTCTTATCTTATTTCTAAGGTTTTCTCCATAAGAATTAAACGAAGCTCTTAGTTATTATTGGGTTTTTTTAAGTTCCAATGGTCTAAGATTGGAGTTCTTGAATGGGCATTGAAGGGCTGTCGTGTTGGTTCCTAAATGGCAACATATGTTCATTGCACTCCAAAATGACAGAACAGTCACAATATATATATGTATGTATGTATGTATGTATGTATGTATGTATGTATGTATAATATGAACGACAGTTACTAAATTTGCTACAGATTTATTGTGGATTGCAAAATTGCGAGACATACCGTCTGTTAGGTAAGTTTATAACAGCAATATGAAATCGATTGTTTATGTATTCACCCACAGTAGCTGGAGAACAGTAGCGTTATGTTTTTATACTGTAGTCTTTGATCATGGTTTTATACCATAATGGTCAAAGACTACATTATAAAACCATACCGCTACTGTTCTGTAGTTAGTGATAGAAATGAATATAAACATATACAAGTATAGCCTGCTATTAACTGGAAAAACAATAATAAAATAAAGTCACGAATTTTATTTTGTGGGAACGCTCATATTAATTTCGTGAGACTTTAACGAATTTGTGTTAAAATAAAAAAAAATCAATAAATAAAAATAACAATAATAATAATAAAAAGATTTTTAAAAAATAAACAACAAAAAACAAAAAAACAAAAAAAAAAACAAAAACAAAAACAAAAAAAACAAAAACAAAAACAAAAAAAACAAAAACAAAAAAATAAATAAATAAAAAACAAACAAACAAACAAAAACACACACACACAAAAAAAAAAAAAATAAATAAATAAAAAAAATAAATAAATAACAAATTAACAAAAAAAAAAAAAACAAAAAAACCCACAAAAAATAATAATAATGATAATAATAAATAAATAAATAAAAAAAAAAAAAAAAGCAACAAAAAAAAAAAATTAAATAAAAACCAGACGGACAGACTAACAAAAATTTACATGGCCCCATATCTGTAATTACAGGGGAACATAAAAAGAAATGATCAATAGTTTCCTTTCTGCCCTGGCATATGGACCGTACCGAGTACTCTTACTTTCGTAATCAAGCGCAGGAAAGATATTAGTCTCGTCCCCCTTCCCACAATTCCGTTCGCGCACTCTCTACAAAATCCCACAATTCCGTTCGCGCACTCTCTACATTTTGTAGAGAGTGCGCGAACGGAATTGTGGGGAAATGTAGAGAGTGCGCGAACGGAATTGTGGGGAGGGGGACCAGTCTAGAAAGATATTGACGTCATTTTGCGTATGTGCATATGAGGTAATGTTTGAATACAGAGACAAAGAGCAGTTCATTGCACATGAAGGTAGGCTAAATCGAATCAAGTTCTATGTGATATGTACATGTACTCCATTCGCAATGTTTCGCAAGTTCCTTTACAATGCTTACTCTGATCTTTTACATCACCAAGTTTGTGGGGGCGTTTTGTTGTTTGTTGTCATAATATACATTCCCGACTCTCGTGAAAAAATTTGGTTCCCAGGTAAAAAAAAAAAAAATATCCCAATGTTTTTCATGTGAAATCATCTTTTTTTCAAATCTTTCTTGAAGCCAATTTCTTCTCAATTGAATTATAGCTATAGTATATGTTGAGACGTGTAGTGTATATTGAGACGTTGCCAGCTATAGGGGAAGTGCTACATATGGCGCCAAGTTCAGGACAAGCAACAACAAAATTCTTATAAAAACATTATTGCTTGTGCTTGTCGCGCCGCGAGTTGGGGGTGGGGGGGGGGGGGGGGTGGGGGGGGGGGGGGGGGGGCACGTGGATGCACCTCTTAGGTAATTACAGAAAAAGATCATGCTGTGCTTTGCAACTTTCTTTAATGCGGAAAAGATCTTGACATCTCTTTGAAAATTTTCTAGATCCGTTCCTACTATAAAGTAAGATGCATTAAGTTAATAAAGACAAGAGATCTAGGAAAAAGACAGTAAAAGTTCAAAAAGATAGTATCACTATATTAAGAAGAAAACGAAAACTTTAAGACAAAAGTTCGTGGCATTGATGACAATAAATATGAAATTTATATCACATTCCTGCCAATGTACCCATATACACGAATTTGTTAGCATGTATGTTTTTAATGAAGTAGATATATTTGGATCCTCACCACCATCACAAAATTCATGCATTGTATTTATTCAACAATATGCATGTAATAATGGCAGCATTTCTGATGGCTAGATTCTATCACTAGGAGTGATGACATATATACGGATTTTTATTTTTTTATATTGTCACAAGGTGTATTTCAGTAACTTATGTACGTTATGCTAGAATACAAAATGAACTTGAAATTACAAATTGAAATCAACATTGTCATTAAAACTTTCAATACATGCATAATTCTTGATATTTTACATGGACGAATTCAGAAATGTTTGGGGAAAAAAAGGGCGGGGGGGGGGGGGGGGGATAAGTACGTGTAGGTGTTTGGGTACTGCCTGTGAAGCTCCAAGAGGACAAAGCTCTGCCATCTAACGTGAATATGATTCGCCGATACGGTACTGAACGATATTTGATAAACTATCAATACCCAGTGTCTTTGAGGGGTTGTGAAATCGACAGAGCTTACAAAGATAACAGCCCCCATCGTAGCAACCCCCGGTTTTGAGTCCACCCACGCTCATGACGACGAAGAGAATCGATGAGAAGCACACACAATAATAATGATAATAATAATCATAAACAAAATTTAAAAAAAAAAATGTAATAAATAAATAAATAATAATGAAATTAATAAGTAAAAAACAAGGATTAAAAAATGGAAGGTTTTGTTAGATCACAACCTGCAGCAGCTTGTTTCGGAAAATAGGGGTAAGGGAAGAGCATACAATGCGATCAAGGAAAAGGGTGTTGTATTTTTTTTGCTTCTCCCATATGGGAATAATACCCATTCAAGTTGGAAAACAATAGCGTCAAAATTGAACAAATTGGGAATTTTCTTTCATATCAATAAATGGCATTTATTCTAAAAATTAATACTTAATAAACCATATTTTTAATCAACAAGTATCAATCCTTTAAAATTTTACAAACTAGCTCATTTTATTTACCTCTACTTGCTATTTTAAAAAGTAAAGAGATAAAGAATAGTGATCGATCTCATAATTCCTATAAAGATTGATTGATTGTATATTGTTTAACGTCCCACTCGAGAAATTTTCACTCATATGGAGACGTCACCATTGCCGATGAAGGGCTGCAAAATTTAGGCCTATGCTCGGTGCTTTGGGCTTTGAGCAGGGAGCGATCTTTATCATGCCACACCTGCTATGATACAGACGAACTAGGCCTACTTTTTTTTTCTTTTTTTTTGGTTTTTTTTTTGGTTTTTGTTTTTGCTGATGAAAACGGTATGAGATGGTAGGTTATACTAGATCTATTTTGAAAAAAAAAATGTATTTCAATTATTTAGTTTTGTGTTGACGTATTATACATGAACTGCTTTGAATACAGTCCTAGAAAACCAGACATACGTGCTTGTCTGTGCAGTCTGCGCAATTACCGTGGTATAATTTTGAATAAGTTTCAATGAGAATATTTCAGTTGCCTAAAATTTAAAAATCAAGTTAGGTACTACCCCGCACCATAGGAGAATATTAGTAAATAATATTGCACCTATGCGTGATTCGAGGGAAAACTAACGACTAGGTACCATCCACTGGGGAAAAGACCAAGGTCACCAAGTACAAACGCAATAGGATGCAAATCTGCTCAACCCATCGCAGGTACAGTAGCGATATATATTACGTATCCAGAGAAAGCTGAAAACAATGCTAACCGGAAGTAATGATTCAATTGGTGAAAATTGTGTCATTTTATTACAGAGTAGCACGACTCCAAACTGACTCCAGTGAACGGAAAGAAATCTTCACCATGCTATCAAATAACGACTGACATTCTCAAGCCACAACAGCAGATGTCGACCAATTGGAAGGGGTATTTACCAGCTCTGATGATCAATCGCACTTTTAGGAAATAGCAAAGTCGTAATTTATATTCTCATACAATGACTCTACTTACAAAGTGTATTTCATATTAAATTGTATGATAATGTCTTATAAGACCCATCACCGTAGCCTACTGAGTAGGGCTCTCGTGTTGGGGGTGCCGAGTTCGATACCCCAGCAGCCTTGTCTAACCTAAAACGTTTAGAATTGACGTTTCTTTCGACAACCCTCTAGCGTGATAAACATTCGGACGATACCGCGAAAACGAAGGTCACGTGTCACTATAGGCGTTCACTGTATACAGAACCAGCAGCAGTCCGACCCTGAGCGCATGCACAGGTCAAAACACTTACAGCTGGTGATCTCAGGGAAACAAAACCTGAAGCATCCAATCCAACCTGAACTTTTCAAGCTTAATGTTTTCATTGAAGATGTGAAAATGTCAAGATAACTAACAGTATTCAATCTCGTAATTCCTATAGAAAATATAAATCAGAGAGATGGACAAACACGGACCCCTGGTCATACCAGAGGTAGGTTCAGATGCCTAGGATGAGTAAGCATCCCCTGTCGACTGGTCACACCTGCTGTGAGCCGTACATTCCGATCAGGTAAACGGAGCAATCCGAAGTCAGAATCAGTGTGCCAATAACGGCCTAACAATTGGTATGAAACACGTCAGACAGCTTCAAACAGGTGGATTTCTTCGATGAAATATCCATTAACAGAGCCTCATTTCTTCGGTTCATTTCATTTTGTCTGTTATTGGAAAATATGCAATGAAAGACTTTAACTTTCACACCCCCTATTAACCCTCAACAAATTTCAGTTCTCGACCCTTTGACCGACATTGGTGTCTAGGACTGCTTTGATGTGTTATACGAAAAAAAAATTGTGTATGTAATAAAATGATAATTTTGATTTCCTATAGATAATAGTGGTACAACGAACGACATATTTACACACCTCTAATATAAAACATAAACGGTAGCAATTTTGATGCACTAGATGCGCATTTCTACAAATATTGTCTCTTCAGTGATGCTCAAATCAAAAATGTTCGAAATCCCAAATAAGAAACTTGGAAGAGCTGAAAGAACCCAAATATATATATATATATATATATATATATATATATAGAGAGAGAGAGAGAGAGAGAGAGAGAGAGAGAGAGAGTGTGTGTGTGTGTGTGTGTGTGTGTGTGGATCCGGGTTGCTAGAATTGTCCCTCAGTACCCTGTCGTAAGAGGCGACTAAATGGGGAGGTCTTTCGATGAGATGAGGCCGCAAAATCCGAGGCCCCGTGCCACAGCAGGTTGGCACGAAAAAGATTCCTCCCTGCTCAAATACCATAAGCACAGAGCATAGGCCTACATTTTGCAGCCCTTAACTGGAAATGGTGACATCTCTAGCGGGACTTGTTTGTTTGTTTTTTATTTATAGTCGCCTGAGCAATTTTTCAGCTATCCGGCGACTGTCACTATTACCGGTGACGGGGCTGCAAATTTAGACCTATGCTTAGCACTAATGGCTTTTAGCAGTGAGGGTTCTTTTACGTGCCACACCTGCTGCGACACGGGACCTCCGTTTATAAGGTCCCATCCGAAAGACCCGTGACTCTCACTTCGTAATGCCGAGCTCTTGGCGAAGGAGCAATCACTACCTATTTTAACGTCTTAGGTTTGACGCGGCTGGCCCGAGCGGGGCTCGAACTCACGACCTTCCGTTCACGAGGCGAGAGCTCTACCACTGAGCCACCGTGATCGGTACTTAAATCAATATATATAATCAACCTATATATATATATATAAAGAGGGCCTACATGGCCGAATGGTTAAAACATCGCGCTCCAAGTCTCAAAGCCTCTCACATCTAGTCAGCGCGGATTCAATTGTTCGATTGTTGAGTGTGGGGAAAAACAACAAACAACAATCAATTTATATCTGAAAGGAAACTTTTTGAATTGATCATGATTTACTATAATTATGTGGAATTTTGATATACCTCATAGTACTGTAATGTAGATAAGTTGTGATTTTTTATTAATTTTTCTTATTCTTTAATGTGTTTGTTTATTTTGCATTATGCAGTTCAATCGTGAAAAAGTAATATGACGAATTTTACAATGATTAATTTTATAAATTCTACAACGAGTACAAAATTTGGAGTTGAGCAAATACAGACCGCTGGAAATACAAGAAACTTGAGAGTAAGAACAGGTGCCTCGGGGAAACAGGCACCACAACCTCATGGACAGATATTATAGCAAATACCTGAAAGCGTTAAGAAAAGTCCATCTATTACATAATCGGAAGATGAAAGTTGGTTTTTATTTTCACTCATTTAATTATTATATACCAGACTCAGCAGGTTTTGGTCATCGCGGTAGTACAGTGGCATGTCACGTTACACGCCTTTCTCCAAATGAAATTAATGAAGTGTGATAATTGTAGAAATGTATATACACAATAATTGTTATTCACTGTTCTGCCAAATTTTGAAAAAAATAGAATATTATACACATTAGATAATTTCCAATCCATGGATTATTTAACTCAGTATTGTTCATTACAATCTGATATCTTTCCACACAGTGATATTTCATTTCAAATTCTATAGTACTTTTGCATTTTGATAAAATTGCTACTCTAGTATGACATATTTTCCAGGAAAACAGACGGTAATAGTGTAGGAAGGGAATAAAATTCAAAACATTTATCAAATAAAAAAGATAAAATGTAGCATGGTTGATGTTATAAATTGCTATATAAATACTGATTTGGTTGAGGGGGATTGAGGGAAGGAGGTGGGTAAAGGAAAGTTGTACGGTTTCTTATGACGTTGCTTTGAGAAGCTTAAGATAATTCGCATGTGTTTTACGATGAAGAGTGTTTACCCTCTATAGCCTGTAATAACAGGTCAGCGACCCTTATCATGCTTATGTAGTTTTAGTTCTTTAACGTCCCGCTCGAGAATTTTTCACCCATATGAAGATGTCACCTTTGTCGGTGAAGGGCCGCAAAATTTAGGCCTATGATTGGCACTTACGGTTATTGAATAGGGTCATAGTACACCTGTTGTGACACTTGGCCTCGGTTTTTGCGTTCTCATACGAAGGACCGCCCCATTTTGTCGTCTTTTATGAAAAGCAAGGAGATGACTAATTCTAACACAGATCCCCACGGGAAGGTCGATATTGTGAGTCTACATAGTCAATGTAACGCGCGCGCGAGCACACACACACACAGATATATATATATATATATATATATATATATATATATATATATATATATATATGATTGGAATTGAAGTCAAACAACACATTTTATGGTAGACAAATATTTTGTTGATCGTGAGAATGAGCAGGGTGATCACCACTACAGAGTAGCTTCTTGACAAGTTTTTTAGAATTAAGATTTAGGAAATTATTTTCAAGAAATTACAAGAAAATAGAAAATAGAACACAATGTGGAAACAAAACTATTGTTATTATCTGATCTCAGCTCAGACCCACTCAGCTCTCAGCCTTTTTGAATTTTTCATGATGTATCTACTGAACCTTATCAAATCTCTTCGTGAATTGCCCATCTGTTGAAGTTACTAAACATGGAAGACAAGGTGTGTTCAAAGTTGGCTAGCTCGTCTGTCATGCCCCATGTTGCAGAGTTTGTTGGAGTGGGCAACATCTCAAACAAACATTTCTTCGGTCGAGCTCCTTCCAAGTTAAGCCATCTTTCTCTCTTCTTTGTGCTGACTGCCTTGTCCATTCTAATATTTAGTTCTCCATTGCACAGAGTTCCTTCTGTACTAATTTTCTCTTTTCGAATTTGATGCTGTAGCCTACCCCCTGTTGATGTTGTGCTCAACCTTGCCTGCTGTCCACAATATCACAATGCGTAAGCCCGTGAGGATCCGGGTTAGAATAGATCCTCAGTACCCCTTGCTTGTCGTAAGAGGCGACTAAATGGGGCGGTCATTCGGATGATACCGAAAAAAACGAGGTCCCGTGTCACAGCAGGTGTGGCACGTTAAAGATCCCTCCCTGCTCAAAGGTTGTAAGCACCGAGCATAGGCCTAAATGTTGTAGCCCTTCACCGGCAATGGTGACGTCTCCATATGAGTGAAAGTTTCTCGAGCGGGACGTGAAACAATATAAAATCAATCAATCAGACGTGACTCTGCTTCTTGCACTGTGTGGATGTTCACTTTCACATCTCGTATCACTGTTGATGTCAATGGTAATTGTGGTTGGCCCCGGTTCTTCAAAGACCCTCCTGGGAACAACAAGCTATTTCCTATGGTAATTCTTGTTAGCTGTTCACTGTATCGACTGTTGTCACCGGTACGTAATTTACAAAAAGAGACCATAGAAAGCTTGGAAGAAGAACATGCTGTAAGTCCATTCCTCGTATTCCCTTGTTAAAGTCAGTTTATCTATGGATGGTATTCATCTAGTTTTCCAGTTGCTTGCTGGTATCACTCACGTTCTATGTATCCCTCAGCGAATTCCCAAGCATTTGACCGGTTTTTCAGAAACTGATGGGATAATCTCTTCTCATATTTGGACCTTCTCTCAGTTCAATCTTCCCTTCTTTAACACAAAGCTCCTGCACTTGGTTAGTTTGATTTTCATACGACGCAAATGATGTCCTCAATTTCCTTTATTGTCCATTTTGCATCAGTGACAGTCATGCTAACAGTCCAATCGTCCATAAACGCTCTGACAAAAGGATGTCTCCGCCTCATCATGTACCTCTACTCATTTTTCTACGAATGAGACTGAAAACCCGAGGCCCCGTGTCACAGCAGGTGTGGCACGTTAAAGATCCCTACCTGCTCAAAGGCCATAAGCGCCGAGCATAGGTCTAAATTTTGCAGTTCTTCACCATTATGTTCACGACCGCTGAGAACAAGATTTAAAGAAACTGTACAGTCTTTAATGATTGTGATCTCTAGATGTGGCCACATTTCCTGCAACATCCTGGACTTCGATGTTTCCTACTCTTCTGATGCTACCAATTCTCTATAGCTGTCTCCATCGTTGACTGGCACATGGACTCAATGGTCGCTGAGAGTAGACTCCCGGACCACATTGTCCTTCATCTCTCCAGGTAATCCTGTACGTTGTGTCAGTCATCGAATGGGTACACATACATTTACCATCTTATCTTGGCCTCCCAACTCGTTCTTTAAGGATTTCCATAACATTCGCTCCCAATGTTCAAACTCTCAGTCCTTGGTCCAAAGCAGGACGCTCATTCTCTCCCGCTCTTGCGCAACCTGGAATATCTCTTTGTAACGGTCTACAGCGGATTGAAATATTCCTTCTCACGCCTTGATTGTCTCCTATCCGGATTGTCACAATGACTGCCTAACTTTCATCATGGCCCCGTCGTCAGCTTGATCGTCCTTCATAGGTTGTTTCGGGGCTGTTAAAATAGTAATGATAAAAAAAAAATATCAGAGGATTGTAATACACATTAAAAATGTATTGCATGATAATAATTAAAACTTAGATAAAAAGACATATTAAATTTGAATTTTAAAATGGAAGAAGAGTGGAGGCAAGTAATCAAATCATAAATTGAGAGACAGATGTAAAAAGGAAACTAAACAATAGAATATTGAAATGAAAAAAAAAATGGATAAAAGCAAAATACACACACACACACACACACACACACACACACACACAGAGAGAGAGAGAGAGAGAGAGAGCAAACGTGTAAATGGAGGAGTACAAATTTTTCACCATTTGACAGAAGTTATGAGGATAGAACTGCACTATGAGGACAAAAATCCTTTCCTCACAATTACGTCGTCATGAAAGTTACCAACAGCATGTGAAAGATGTATATACAAGATATTAGCTTAGTGAGGACAAGTGATGTGAGGACTTGCATTCTCTCTCAAAACCATTTTCCCCAGACATTATGAGGACGTCCTCACTTTTTACAGGTTTGGTCAGAGAGAGAGAGAGAGAGCCATTCTCAGTGTGAATAGAATCGTTATTGCTAGTGTGAAACAGATTAAAATTTCGATATCTTTTTTTAAAAAACTTGGCTTATTTGAATTTAATGTTTCAATAATTCGTCATATCTGATATCCTCCACAGAATCTTATTAGAATTAATCATGGAGAGGACTTGTATAGGCAATGCATGCTGTCCAATGCATGCTGTCCAATGCAATTATGTTTTCAACATAATAAAATATTGTTAAATTAACTTCACAAAAGTTTTTTTTTCTCTAGACTTTCAAAACAACACAGTACTTTCTAGCGTTTAATCTGCAACATTGGAGATTACTTTATCTTATTTTACCTTTTTCACCTTGAATTAAGAAAATGAAATAAATTGATATATTCAGAGGCTTTTCAGCAATATATATATATATATATATATATATATATTTATCTAAATGGAGTTTAAACCTGAAAAACGAAAGAAGCAAAAAGATCAAAATAAAGGAAGTATGTCCCAAAATTTTGCATTCATGACAATTTGTTATGAATGGAAAAATAAAAATACATCCTTCTATATGTGATAAACTAACTAATAATTTTTCAGTTCGATAGAAGTACTTGTATATTTCAGATATTTGTGGTATAACTTAACATGTATATCATTGGGTGTTTAATGTATCATTACTGGTTGGTATTGTGCTTACATGTATCAAGGTATGTCTCAAGGATGCAATTTAACTCATTAAAAGGGACTTCCGTACTTACTGCATCGTTACTGCATTTGTTGTATAGTTGCAGAACTCTTGATATCAGGGGGGAAAATTGGCATAGACCGATGAACTACACGATATAAAAATCTTAGATCTATAGCGCAAATTTTTCTGCGCATGATTCAGGGGTTTTTTTTTTGTTTTTTTTTTTTTTTTTATGCATTTATATTCTTAAATCACCGCTCAATATATTAATAAATAAATAAAAACAATTTTTTAAAAACGTTATAAAAAAAGCTCCTATTAATTTTCCCCCGTATACTTGTTTCAAGATATACCTTCAAACATTCACAGTAAAAAGCTCAAATAATGTTTGCCAGTTCATGTCATATTGGCGGTTGATTATTGCATTCATTCATATTATGTCATAACAACCATATGTTAAGTTCATGCACGGATGTTTGCCGAGAGTACATGTTTGATGTAAGAATAATTTTGCTGGCTGTATATCAAAGCTTTGGATACTTACAACCAAGATTCGTTGCAATACATTCTATGTTACAAGGTACATTCGAGAATTTTTTGGTCAAATGACTTTTTCTGATATTGTTCTGCGGGTTTTGTTTTCCTGTGGTGTTGGCATACCTTTATTGCCGTTTATCTGGGAGTCTTCTAACATCATATATACTACAGCGATTTACCACAATTCATCATACTATATAACAAATTCAACGTCTTTCTCATCATCTTTCCAAGAAATATAATCGAGAAACGACTGTCGTTAATCATCATTATCTGCAACATATGCAAGGATCTGTTATACCATCAAACAAATAGTATGAACGCAGAATATACGACAAGGAAAACAGATACTAGTATTTAACTCCAAGGCAAAACATCCCTAAGACATTCAACACAGAGTAGAGTTAATTAAATATGATAGGAAAGGAGTCTTTACATTAATGACAGCATAGAAAATACCTAACGATACGGAAGGCGTGGCCCAGAGGTTTGTCTTATGTATAAAATGACAGTCCGAGGACAAAAAACGACAGGGCGATTCTTCGTTCATTAAGGTGGTAGCTCCTGAAAGAGACGGAAATCCTGTTGATTCGATTGATGAGGAATCCCTTTTACTGGGATTAAGGTAAAGGAAAACTTAATTGTTTTACAAAGATGGTAATTTATTTTTTATGTGTAGCTGCCTTACTGTAGAATAAACCACACAAGTATGTTATATAATTCCAATGTCTTTATAATCATACTAATCAATCAATATCACGTTTGTTTCCGACAGAAACCGCATGTAAACTATTGTATTAAATGATAAATTCATGTAACAGTTTTCAAGAAAGATGAGCATAGCAGTAGTTACCAATACCTGCGTGAACTGAAATACAGTTGCAATCATCCGATTGGAGGAAATAAAACAAACAGGTCAAATTTTATTATTTTTAGTTTACTACACTATGAGCTACTGAAGTGACCTAAAGATTGATTTTAACTTATATTGCAAATCTTCTTTGTCCGTCCTCGCGTGTCGATTCGTGCATTAAAATTTGAATGTGTTTTGAAAATACGCGGCCTCTATTATTTATTTTATAATCTATGGTCATCATACTGATACAAGCTATCACTGGGTGGAATGCTCACTGAGGTATTTAATACCAATTGATAGGCGTTCTTTACATATCGATTTTGACCACGGATTACTCCGTTTAAATGATTAAGATTTAGGGCTTCGACGGGTGTTACCGGTCGACATAGGATGCTTACTCTTCCTAGGCACCTGCTCCAACCTCTGGTATGTCCAGGTGTTTGTGTTTGCCCTTCTCGTAATTTTGTATCTTTTATAGGATTTTTGTGATAGATCTCTGTTCGTTATCTTCACATGTTCATCTTTACACACGGGTTCGATTCTCGCTCGAGCCGATATATGTGAGAAAGTTTGCCAGTTTACTTTCCGAAGGTGGGTTGTCTCTTCCCAGATACATTGTATCTGGGTTCTCTCCTACACCAATAAAAACTGGACACCACCAGGTAACTGAAAAATTATGGAATGTGGCGGAAAACAACAAACAATCAATTAATCATCTTTATGCAAACATACTATGTACGGCGTCTTTGGAATATAATGGGTTCTTGTTCGGTGGTGGTGGGGTGGTGGTGAGATCGGAGTCAAAAGTTTAAAAGAGTTGTTCAATATTTTACTCTACATGTGTTTATAAGTGTAAAAATATGTCTATCAAAATGTGAGTAGTAGGACTTTTAACATTGTAATTGCAGTAAAGCAACATGATAAATCAAGCGCCGGAAATTATGCAGGTTCAAAATTATATTAACAGGTCACCACGTGTTGTACGTTAAATGTCTTCAAAGAAAAATATGCATAACGTTAGTGTGACTTCAGATTGATATGATGATCGCGACGCATCTAAAGGAGAGAGGTTGACCAACCACTTTACGGGAGTGATGTCCCTTTGTCGTTCTCTTCACATTTTCCTTAGGCATTTATATTTAAGAAATATTTTTTTTTTGTAAATAAAAAACGCGCTTCATGAAAGTATGCTGGGATGAAGGGTTGTGATTCATATCCTCGTGTATTTTCATTCGTTCACATTTTATTTTCATTTCTGTTGGAATTTTCAGCCGTTAAAATAGACGTACTATGTTCATCAAGATTCATACGCGCGTTGTTGACAACAGCAGTACATTCATGATGAAACGTTTATCAGTACAATTTGTAAAAATATCAAAGCAAAACATTCGAAATTGTAAATATATTGATGTGAACAACTACAGATCAAATTTGACATTCTGCACTGCTTACCCACCGCTTTATAGGAGACATAATCCTTCCATAAAATTCGTTTTGTGCACTTTTGGACTTATTTTGTTACATTTATCACATATGCTGCGGATAATGGAAGCTCAAATGCTCTAGTTGGTGCTCACTTTCTTTCTCTGTCTACTATACATCCCTTATTAAATCATTTTACATTCGAATGCACTTTAATTATATTTATATTTAGATAACTTTGTCGAATTCTCTTTCCGCCCCCATTCAAATTCACGTTTGACAATTATTTCCCAAAAGAAAGAAAGAAAGAATTTGTAAAAAATAAAAAAAAAAAAGGATATGAAACTGGCACAAATTAGAAATTCTGAATGATATGATGTTAACTTATCAACCAGAAAATATAAACAAATATATCTTCACGCTAAATTAAAGCAAAACATTTAAAACAAGTATGGATAAGTGCAACGTATCAAATAGCCATAATGAATGAATGCGCAGGAATATTGGAAGCCATGCTAGGTTTACAGTAAAATTTCATAGATTATTTGCATCGATGACGATTCTTAATTAAGAGTCGGGAAACTGACAAGGTTTAGGAATTAACAGTAGATATATATTTCAGTAGATATATATTTCGTTTTTAATTTTTCCCCTCCATCAAGCCTCCTCCGATGTTAGAGGGTCTCTAAGGGTGAATATACTTCATTTTTAACAATCTAATAGGAAATTTCTCTTTCACTATTGAATAATCTGTACATGGAATTGCGATCTTAGAGCATCTTTAAGAGTGACTACATTTCATTTTTAGTTCACCTATAACAACTGATCAGCGTCCAACGTCGTCCGTCCTGCGTTAACTATTGAATATTTTTAAGTTCTTGTAAACTATCACTCAAATTCTTTTCAAATTTGATATGAAGCATCTTGACACAAGGGGCGCTTAGGGACGGAACAAAACTGCCAAAAATTGACCAATTTTCACGAAAATCTTCTTTTCTACATCCGCGTATCTGTAAGAAAAATTAAATGCATAGTGAAGTAGAAGGGGAAAAAAATTATCCCGAGGTAAAAGTTCTGACTACAGGTCGAGACCAAACTTGCTTGGTATATAGTGTTTATGTGTAAAACATTTAAATATCTTCTATCTTCTTAAGGGCTATTGATACTAAATTGATATTTAGAAAAAGCAATTTATTCTTGACTAAAATTGGAAATTTGTTGATCCCAGGGGTAGGGGTTTTGGAATCCAGGTGGGTCCAAAAAGATCAGTGATTACTTCCTTTTCAAGAGAGGTCAAAGTCCTCTTCTTCAAAACTTTCATTCCAATTCCTCTCAAATTTGATATGATGCATGTTTGGGACAAGCTGCAAGTTTCAGGACTCTTGTAGCTCTGGGGCCTTAGGTACAGGGCAAAAACTGCCAAAAATTGAACAATTTTCAAACATCTCTACAACCGCACATCTGTAAGAAAATCTAAATGCATAGCGATGTAGAACAGGAAGGTCTCTATCAAAATTGTAAATTTCATAATCCCCGGGGTAGAGGTTCTGAACTTGATATACATTGTGTATATGTGTAAAACATTTAGCAAATCTTCTTTAATGCTATTGAAACAAAATGGATAGTTAGAAAGAGCGTCTATCCCTTTAGCTAAAGTTGTAAATTTGATGATCCCAGGGTTAGGGGTTGTGGTATTAGGGTGGGCACAAAATCGTTAGTGATTAAACAATATTAAATATTAACAATTGAACATTTTTAACTTCTTGATAACTGCCATTCCAATTCTTTTCAAATTTGGAATGAAGCATCTTTGACACAAGGAGACATAAAATGTCAATTTCAGGGCTCCCGCATCCCCATGACCTTACGGATAATTTTCAAAAATCTTATGTACAACAAGATATCTAAATAAATACATAATGTTGTAGAGCAGGAGAACCTCTACAAACTTTTAAGTTTCATGATCCACGAGGTAGAGGTTCTGACTCCAGGGCGGGGCCAAACTTAGTATATATAAAATGTTTATGTGTTTTCTTAAGTAATATATTTTTAATGCTATTGACATTAGATTGAAACTAAATAGATATTTAGAAGTAGTTGATAGTCCTTTACCAAAATTGTAAATTGCAAATTTCATGATTCCTGGGTGGTAAGATTGATTGATTATATGTTGTTTAACGTCCCGCTTGAGATCTTTCACTGATAAGGAGACGTCACCATTACCGGTGAAGGGCTGCAAAGTTTAAGCCTATGCTCGGCGCTTACGGTCATTGAGCAGGGGGGGGGGGGGGGTCTTTATCATGCCACACCTGCTGTGTTACGAGGCCTCGCATTTTGCGATATCATCCGAAGGACCGCCCCATTTAGTCGCCTCTTACTACAAGCAAGGAGTACTGAGGACCTATTCTAACCCCACCGGACTGGACATATGAAAAACGGATACGAAAAGCGGTATCAGGCGCCCATGAGTAAGCGTTCCCTGTTTGTCGATCATTCCCGCCGTGAACCCTATATTTGTATTTGGGGTTGTTTGGCACGATTTTGAGTTCTTGGGTGGGCAAAAAATTTTGATGGTGATTATTCTATAAAATTTGAAAGTTTGATATGGTAAAATAAAAAAAAAATAAAAAAAAAACAAAAAAAACAACAAACCACTAAATGCATATTAAGGAATTAAGGAAAAGCAGAAAAGGATTTACCAATACTGTGAATTTAGCATCCCCAGAGTTTTGAAACTAGGACGGGTCCAAATTAGTATGTTTTCTTGTATATTGTTTAATTTCTCGACAATCTTTTACTCATATAGAGACGTTACCTTTGCAGGTGATGGACTGCGAAATTTAGGCGTATGCCTGGCGCTTACGGCCTTTGAGCAGGGAGGGATCTTTATCGTGACGTGGGGCCTCGGCTTTTTCGGTCTCAACCGTATGACTGCCCCATTTAGTTGCCTCTTACGACAAGTAAGGGTATTGAGGCCCTATCAGAGGCATTCAAGTTTTAAGAACACATCTTGTTTTATACTGTTGCTGAACATTAGCTCAGACATGCAGAACAGGATTTTTTTCTAGATTTCATAGCTTTTGGGACAAGTGCTACTTTAACTAAACTGAGGCGATATGGCCTGTGGGCCTCTTGTTGACAAAATAAATGGGAAAATTTCCCTGAAAGGTTTTATATTTTATACATGGATTCCGATATTAGAGCATGATTTTTAAAGAAATTATAGTTATTATTCACACGATTTCCGTTGTTTATCTATTCCCGTCAGAAAAGTGCATTCTCAGTTGTAAGAACGTTTGCTCAATCCTTTTGCATGCATTCATGATATTACAATATATGTTCAAATCAAATTACGAAAAGAACCTAATTCACTTGAACAAAATATGCATTATAGAATTTTACAATATATATAACAAAGGATATAGATATAGATATATATATATATATATATATATATATATGTGTGTGTGTATTCTAAATTACAGGACATGATGAACAAAAATGTATTCACGCTACTGCTGAGCGGTTGCTTGATGTTCCCGGGTACCAACTTGGAAACGCCATGTAAGTTTTTTTAAAGTCATATGTTTTTTTTTCTTCAAGAGATGGGTTTTTTAAAATTTATTTGTCATTACTTATTTCTCTTGTTGTAGTGTATGCTTTAAGAATTGAACACCGGCTGTGCTATTTATCGAAGAAGATAATTGAAATTATTCATGCATCATTACACATATCATCCAAGAACATCGGTGATTAAGACGAGGAAAACATGCTTTGGGTCACAGAGTAAAAATAACAGTTTTGAAGTCAAAATCTTTCCTTTCCTTTTTCTGTCAATTATTAAATTTTTATTATTATTATTTCTTGCTGAAGGCGATGACCTTTTCAATTGAAATAAAAAAAACCGTAAAAAATGCATTACAAAATATATAAATCTAAAAAATGTTATTGGAGCAACTAGAATATGTTCGGTAATCATCGTTCCCGAGTCGGAGAATACGACGATGGTGTCCCTGGTGATTTATTCGAAGCCCTCCTAGTCGGTATGCTCTCAAGCAATGCTCCATTGTTTATTTTGTTGAATTTTTCATCAGATCTTGAGGACTGAAATAGTTGTACCATTAGATGTTAATTGGAGCATATTTGGGTACTTGAAAAATACCATCAATTACAGATTGTATTGCTTTTAAGAAAAATTTTTAAAAGATGTATAGAATATAATCAAAAACCAAAAATATGAACTAAACTTGGCAATAATTAATTTGGTATACCAAAAGGCATGCACATTAACAATTTTGAAGTTTTTAAGTTTTGAATATTTATTAAAGAAATATGGGTCTCTGTAGATCAATGGTAGAGCGTTCGTTTCGTAACCGGGAGGTTGAGAGTTCGAGCCCAACTCGTCCCATGGCCGCGTCAAACCTGAGACGTAAACATAAGTCGTGAATGCTCCTTCACCAAACGCTCAGCATTTAGAAATGAGAGTCACGATTCCTTCGGAAATGACCTTTAAAAAGGAGATCCCGTGTCGCGTCATGCTTTTCTACGTTAAGGAACCCTCACTGCCACGACCTCTTAAAAGAGCTAAGCATAGGTGTAAATAATTGATTTATTGTATATTGTTTTACGTCCCGCTTGAGATTTTTGCACTCACATAGAGACGTCACCATTGCCGGTGAAGGGCTGCAAAATTTAGGCCTATGCTCGGCGCTTAAAGCCTTAGAGCAGGGAAGGATCTTTATCGTGCTACACTTGCTGTGACACGGGGTCTCGGTTTTTACGGACTCATCCGAAGGACCGCCCCATTTAGTCGACTCTTACGACAAGCAAGGTGTACTGAGGACCTATTCTAACCCGGATCCCCACGGGGTTAGGTCTAAATGTGTGGTACCTCACCTATAACTGGAAAATTCACGACGGGACGTAAAACAAAACACACACACACACATAAACAAACAAAAACCAAAATAAAAAAGCCCCCCCATTAAAAAATAGAAAATAAAATTAAAATAAATGAAAGAAAGAATATATACAGGACAAGAAATAGCGGGATGCATTTCATCTTCAAATTGTCTGGCTCTTGGCCATGATAAAGTGAACCTCATGATGCTAATGTGTTCGATCTTGAAACGCTTCTGGCTACATGCAGTTAAACTGCTACTAATTTATCAGAGTCAGCTTCACTACACCTCCCAATATTTTAATAGAGGTTTTTGAAATGATGTACTTTCTAAAGATACATGTTTGGATTTGTGACTTGATTTAAATCTTATCATCTGTATATCAATAGTGTCAACCGATGTGTAAAAAACGTAAGGATTTTTTTTTATCTTGCAAGGAAGTTTCATTGAACATAACTTGTTTAAAATCTTTAAATCAATGATATATCCATTTGCAGATTCTGTACATTATATTAAAATACATAAATCAATCGCCTTATGCTTTGAAGTTTTTAAACCTTGCATGTATTTGATTTAATGCAAGTACATTTTAATGAATTTACACTGCATATTGCTATCGGAAACGATTAGTTTTACGAGGAGAGTACTGAGAATGACATAGAAAGTAAATTAAACCTTTCCGCAAATCAACTTGAAAAAACCATCACTTTTAAGTTTATTGAGATTGCACGTGATGCATGCTTGTAGTGCACTGGCACATAGGGTTACATTTACATAGCCATTCCTAATTCTACTACAATATGAATGATATAAAATTATGACGAATGTAATCGATGCTTTCACATTTTGTAAACTAAAAGTAGTAGTGCATGTGATATATATATATATATATATATATATATATATATATATATATATATATATTTGTGTGTGTGTGTGTGTGTGTATAGGTTAGGTACAGACAAAATGACATAAAAAGGTAAGTGTTGGTTTAGTCCATACATGCCATATTTTACAAGTCATGATTACTTCTTTTCTTTAATTGTTTCAATCAAGGATTATCCTCCGTTTTCTGTCTGTACGAGTATGTCTGTTAGCTTGGCACCATTTTTCGACACCTTCTGTGCAGCATTAATACATAACGTACTACGAGGGACACTTTTTAAGTTCGTAGAGTAAGCCTATAACCTTTTAACGCGATTATGAAGTTGCACGATTTTTTTTACACAGAACTTGCGTAATCATTCCTCTCTCGAACGGTATCAGGTATGCGGCGCACGAGGTCCACGTGCGCGCTGCGCTGGGTATTTTCAACACGTGTTTTTGTACTCTATAGTAAAATATAGCGTTCAATATGGATGGAAAAATCTTTGAACAGAGGGTATATTGTAAGATTCGAGCACACCTTGGAGTTTCGTCAACGGAAATTCATGCTAATATGCAAAAGGTTTATGGGAATGGTGCTTTAAAATATGCTACAATTTGCAAGTGGGTACGTTGTTTTAATGATGGTCGGGAGTTAATTGAAAATGACCCTCGAGTGGGTAGGCCGGTTTTCGTTTTGAAGGAAAAGAACGTTGCTACTGTGAAAACGTTGATTTAGGAAGACGCACGTTATACCGTGCAAGAGATAGAAGAATTAAGTGGCATTCATCCGTCGAGTGTTTTGAAGACGTTACGTGAACGACTTGGGCTACGCAAGATCTGCGCGCGTTGGGTGCAAAGTCGGGTTAGACTTGCATCGAAAGTTATAAAAAAAAAAAAATGATAAATATGACCCCCGTCGTTTGGAAGAGATAATTACAGGTGATGAAACCTGGATCTACCATTTTCAACCCGATTCTAAGGCTAAAAATAAGGTTTGGGTTTCATCTGAGGGCGACAGACCTGTCATTGCGCGCCGTTGCAAAACATCAAATCGCATGTTGTATGCGATATTCTTTGATTCGAAAGGTGCAGTCCTTCAAATTCCAGTCCCGAAAGGTAGTTCTGTCACTGGAAAGTTTTCCAGAGAAAGTGTTCTTACTCAACTTGCTGATTTCTATCAGAAACGCAGACCGCGCACCGGTGTCCGCGGCATCAAATTACTCGATGATAACTCACCGGCCCATAAATCCGCTACGGTACAGGAATATCTGAAAAAATCTGGACTCGATGTCTTAAACCATTTCCTATACAGCCCTGACCTGTCCCCCTGTGACTTTTGGTTGTTCCCAAGACTAAAGGAAATGCTGGTAGGGCACCGTTTTGAATCCCATTGTCGTATAGCCATTGCGGTCTACCAGTGTCTGTAACATATACCTAAAGAGAAGTACCGGGCGGCATTCCGGAAATGGGTAGATCGGTGTAAAATGTATGTATCACTTTTAAATGACGAGCATTCACTGCTTATGTTTACTCTTAGGTGGCCACCATAGCACGAGCGAGGCTGTAACTCCCAACCTCCCGAACGAGTGCTTATGGCATATGAATTTTATGAAATTTGTTGCCAGATTTAATATTTCCTGATCCTTGGCGAGGGTAATATTTAAATCTGGTAATGAATTTCTTATGCCATAAGCACGAGTGTAAGGTTCTATTAATCACACAAATATCCGTAAACGTATTTGTATCTACGAGGGCGCGTCAATAAGTAACCAGCCTATCCCATTTCCAATTGACCGAGACGGTCACGATTTTCATGCCTTGTTTCATGCATGTTTTATCTAGGTACAAACTTGCACGCGTATCTAGTCATTCTTTTATAAGATATTGAATTTCAAACATGGTTAATGATGCAAAGGCATGCTTTTCATCTAGAGTTGAGTACCGTGCTGTAATTCGGTACTTGTATTGAAAAGGTAAAACAGGCAAGAAAATACACGGCAAGTTAGCCGATGGTTTTGGGTCTTCTGCACCATCTTATGCTCAAGTTAAATTCTGAGTAGTAGAATTCAAACGCGGTAGAACGTCTTTAGAAGATGAAGCCTGAACGGGATGCCACCGAGGAAGAAATGTGTAACAAAGTTCGGGATCTGGTATACTCTGATAGGCGGATTCAGATGGAAGAAATAGCACAGACAGTAGACATTTCACATGGTAGCGTTTCAACGATTTTACATAATCGTTTAGGTATGCGAAAGCTAACAGCCCATTTGGTCCTCAAATCCCTCAGCGATGAGCAAATGGCAACCAGAACATCAGTATGTAGCGCTTTGTTAAAGCGTATTAGGTTAAAGATGATTTTTCTTCTGCGTCTGGTGACTGTAGATGCAACTTGGGTTCATTATTATGACCCAGAGAATAAAGTTCGAAGTCGTCAGTGTGTAGGGTTCAAGACGCAACCATCTGCTGGCAAGGTGATAGCCACAGTATTTTGTGAAGCAAAATTCGTTATGTTGGACTTCTTACCCAAGAGACGTGCAATAACTCGAATGAAATATGCAAAATTGCTAGACCAGCTGAAAACCGCCATCCGTGAAAAACGCCGGGGTAAACTCTGTTGTTTTGCTTCAACAGGACAACACAAGAGTCCACACTTGCAAAGTTGCAATGGATGCTGTAGAGCGAAACAGGTATGAATTAATACCATATCCTATCTATTCGCCTGACCTATGTCCTAGCGACTTCTTCCTAATCCCAAACTTGAAAAAGGACATCCGTGGACGTCATTTATGGTCTGATGAAGAATTCGTGACGGTAGTTGAGTGGGTCAACGGAAAGGACCTTGACTTTTTCAGTTCTGGGGTAGTGGCACTTGCAAAAAGTTGATCTAAGTGCATCACACCAGAGGGCAATTATATCGAAAAAGAAGAGGTGGATCTGAACCGGAAATAAGTTAGACTGGTTACTTATTAACTCGACCTCGTATGTCAATACGCGCTGACTTCACACAACCCTACATAATTTTCTTAGTTAGTAACCTCTGCTACGAGTTCTTATCGTTTCTCCGAACCTGTGTTATGAACCCGGAAACAGTACTATTGTGTGATAAATATACTACTCAAAGTTTGATAAGGATCATATAGTTCTTACATTATAAAATCAATATATGAATTGATAAGACACGCAAATTTCATCATAGTGTTGGACTGACCCCTCTTGAGCCTCAAAACACAGGTTAGGTAGGGAAATGCATGCTGCAGTGATCATGAGTAGCACGTGAAGCATGGTACCCACATTATTCACATTTCTGAGTGCTTGTCGTTGATTTGAATTTGATTTGACCTCGTTTAAGTCACTATTACTCTATGAAAATGCCTCCACAACGTCAAAGACGTCATTTGACTATTGAAGAATTGGCCAGATGCATAGGAATGCTCGAAAATGGTGCAAGACAACGTCACGTTGCAGAGCTATTGGGTGTCAATTAGAACGTTGTTTGCAGAGCTTGGAACCGGTATCAAGCTCATGGTTCAGCTTCTCATCGACATGGAGGCGGCAGAAAAAGGTCCACCACGCAGCAAGATGACCGTTTTCTCTTGATTTCAGCACGACGTCATCGGTTTGCAACGGCGACTGCGCTTAGAAATGATCTTCTGAATGCAACTGGAGTTAACATTTCCACGCAAACTGTGCGTAATCGTCTTCATGAAGGTGGTCTTCGTTCCCGGAGAGCCTGTATTCGCATCCCTCTTACTCAGCGACACAGACAAGATCGTTTGAATTGGGCCAGGGCTCATGTGAATTGGAGGGTTGCTGATTGGGCCCCTGTACTTTTCACAGACGAGTCGAGGTTTTGTGTTGACTTCACAGATCGTCGTGCACGAGTGTGGAGAAGGGCAGGAGAACGATATCAGGACGCTAATGTTGCTGAACATGACAGATATGGTGGTGGGTCGTTGATGATTTGGGGAGGAATCAGTCGAGCTGGACAAACTGATCTCCATGTCCTAAGGCGAGGCACGATGACCGGAGTGCGCTACAGGGATGAAGTCCTGGATGTGTACGTGAGACCATATGCTGGTGCTGTTGGTCCTGACTTCATCCTCATGGACGATAATGCACGTCCACATCGTGCTAGGGTGGTGGACGAGTACCTGGAACGTGAGACAATTGTTCGTATGGACTGGCCAGCTCGTTCTCCAGACCTCAACCTTATCGAGCATGTCTGGAATATGCTTCAGGTAGCGATTTCACGTCGTCCTGTACAACCAGCCACCCTCCAGGAACTTGAAAATGTTCTGATCCAAGAATGGAACAATATCTCTCTTGCGTCCATTCAAAACCTCGTTGGAAGCATGAGACGACGTTGCCAAGCTGTCATTGGAGCTAACGGAGGCCATACCCGCTATCGACACTTGTTTGTGCAGTGTGAAATGGAATGTGCAGAGTTTAAACAATTCCGTGATCATGAAATTACCATGCTTTTCAGGGTACTCTCCCTTTACCTTAGGAGTATGCGATGAAATGTCATGTTTGCCAAATTTTTCTGTCACAATTTCTTGAAGTAAACATTTCTGAACATAAATCACTCTGTGTTGGTTGTCATTCACCTTTGTTGAAAGTTTTACAAGTTCTGAAAAATATGATCCTTATCAAACTTTGAGTAGTATATATACCTCATTGGATCAGATAACATCCGTTGCGTTGCGTAGATCCATGTATGTTCAAAGTATTGGCATCAGGGCTACGTGTATGCGTTTTCAAAAGTAATCTGTTCTCTCAGGTTGGACAACCAGTTCTCCGTTGACTAGAATTTATAATCCGTCCCAAATGTATTGTCGAATCTCCCATATGTTTCCTTTACTTCGAATTGCAGAAATCATGCCCTCGGATTACCAATCCGGTTTTTTTCGAATGTTCATTCATTCCCAATTTATTTACCGTCCATTCTTGAGAGTTAATTAGGTCAACTACCTAAGTAATCGGCCACAAGGCGCAAGAAATTTTTAACTGAGGTGAGCTGCGTCACACCTTGATGATTGATTGATTGATTGAATATTGTTTAACGTCCCGCTCGATAATCTTTCACTCATATGGAGACGTCACCATTGCGAGTGAAGGGCTGCAAATTTAGACCTATGCTCGGCACCTATGGCCTTTGAGCAGGGAGGGATCTTTTACGTGCCACACCTGCTGTGACACAGGACCTCGGTTTTTGCGGTCTCATCCGAAGGACCGTCCCATTTAGTTGCCTCTTACGACAAGCAAGGGGTATTGAGGATCTATTCTTACAACCCAGATCCTCACAGGATGCGTCACACCTTTATCTTTCTGTGATACTTTTAAACAAACACAATGGAATACGTCCAGGAAAATATAATCCTATATCTAAAGCTCAATTCCAAAAATGAAAAAAATTGTTAGGTATTATATGAAAAAGAGCTATGGATTTTTTTTAATCTATTGAATATTTATTAATATACTATTAAAAAGTAGGGGATGTTGGATTTAAAAGGACAATGAAATGTAGATCATGAGGCCAGGAAGGAAAGAAATGACAGAAAAATATTAAGGAAACATTTGTCAATTTATTCGAAACTCTGTGTACAGTAAGAAAAGGACAGAGGTCGACACCAACACAGGGTCACACAGCAAATTTACCACCATTGTGAAACAGAGTCAGTAGCGGATAAAACCCACTTGGTTGGCCAGACAAGCTCGGATTCGGCGTGGCATATTCCTAACGAGACGTCCTAGGTTATTTTGGGGAAGGATATTCCATTCCTGTTGCAATGCTGCAGCAAATTCTTGGACATTGACAGGAGTTTGTTGACGTTGGTGTATCTGCTGTCCAAGCATGTCCCAGACATGCTCAATGGGGGATTACAGTGACTTTTGTTTTACATTTACTAGTTCTTTATATACTGCACGTTCCCTTTCAAAAGACGAAATTCTGCAAATTCAGGTTTGAAATCATTTAATTTCCCATTCTAAAATTTGAGTTGCAGTACATATACTGGATTCAAAAACTTTTCGAAATCTTTTGCAGAGATACAGTTCAGGATCTAGTGAATGTTCTACCAAATCTCAATCTTTAATCCCCATATAAGAATATTAACTGTTGTTAAGGTTGATTGATTGATTATTTATTGCTTTCCGCCACACTCAACAATTTTTCAGTTATCTGGTGGCGTCCAGTTTTTGTTGGTGGAGGAGAGAACCCAGATACAATGTACCTGGGAAGAGACCACCGACCTTCCGCAAGTAAACTGGCAAACTTGCTCACATAACGCCACGGCCGAGATTCGAACGCGCGCCGACAGAGGTGAGAGGCTTTGTGATTATGAGCCCGATGCTCTAACCACTCGACCACGGAGGCCCCCTGTTGTTAAGGAACAGCAGCATCAAAACATACGATATTTCAACACTATACCATCATTTTTAATTCGAGGCAGAATACTGATCAATACTTGATGTTACAGGGTTGCAACAGCCTCGTTTGAAGACAGCCGTTGTAAATCATATGGTAGTTATAATTATATAATATGCAAGCAGAACCTGCCATTAGGTCAAATGCTGCCTGACGTGTTTCATATCAATTGTTACACCTTTCTTTGCTTACTGATTTTGACTACGGATTACTCAGTTTACATGATGAAGAGATAGGGCTGCTAAGCGTGTGACAAGTCAACAGGGAATGTTCCCTCCTCCTAGACACTTCACACCTTTGGTGTTTTCAAGGGTGTCTGGTTTTCCTGCTCTCAAATTGTACTATATATAGAATTTATAAGACTGATTACTGTTCGTTATCCTCACTTGTCTGTTTAATCATATTTCGATTTGAATTATTTTTCAAATGCATATGAACGGGTACTATCAAAATTGCTTGAGTAAAAAGATTGATTGAGTAAAAAGATTGATTGATTGTTTTTTTTTTCCGTCACACTCAGCAATTTCGCAGTTATCTGGTGGCGTCCAGTTTTTTATTGGTGGAAGAGAGAATCCGGATACTATGTACCTGGGAAGAGATCATTGACCTTCCGAAAGAAAACTGGCAAACTTTCTCACATATGTCGGCGCGAGCGAGAATCGAACCCGCGCCGACTTGAGGTTTTGAGCGCGATGCTCTAACAACTCGGCCACGGAGGCCCCTTGTTATTAAAGGAAAATAAATATTCAAGGAAAACTAAATTGAATAGGACACAGATTCTTTGAAGTAATTAATCTTTGAAGTAATTAATCATCTATCTTCGCTGTACTTACTATTTGCAGTTTATGAAATATTTTTACATTTGTACCCGACTATGTATGTCGATTTATGTGGAGTAGTAGGGCAATGTTTCACATGAGTTTTAGGATCAACATTACCGATTTATTTACCTGCTTTGGAAATTTTTCCATTATGTTTAATTAATTACTTTTATGTTTTATGAGACGCAACGACAGTAGCGCTGTTTAAAATCTTGCATCGCTTTCTTAAGATTCAAATCAAATGGTCTTTTGAAATATAGAAAATGTCTGAAAGCAGTGCAACGTTGTTAACTTTTTTAAAGAATGGCCACAATACCGAGCATCATTCAAACCTAACAAGTCTAAAATATGTTTCAAATAACCTATGAACCTAATTCTGCTAAGTACTTTACCCTCCCCTTCTATCAAAAGAGGTGGACTACTTAATGCCCCTTGTGACAACCTTAACTTGTAATAATCTAACATACAACTCACAGGATTAATCTTTTCATTTCTAAATATGTAAACTCCTTGACGAATAGGATCTGTCTTGGATTGTTTCAGCAGTAGAGTATAGTATTCATTGTTGTTAGAAAACTTCACATCATTCATAGAAATGAAATCAATAGCTTTATCATCATGCACTGTAAATTCACCACAACGCAAAAAAAAAACTATTTTAAAAAAAACCATTGTACAGCAACATTTTAACATTGTGCTTGTAAACTGAGAAAAAGTACATCAATCTAAAAAAACATATCATTCTATCCAAAATATCATATGTAATAGGAAGTCTCTTAACTTTTGTTTTCACAGACCTGTTTTCCTTTATTGCCTCTCAAAACACAATCTAATCTATCACGCTTTTTCAGAGGATTACAATAGCCTTCCTTGAAATAATGAAATATAATTTTATTGTTGCATAAGATAAGGACAATGAATAATAACACTATGACAAAAACTGTATTAGTAAGTCTTCACTTAAATTTGTCAGAGTCTTTCCTGGAGTACAAATACTACATAAAGTTGTGAACTGTAGAAGTGGTCCTCACCCATTTCATAGGTTTTAGCTGTCTGGCTGCCAATACATGCTTTCCATAAACTGTTTCATTTTCTTACATTGTTATCTGTTCTAAGGTGGAAAGATGTACTGGTTTCTTGTCCGCTTTCGGTGACAGTTTTCGGAAATTCTCCATCTGGAAACGAGAAATTGCATCAGCAACATAGTTCGATTTTCCTGGAATATGTTTTGCATGTACAGTGAAATGACGATGCAGCACAGAACGTTAACTTTCTTATCAAATCCATTATAGTTTTCACTTTCGAGCGTCCTTTGTTGATTATTTCCACAGTTACCTTGTTAGCACAATGAAATACTATACACATTCTAGACCACACATTTCCCCATAACAGGCAATAACTATATGATAAGGCTCATAGTAAGCCATAGATGGTTTCTCGTTCTCCAGGAATATATTACTTGTAAATTGTCCTTGAAACCACTTCCCTGAAAAATAACCCCCAAATATTGACTCTGTTGCATCTGTATATAAATGCACGTCTGCTGCATTTATGACGTCATCATCTAAGAAGAAAGAGGTGTCTTTCCATTCTGATAAGAACATGTGTAAATCAAGACGACAGTCAGAATTAAGTGTCACAGGGGTTGAGGTCATGCACTGTTGTTGAAAGAGATAAAAGGTACGATACAAATGATAAACCAGGACGAACTACTTTCATTGCGAAGTTTAGATGTCTTAAAGGCTAAATATTTGTCTCTTAGATTGATTGATTGATTGATTGTTCTTTTCCGCCACACTCAACAATTTTTCAGTTATCTGGTGGCGTCCAGTTTTTATTGGTGGAGGAGAAAACCCAGATACCATGTACCCGTGTAGAGACCACCGACCTTCCAAAAGTAAACTGGCAAACTTTCTCACATATATCGGCGCGAGCGAGAATCGAACCCACGCCGATAAGAGGTGAGAGGCCTTTTGGTTTTGAGCGCAATGCTCTAACCCCTCGGCCACGGAGGCCCTTAGTACGTCTCTTCTTGTCTAAGAATGTATGTAGGAAGTCGCATATTCTATGGAGCCTTTCTTGAGGGAGTCTTGCTTCCATTTTAACAGTGTCAAAGTAGGTCCCTCGCTTTTGTGAGTTGCTAAAGTAATCCCAAGTATCGGAAACATGTTGGTCAAAGAATCCATTGTATTTTGAGCTGAGAAGTCTGGATGGTCAATTGTCAAAAATCATCTAGAAGATGGAGAATGTTATGGTACGCGTCCCTATCTCAAGTCTGATTGGTTAACAATCACGTGACCAATGATTAAATACACATCTGCTACTGACCAGTTACATAACATGTTATCAGTAGAATAAAAAGCATGTGTACCGCTACTGAATAGTGAGAAAATAATAAGTTGTGTGTAAACAAAAATTAAATAAATTAATACCTTATTTCTGCATGATCCTACGTTTACATTATTGTAGTTTTATAATGCGTAACAAAGAAATTTAAAATATACCCACATGGTTTTTTTTTTTTGGTAAACATAATCATCAAGTAACAATAACTATACAGTTCATTCTCGAATTGTCGCCACTAGATTCATTGCCATTTTCACTGTACTGATACGTTTTTGTCAATCTTTTGTTTTAATGAGGCCAATTTTCACAATAAATGTCCATATTGATGTGCCAAATATCTAAGCTCTCAAATGATGGAACGAAACAATAATGTGTACGTATCTGTTCCATAGTGAAAAATATGCTTGGAAACTATTGACTTCTGTGATATATTCAGGATAGTGAGATGCTCGAGAAACATTTATACCTACGTTCACAGACGTCGTTATTTTACTGCCGCTGTCAGAAAAAAAAATCTTCAAAGTGTTTTATATGAATCGTACTGTGATGCTTTTCATTCAATAGCGGACGCGTTTGATTGTAGTATAAAATATTTTACCTTTAATGAATATTGGTATCATATATATATATTTTTTTGTATGTTCAATAAATGAAGGGTAAATAAATATTGACGTTGTATGATCAAATTATCCATTGATATACTCTATATTCAACTCATCGCCAAATTCGTGATACCGTCACATTCTCCTAATCACAGAAGACGGTGTTCTAACGAGAATTAACTATGTATTTATCTCAACTAATTTAAATGAATGTTGTGTATTGTCAACAAGAAATATTTTTTCGCTCAATGGATATGCATGTATGCATTGCTTTGAAATGGGTATGGTACAAAATGTCATACTCCAGAATATAATCAATATTATTATTAGTGTTATTTTGTTATCCAGAGTATCCTCGTATCAACCACCTACTAGAGAATTTTCCACTCGCGTAGAGACATCAACAGTTTATAAGTGAAGTGCCAGAAATTTTTACCTAGGCATGGCGTTTACAGTCATAGCAGCGAGGGTTCTTTATTGCAATTTCTATGCCTGTTAGTAACTCTAATTTGGTCAAACTTGGAATGGTAATTTCCATGCAAATTTTAGTTCCTCAAAACACACCACAGAATCTTCCATATCTGCTTTGGACTTAGATATTTGATTAAAAATAGATGCTGGCGGCAAACTTACCACTCAACTTTATGACAAACGGGATGATTTCGTCATCTTCCCTTATCTATGTGGTAATATTCCATTATCACCTGCATATGGTATTAATATCTTCCATCTGATTCGATACATAAGAGCATGTTCTGCATGTGATCAATGATCAGTTTTTCAATAGAGGCAGGCTATTGACAAAGAAGTTGATGTTACAGGGATTTGCACAGTCTCGTCTAAAGTCAGCATTTCGCAAATTTTATGGTCGTTATAATGATCTAGTTTGCCAGTACAACCTTACATTAGGTCAAATACTGTCTGACTTATTTCATACCAATTGTTAGACCGTTCTTGGCACACTGGTTCTGACTACGTATTACGTCGTTTATCTGATCGGGATGTAGGACTCATAGTGGGTGTGACCGGTCGACAGGGGATGCTCACTCCTTCTGGACACCTGATCCCACCTCTGGTATATCCAGAAGTCCTTATTTGCCCATCTCTCTAATTTGGATTTTTCTATTGGACTTACGAGATTGGGAATTGTTCGTTATCTTAGCTTTTTCCTCAAGGGTAACTGTAAATGTCACCGTCAGTAAGACGGAATTTTGAAAAGACTTCGTAAGCAAGATTTAATATCTTTAAAATTCAATTAATAGAAAACTTAACTTAACTTGGAAATATGTTATATAATTTGTATTGACGTATCAAGATTATTACTCATGACTATAACGTTGTATTGCAGTCATTCCTTTGCTATCTTTGTCAAAACATGCTTCAATACATTTTCTGGGATTGTTTTACGTCTTTAAAACTTGATTATGGAAAGGGGCATACATTCATTGTTTTGGTCATGCAAGTGTAACAAAGCAGAATAAGAGTTTAGTCTGCAATAAGCTTATACTACAAATCATACAAACCTTAGTGGGACTTGAATACAAATCGAGACATCATGATCAAAACATGCATAGTTTTATATCATTAACTATATCCTCTGTGATTTTATAATTAAAAAAATTGCCAAATTTGCAGCTGTTGTCAGTTTTTCAGATCCTTTTTTAAGTTTGAAAATCAGTGAGACACTGTGGTGTCAATTCAAATGATATCCTCATTTTACAGATGACTGCGAGTTCGAGACTGACCTGTGTAGCTGGTCGACAGAGGATAGACCTTACAGCGACGTGTTTGACAGAGTCATTACGTTCTGCGGGATTGGCGGGGATTTGAAAAGCTGTTACAGCACACAGAACATCTTATCGGCTATTCCATTTAAAATAAAGACGATTGATAATGTGACCACGGAGCTCTACGGTATTTCAAAAAGTATGTATTGGTACTACCAAGCTGGATTTATGTTTTGAAATCATTATAGGAACAAATGTTTTTGATTTTATTATCATTCAGGTGACGTCCGTGATTATCGGAATCAACTGTTATTTCCTAGTGTGAAGATAAGCTTTCCTTAACTTTTTCCCCCGTCGTCAAGGCAGATTGATGTTTCTGTAATGTTGCGATCATAAGTATGCCGTGTAGTCACTTGCATACTGCATAAAATTCTCGCACATTCTTTGCCATGAATCAGATACACTAGAATACCATCGGTAAGGATATTGAAAACGGAAGATTTACAAACAAGAAAAAAGACTCGACATTCTTACTATAAGACTTGTGTCTTTTATGATGATGTCTAAAATCGAGCACACCATTGGTTATGACACTTGTAAATAAACGATCTGGACTTATTCCGAATATCCCCGATTGCTTTTTTTCTATAGTAGTATTTCCTCACGTCAATACAGAATCAATACAGAATTACAGGTCAATACAGAGTTACAGGTCAATACAGAATTACAGATCAACACAGAATTACAGGTCAATACAGAATTACAGGTCAATACAGAATTATATTTTTGCATGCTGCTTCGTCTGGATATCTGATGTCGCTCTTTTCGGCGTTTTCAGAGACATATATCTTGTGATTGTTTTTTGTATTGTTTTAAACAACGCTAATATCAGAAAATGGCATCAGTTGTTTTTATTTGTTTTAGCTTGTTTTATGAAAAATATAACAATTTGAATTCAAAAAGATAAGGTGGCTCATAACACCAAATTTTGTTTAATGACTCGTTAAAACATCTCATATGAAGTATGATTTCGCCATCGAAAGAGTAATACCAGCTCTCACTTATGAATATTTTGAGTTTTTCTTCCCTCTCCCGAATGATAAAACGTGTTTTTGCAAAGAAGAGTTAAGTGTCCAGATTTCACTATGATTTTATGCATGATATGAATATCTAATAAAATATGCCTAAAAGACTCATATATATGTTCTAATTTTTAAATTAAAAATATTGATGAAAATTAAAAACTTTATTTGTTAATAATTTTTAAATCTACAACCAAAATATAAAAAAAAAATGCCACCAGAAAACTATATATAAGGCAAAAAATTTGTAAAAAGACAATTTCATATAAATCTTATGCCTGCATTTTTTTTTTCATATGATTTAGGTGAAAACATTCAAAACCAACTTGATAAATATTTTGTTGTACGGTATGTAGATCTAAACCCTTTTAGAATAAAAAAAAAACAACCCACAACTGCCCACGAACGGTTTGGACAGCCCTCAAGTTGAAGGTTACCGGAAGAGCAACCTTGCAGACTTTTTCAGAAACGGGAAGCGTTTCGTGCGAACCGTTCAGCGTTCCGTGCAGACCGTGCAAGAATCGTTTCGTTACGTACAGACCATTCAACGTTCCGTGCAAACCGTTTATGTTCCGAATAAGAATCGTTTCGCTTCGTGCAAGTAGTATATGCAGTACGCTTCAGGGTCTGTAAATGGCGCCATGAAATGTGCAAATAGAACACTTACAGTTTTTAACGTCATGTTCACAAAAGATTTTGTTTCTTCATACCGAATAGTTGGAAATGATGCTTATAGAGATGAATTGCAAAATGTTCGGGAATTGGAAAGTAGTTGAATGTGTATCTGATTTGAAATCTTTCATCATGCATAACATTGAAAAATACTGTAAATCATTTCTTCCTTGATATTTTCGTTAGATATGTTGTAACAATTAATACTGATATTTTCTTTGAAATATGGTGTATCGAAAAAAATATCCCACGGACAATCACAACTCAGAGGAGAAAATTAAAACACTCCAGAATGTCACCTGAGCCTGATGTCATTTGAGCCTGATGTCATCTGAGTCTTCATATGAACCTGATGTCATTTGAGTCTGATGTCATCTGAGTCTGATGTCGTCTGAGCCTGATTACATCTGAGCCTGATGTCACCTCATTCTGATGTCATCTGAGCCTGATCGTGTTAAATAAATCAATGCCCTGGTAGTGTTAATATTCTGAAAACTCTATGACCCAGTAAATAAAATCCTGGAGCCTGTTTCATCAAAGAGCGTAGACTTACGCCTTAATTTAAGGCGATTAAATGGGGCGGTCCTTCGGATGAGACCGCAAAACCCGAGGCCCCGTGTCACAGCAGCTGTGGCACGTTAAAGATCCCTCCCTGCTCAAAGGCCTTAAGCGCCGAGAATAGGACTAAATTTTGCAGCCCTTCACCGGCAATGGTGACGTCCCCATATGAGTGAAAGATTCTCGAGCGGGACGTTAAACAATATATAATCAATCAACAATCAAGGCTAGTGAGAGGGCTTACGCCAATATTTAGTCATGCGTATTTTCTGTTTTACGAAGTGGCGTAAGTCTCGGCGTAAATTTTAGTCTGGGTATAAGTTACGCCCTGGCTTAAGTCCTTGACAACGGGCATATACGCATGTGCAAAAAGCAACCCGCACCTGATCACTTTAAACACTAATAGGATGTACATTTGTTAAAATGTCAGAGACAAAGGAAAGGAAACCAAACTGGACTGATGACCAGCTTAAAATTTTATCTTCAAATGTTGTAGAACATAATGTTCTTTTCGGAAAGTTTTTCGACAAGGTATCCAGTGAAAAAAAGAAGGCAGTGTGGGAGGACATTGCAAAACAGTGAGTTCATCATGATTTATTCAATATATCATTATCAAACAAAACTGTTCAATAATTAAAAGCTGCTCTCTCTCTCTCTCTCTCTCTCTCTCTCTCTCTCTCTCTCTCTCTCTCCATTTAGTAATATTGTTTGATACCTTTATTAAATCTATCACATTTTGATTTTTATACTCTTTTACATTTCCGTTTTACAGAAAGAGTGCATGACTTTGACATATGAATTTCAAATTATGAATTCAAATATTGGAGACTAAGTACATGTTTTAAATGTTTATTTTATAATTTCTTATCAGAATCAATGCTTCGTCTCTGTCCTGCGTGAGGGAGGTGGGTGAAATAAAAAAGAAATGGAAGGACGCACGATCCCAATAAAAAAGAGGCCCAAAGGAAGATCCTGTCCAAGGAAACGGGAGGGGGACCTCCACGTAAGGCCTGGGGGCTTGATGTAAGTTACTACAGATAAACGTTAGTTGTTTAAAAATTAATTAATAACATTAGTCGTTCTGTCCTGTAAATTTAAGATAAATCTGAAATATTTCCTAAACACGAGTTGTGAAAATTAATGCATGCATATTTTAGATTTTATCCGTTATCCCTGAAGAACTTATAAGTGGTGTTGAGGGTGGGGTTGACACATCTACAAAGAACAGCCCCCAAATCGGTAAGTACATGAACATTATGCTGTGCGTCATTCTATATTGTGTTTTTCCAGAGTGTAATCACGAATTAAGATTTATGTTCTTGTATATAACACAGGTGATGATACAATAAAGTACATCGCCATGTGATATTTCGGAATAAAAAATAGGGGGAAATATATAGTATGCTAGATATATTCCTTTCTTATTTCATTTTTAGAATGTTTAATTTAACGTCAAAGGGACCAGCGTCATCCTTTATAGATTTGTATTACGTTGCGTGATGATTAACACGCACCCTCACACACACATATACAGGAGGTTTTCAACAATCGGACAATGCACACACGCGCGCACACACCCACTGACCCACCCTCATGTACATGCACACAAACAATTTCAATAAACAGCGGTATTTTAATTTTAAAAGATACTTTCAAACATAGTAGAAGTTGAATACTGCTTTCTGTTTCATAATTTAGATTATAATTTTGCAAAATGAAATTAAAAAAAAAAGATGAAATAAAAAACATGCTTATACAACAATTTTAGAAGAACTGAGATATGATGATCAAAATTAGGCCTATCTATATTCTTACCATGCAGTACAAGAAGTTACTTGTGACGTTGATGAGGACGAAGACTCGACAGACCCTTCGGAAGAAACGAAATGACTGTATGCATGGCTTCGAGAGAAGGAAAGGCCAGAAAGAGCCGAAAAGGTAATAAAATCACGAAATGCGCTGAAAGTATAGATGTACAATAATCCATTAAAGCTTTTAAAATCATTGCTTTTTTGCAATTGTCAAATTACGCATGTTCTGGTAATATCAATGTACAGTATTTTTATATTATTTTTATATTACATCACAAAGAGATCGATCAGATGGACGAGCTGATAAATAAAAAGAAAAGAAGAAATGAAAAGGAGGAAAGAAAAGCAGTAGCGTTGGAGGAGGATTGCCATGGCTTGGGGGGGGGGGGGGGGGGGGGGGGGGATTTGGTTAACAGTATAACAATTCATTTATTAAGAAACTTGACAAGTAATCAATCATGAATGTATGTAAATAAAGTTTGTACATACTTTGAAAAACTGATAAAAACATTTAAAATTAGTGGAACTTCAAATACTTTTAAGAGTAGAATTTAAAGCAATATAAGCTGTCAAAATTGTTATTTTGAGGTCCCTAAAATTTAATCGAAAATTTTGTAAACATCTACCTTCTAATACCTGATGTTATTGATTAAACGTTTGACATGTTGTATTTTTTGCATTAAATGTAAAAATTGTTCGACAGTTGAAATTAAGTCTTCCCGTACCTTAACTTTTCCGACATTATTTCCGTATGCAATGACCTAAAGTTGAACTCATTCGGCAAAATCAAATGCGCAAGCGCAATATTTCCGGTAAGCACGAAAGATATCTGACACGAAAGGTTCGAAGCGAGGGAGAAAGCCGACTTTGACTGATTCGGGACGAAAAAGACGACAAACGGAAATAAATGCAAAGAATAATAAGAATAGAATTTACATTGGTACCGAGTATGATCGCTGGATGAAACCATATTTTAGTGACCCGGATACAACCCGATCCACCCCGATCAGCATCAGAATCATTCGTGTCAACATCGGTTATCTTCGGGATTGTCGCCGACGATTAATCAGCTGCCGTTGTTAGGGTCAAATGGAATGTCGAGGAATATATTTTTCATCACGTAAAGGTGTGTAAACGATGCATAAGAGAGGAAATTCGATGCAGTTCTTTTTTTCAATCATATCAACGTTCATTTAACATCTTTTAATGCCACTATAAAAAATTGCAATTTTGGCAGCTTATATTGCTTAAACAATATGATTCACGAGTAATGTTTTTTCTTCTTCCTGTCATGTTCACGTCTCTTAGACTGCAGTTGATTTACATGTGTCAAAATAAATTTGTAACTTGTAGACGCAAATTGTGAGCTCCTCTTTGAACATTCCCTTTGAATACATTGTTGCAGTTGAAATTTTGGATTACACCTCCATGTCGCAATGGAACCTTTTCTGATATTGCTAAATTGTGTAATCTGAAGCAAGTCTGGATGATTTGTGAACATTTGCGTGGTGAAAATGGCAGGGTACCTCCAGGTTTATGTAAACACCTGTAGAGTTAAATGTAATATTTTTTTATTCTAGTACATGGATTGACTGTGAAGATATTTTTTGTCTTTCCAAAGTTGAGGAACACATTTGTTGTTTATCAAAGTACATTTTGCAAGGCAACAGTTGAATAATGAATACTAAAATATATCAGAATAAAGAGTATATCATTAAATATGTGTATCACACTTAAATCTGGACTTGAGCACTCCAAAGGATCTCTCCACAACTACTCGGGTTTTGGCATGAGCTTCATTGTATCTCTCCTCCTGTTGATTACTTGGGGATAAGAATGGTGTCATGAGCCACTCTTTAAGTGGATATCCCGAATCACCAAGCAACCATCCACCTTCCTGCAAACCATCCATACCAGCAGGTAGGCCCGAGTTACTCAACCCATATGAATCGTGTGTTGCACCAGGGTAACAAGTGTTGAAGCGCAGAAATCTTGGAAGAAAAACACTGCATAGAATTAGATACCTAATACTGGATATTATATAATTTTTTAATGAGAAATTGACTTTGCAACCTACAAATATATACAAAGCGTCGATTTTAGCGTACCGTACGTAACTCCGTGTGAAATCAAAGTATTTCGTCATTTAATGTGTTTTTACTCAGTTTGAAACAACTTCGGTGACTATTCATTCTTAGGCATGCTAGTTTGCTTTATAAACTCAAATTGATGAAACTTATTCTTTTTATACCCAAACTCTTCACAATTAGATCAAAACAAAACATATGCATATGCTTATTTATAACTATATATATATATATATATATATATATATAAAATTGTTTATATTAATATTAAAGTGTTTTAAATTGTAAATTATAATAATAAATCCGATAAAAAAGGGAGATACAATATTCTAGATTGTGGCATTAATAAAAATTATCCAAATTATTTTTTAGTTTGATTATGCGTTTGTCTGCGTGCCTGCAAGGTAAGGGAAAGGGGGGGGGGGGGGGGGGGGTGAAATGTTGAGCTTAGCATGAGTGATGTTGACAATAAGCACCTCATCTTAGAATCAGTGAAAATATAAAAAAGTAACTCAAAGACGTTTAGTAAAGCTTTACTAAACGTCTTTGTGTTTCTTTTTATATTTTTACATATACTTTGCCCATCATTGTGAAAAAGTAACTGTGCCCTCTCTCTCTCTCTCTCTCTCTCTCTCTCTCTCTTATATATATATATATATATATATATATATATATATATATATATATATATCTGTGTGTATACAGCTCTATTCCAACCAAATATGGAATTCATGTATGCATATAAGCACGTGTACTATCATTTTGAAAATAGTATAATACATATAAATATATGTTGGTTGACAACTAGATAAGACGCATCAATTCTAAAACAGTATGAATCCAATTTTCATTGAAACATTTGTGCATAAAATTCGTAGTGATTTACCTGTACCTGTGCAGAAATGGCATGTGTACTCAGCGTGTCTCCCCACCATTGGATCGACCTCGGTTATCGGTCGAATAATAATGTGTTATGGAAACCTATACCTAGCCGTATGGTCACTATCGTCTAAATAGTTCGGTCTCGAAAAGCCCTTTCTTTCCTTAGTGCATGTCTATTTCTTCTCCGAAGCAGCAACACTATCGCCATATTTTTCGTTTATGCCACGAGTTACGCCTATCCCGGACCATGTGTAAAATTTTGGCTTAACTTAAGGCCGGTATAATGTTACGGCTTTTGATGAAAAAGAAAGTGATCTTAGATTTGGTGTTAGTCCGGGACTTACGCCCGACGTACGACCTTTGATGAAACATGGTCCTGCATTTTAATGGTGATGTAATATATAGAAAAGGAAGTTCACTGAAAAATGACGATGCATTATAGTTTTGCGTGTATTTGTAAAACCACATGAAAAAACGAAGTCGCAGTAGATTCAATGGATTGAATCTCATAGTTCTGAATATAACAAGAAAATACATTCGTATTCGAAGATTCGTGGATGATTGGCACCAAATAAGAATATCGATTGCACCTGTTTAGTATACTACGTATGGTATAATACTGAAATTTTTCGTTTTTCTTTCTAAAACAAAGATTAAAATATGTTTAAAAAATACAGTACTATAGATATTTTGTGTAAAGATCGCGGAAGAGATCACCGAAGATTTAAACAAAAGAAACGAGCAAATCATTTTTGTAGAGAATACCTCATGCGAAATAAAAGATATCACAGAGTCTGCCATATCTGCTTCGTATTTTGATATTTTATGGAACGTTGATGTTAACGGCAAACCAACAAATCAGTTCTATGACGGAACGGGATGACTTCACCTTCTCCATTTTCAACTTCCCATATTTATGTAGCAATATTCCATTTCATTTGTGTATGTTTATACATGTATCCTTTAACTGATTCATTACGCGAGAGCATGTTCTGCATATGAAAATTGCGTTAAAATCGAGGCAACCTATTGACAAATGAACTGTTACAGGGATTTTAACCATATCGTTTGAAGTAAGCATTTTGCAAATTCTATGGTCGTTATAATAATTTTATTTTCAAACACAACCTGCCATTATTTCGAATGTTGTCTGCTATGTTTCATACCAATTGTTAGGCCGTTCTGTACATATTGATTTTGAATACGGATCACTTCATTTATCTGATTGAGGTAGAGATCTCACGGTGGGTGATACCTGTCAACAGGGGCTACTTACTACTAGCCACGTGATCTTACATCTGGCGTTTCTAGGGGTCCGAGTTTGTCCTACTCTTAATTTTGAATTCTTAATGGAATCTATGAAATTCATTACTGTTCCTTATCTTCACTTTTTCTTCAACATTTACATGAATACTCTTTATGCATTTTTGCATTAAGCGGGAATTCGGAAGCCAGTTATCGAGGGAAAAATACATGATCGAAGAGCAAAATAGAGTTGCATGTGAAAATTATTACGTCCATTCAAAGGAGAATAACTGTTTGGTTTTTTTTTTTTATTGAAAGATTTTATCGAAATATGCAAGTAGTTAATGATATATATTTTTTTCAGATCATGAAGGGAAAAACTATTCTTACACAGAAAACAAGTACATTTATACGTCTGGAAGAGGATCAGAACATAAAATTACCACCATTATGTACTCAGCTCCTTTTTCGGCCTCCCCTATAGAACGCTGCATGAAGTACAAGATGCTTCTGGTGGGACCTGTATCCGTTACCTTATCTTATCTCACGGACTTTAACGACTTTCATTTAGATGTACCGATAGCTGCTCATACATCATTTGAAAATCAACACTTTACCTATGGACACATCAACTTACCGCTTGTGAAAGAATTCAAGGTATGTGTAACATTTTCATTTGACCATATTGTTAATTAGAACTGCAGGACATCCATACACTGTACCGTTGAGATAAAAATTAAAGGTCACTACCTCCTTAAAAGCTTTAAAACAACGAGACTGATGGATTGATTGTATACTGTTTAACGTCCCTCTTGAGAATCTTTCACTCATGTGGAGACGTCACCATTGCCGTGAAGGGCTGCAAAATGTAGACCTATGCTCGGCACTTACGGCTTTTGAGCAGGAAAGGATCTTTATCGTGCCACACCTGCTGTGACACATGGCCACGGTTTTTACGGTCTCATCCGAAGGACCGCACCATTTAGTTGCCTCTTACGACAAGCAAGGGGTACTGGAAATAGATTCTAACCCGGATCCCCATGGGATTAGAACAACGAGCACAATAACAAAGAGCGGCTTAGTTAATATTATCTAGAATTGAATCTTTGAAAACTCCTAATTACACCAGTTTTGAAAGACAAATCTTATTACATGTAAAACTATAAAGTATTGATAATTTTTAATAAATTCCTGACCGCTTAGCGTCAGTTTGGCACAATTATTCTTGTTAAAACTATGGACTGTTAATCTTTAAATTCTGTTTACAAATATAAATAGAAGTAAATGTTGAATCGCTTATTTTCATTGGTGCATACTTTCGTAATTTGAGAAAAATTAATCATGTTTGTGATGACTTGATTTCGTAGAGGAGAAGTTGTAAATTCGTGGATATGTCAATAACAAACATTCTAACAACTTTACAGTATACATAAATGTTCAGTTCCACCGTGAGAAAAAAGTCACACCCACTTATTTCATTGGACGAGTAAGATATAATCACCACTCTTCCCTACGATGATTTTCTCATCCCATGGTATCTTCATGCTCTACTCAAATAAAGAAAGACCATATATGAACATGTGTTTTTAATTCTATAGTTTGAATCATTAAAAACATTCATGTACTCCGCTATGAATGGAGAGTTGGAGTCATTAATCGCTGTCCGAACCACATAACGATGAACCCGCGAGTCACAGTCTTTGAGTTTGAGTCATTAATCGGTGTCCAAACCACATAACGATGAAACTGCGCGCGAGTCACAATCTTAGAGTTTGAGTCATTAATCGCTGTCTGAATCACAGAACGATGAACCCGCGAGTCACAGTCTTAGAGTTTGAGTCATTAATCGCTGTCTGAATCACATAACGATGAACCCGCGAGTCACAATCTTAGAGTTTGAGTCATTAATTGCGGTCTGAATCACATAACGATGAACCCGCGAGTCACAGTCTTAGAGTTTGAGTCATTAATCGCTGTCTGAATCGCATAACGATGAACCTGCGCGCGAGTCACAGTCTTAGAGTTTGAGTCATTAATCGCTGTCTGAATCACATAACGATGAACCCGCGAGTCACAATCTTAGAGTTTGAGTCATTAATTGCGGTCTGAATCACATAACGATGAACCCGCGAGTCACAGTCTTAGAGTTTGAGTCATTAATCGCTGTCTGAATCGCATAACGATGAACCTGCGCGCGAGTCACAGTCTTAGAGTTTGAGTCATTAATCGCTGTCTGAATCACATAACGATGAACCCGCGAGTCACAGTCTTAGAGTTTGAGTCATTAATTGCTGTCTGAATCGCATAACGATGAACCTGCGCGCGAGTCACAGTCTTAGAGTTTGAGTCATTAATTGCGGTCTGAATCACATAACGATGAACCTACGAGTCACAGTCTTAGAGTTTGAGTCATTAATCACTCTCTGAATCACATAACGATGAACCCGCGAGTCACAATCTTAGTGTTTGAGTCATTAATTGCGGTCTGAATCGCATAACGATGAACCCGCGCGCCAGTCAGTCTTAGAGTTTGAGTCATTAATCGCTGTCTGAATCACATAACGATGAACCCGCGAGTCACAGTCTTAGAGTTTGAGTCATTAATTGCGGTCTGAATCGCATAACGATGAACCTGCGCGCGAGTCACAGTCTTAGAGTTTGAGTCATTAATTGCGGTCTGAATCACATAACGATGAACCTACGAGTCACAGTCTTAGAGTTTGAGTCATTAATCACTCTCTGAATCACATAACGATGAACCCGCGAGTCACAGTCTTAGAGTTTGAGTCATTAATTGCGGTCTGAATCGCATAACGATGAACCTGCGCGCGAGTCACAGTCTTAGAGTTTGAGTCATTAATCGCTGTTTGAATCATATATCGATGAACCCGGGAGTCACAGTCTTAGAGTTTGAGTCATTAATCAATGTTTGAATCACATAACGGTGAACCAGCGAGTCAGTCTCTTTCAACTTACCTAAAAAATAAGTAATCGATTGTTTGCTTCGTCGACATGTGTCTAAGGTGGCAGAGTACAGTTTTTGGTTATGAAACATGTAGTAGGGGATAATTATCAAAGTGAGCTGATGACAGACTAATGAAATGGGGTCTTTCTGAGCTAACCTGGAGCAAGAGCCATGCAAATTTAATGTTGATTGTTTGGAATTTTTTTTAGAATCAGAAATTAAATTTGACAAATTTTGGTAAGAGAAAATAGTCTTGAATCCACAAAACGTATACAACCTTTCGTATTTCATGTGCGAATAGTGATAGAAATGAAATAATTTGAAACCGAAACAACACAGTACAAATGGACAACTATAATATAAATTTTATATGTAACGCTTGATTTATCTGTCTGGAGATTATACTAATCAAACGCTAAATTTAACAATAACTTCAATCCTCATTTAAATACTTACACTACAGTAATTTTTGGAATAAATCATTAAAAAAAATTATATTTACATTAATCCCGCAGAAACGCATGTACATTTAAAAACCCATATCAGGACAGACAGCACTCTTGCTCGGCCTGTAATGACTCGATTGACCGATTGGGTAATGTACATACAGTTTAATGCATTTTGAAAAAAAAAAGTTATAAAATAATCAAACGGCATTTTTTTTTTCTATTTTCAAAATACATGTATATAACAATCTTCCATGTAATCAACTCATACAGTTGGAGCAGTACTATCACAACATCTCTCAAAACTTTAGGCTCTGAAATGTCACAAAAAATGGCAGAAAGAAATACCCCTTTTCACTTTTTGAGAAAAAAAGAAAAGAAATATTGATCTCCAATACTAAATTGAATGAATTGTTTTATCTATTCAATATAAGTTCTTTCACAATGAGTCAGTACCATGGTTGCTGAATATAAAATATGAATGATATCTGCATCCAGAGGTGGGTACAGTGTTGCAGTTTAGCTCAGAAGGACCCATATATATCATATTTCCCTTTCATGTCAATACTTGTATTTCATGTTGTTGTAGTTAGTAAATTGCGGGGGGGGGGGGGGGGGGGGGTTCTCTCCCGCACCCTGCGCCTAGTCTATAAAGATTTAGGTTTGAACAACTCGTTACTCGACAAATCGTATTATTCTATGGAGTTGCATCAGTTAGGTTACCAAAGTCAATGTCGTAACCTCATTGATTTGTAAATACAGATGTGTCAGAAATAGCATGTGTAGTGGTTAGCTTCTAGCTGATTGTCATCTGTATCCCTTAGTGGTTAGCTTCTAGCTGATTGTCATCTGTATCCCTTAGTGGTTAGCTTCTAGCTGATTGTCATCTGTATCCCTTAGTGGTTAGCTTCTTGTTTGTTTTTTGTTTTATTTATAGTCGCCTGGGCAATTTTTCAGCTATCCGGCGACTGTGGTTAGCTTCTAGCTGATTGTCATCTGTATCCCTTAGTGGTTAGCTTCTAGCTGATTGTCATCTGTATCCCTTAGTGGTTAGCTTCTAGCTGATTGTCATCTGTATCCCTTAGTGGTTAGCTTCTAGCTGATTGTCATCTGTATCCCTTAGTGGTTAGCTTCTACCTGATTGTCATCTGTATCCCTTTTCTTGCATAGTTGAAAATATCTAAGAAAGATTATATTAATTTCAAAATATGTTATGTATTCAAATATAAGTTATATGCTTATCGTTATATATGTTTGTACAGACACACAAAGATAATAATAGTGAAAAACTAGTCCCCTTGATGAATTTGCAAGAATCAGTTTTCCGAACTTTTCTTCGCTTTGGATGAAGATATTTAACTTAGAGGTATTCCTATCTATGGCTTTGTCTTCGTTACTTGCAGATCAAGTTTGAATTTCGTTATGCTTGACCTACTTTTAACTGAATTAGTCCCTTGATGAATTGCAAGAATCTGTTTTTCTAACTTTTCTCCGCATTGAATGAAGATTTCAATTGGAATTTGGTATGTGACTTTGCCTTAGATAGTTACAAACCAAGTCTGAGTTTCGTTATATTTGTCCTACTTTTGACTGAATTATCCTACGAGTAGGTGACTTTCCATTGCCTCAATACACTCAGAATGCTTGTTTTGCAGATAATATTTCGAGCGATGTTTGAGAATTATAACCTGAGTACTGTCTTGATGGACTATGTGAGAGTAGTTGATGGAATGTGCCACAGTAAGTAACAGTAGTTAGATTTTTATTGTTTTCTTTTCTAATCTAAAATGTTTTTTATTGCTAATATGACACCATGCCTGTAAAAACATGGAAAGTTTTAAGGTATTCCTAAACAGCCATTGAGGAAAGTCTATGCACAAAATTTTATTACACCTGCAAACGCGATTAAGTTTACAAGATAGGTCGATCGATTGCTTTGGCGGTTTGATGGTTGTTTTTGACGTTTAACGTCCTTTTGTAACCTTAAAGAAACATGATTCGATATATCTCAGTGAACTTGAAATAAAAGACACCAGAGTCTTCCACATCTGCTTCGTACTTACTTATTTTACTGAAAATAGATTCTGCCGGCAAACTAACAACACAACTTCATGACAAACGGGATGATTTCGATTTCTCCATCGATTCGATACGCAAGACCGTGTTCTGCATATGATTAGTTTTTAAATCGGGGCAGGCTACTGACAAAGAAGGTGATGTTACAGGGTTTTGTACAATCTCGTCTAAAGTCAGCATTTCGCAAATCTTATGGTCGTTATAACGATCTAGTTTGCCTGTACAACTTTCCAATAGGTCAAATGCTGTCTGACGTGTTTCATACCTACTGTTAGGCCGTTCATGGCACACTGATTCTGACTACGGATTACTCCGTTTACCTGATCGGGGTGTAGGGCTCACGGCGGATGTTATCGGTCGACAAGGGATGCTTACTTCTCCTGGACACCTGACCCTACCTTTGGTATGTCCAGGGGTCCGTGTTTGCCCATCTCTCTGATTTGTATTTTTATAGGACTTAGGAGATTGAATACTGTTAGTTATCTTAGCCTTTACATGAAACTAAATTTCAAAAACTGACGAAAATTTTCAAAACAAGGCACGAGCCTTGCTTATGTTTATATGTAACGTGACTCGCCTCTCAAGATATCGTCAAAATTGATGGCTTCGGTGCAAACAGCCTTAATTAAGTAACGAAGTTTCTCGTTTCTTTCTTCTTTGTGCTTACTCCCTAAATTGATTTTTAATAAAATGTTGAAGCTTTTATTATTATTAATAGAAATTTTGGTGTTTTCAACTGTCGCGTTCCTTCATATAACTATGCCAATCTTATTGACAAAAACGGTTTTGAGAGCCGAATTTTATGAAATACGGCGTATCTCATGTGAAAAATGTTTTAATCCACTTACATGTATTCATAAAAAATCTTTGTTTCCGTAACAAAAAACTGTAAATTTCAATGGATCAAAAATCGTGTCGTTGCAACTTTAAAGAAGGGGCATGGCCAGGATGTAAACTGAAGATTTTCAAATTTTATTTTTGAATTTTTAATATTTAATGTGCTTAACTAATGTATTTCTAATGATAATGGTCAGCCATTAAGGGGGGGGGGGCAAAAAAATGTCAGTTGTCGAGTTACAAAAAGGTTACAGAGCTCACAGTTCTTTTTATGTAAGCAAGGCTCGTGCCATGTGTTTGTTTACATAGGTTAAATATGTAGAAAAAGTTTCGTTTAAAGCATTTTTTTTTTCAATTCATAAGTTCATTCCGAACACAATTAAACAGTTTCGAGTGTTTGTTACATCTCATTTTGTTTTAAACATGATATTTTGTATTAAGCAGAAACAAAAACATGGCACAAGCCTTGTTGATGAGTTAGGTAACTAATAGGTTTGTCACTGTTTGGTGATGATATAAGTTTGTCGCCTTGTTGTAAAGGTTAATTGCCTTCTAGTAACGAAATTGATTTGTTGCCGTCTTGTAAAGACATAGGTTTGTTGCCATAATGACTATTAATGACAGAGAATTTTTGCCGTTTTGTAACGGCATAGGTTTGTCGCCGTCTTGTAACAGTAAATTTGTCGCCGTCTTGTAACAGTAAATTTGTCGCCGTCTTGTAACAGTAAATTTGTCGCCGTCTTGTAACGACATAGATTTGTAGCCATCTTTTGAAGACCTAGGTTTCCCTCCTCCACATGACGTCATCACTCGATCAACTGACTAAGCTACATCGACGGTTTACGATGAAGTGGCTTATTCTTCATTACAAAGTCTGGAATAGGTTACTGTAGCACGAAGTAAAGTAGATGATCCTGTTTACAGTAAAACAAAAATGTTTCAATTTAATTTAGTGAGAACAGGGTCCCAGTTAAAGTCAGCGGCATTTAGCGACATTTCTTCCAAACGGCACGATGATATTGATTTCTCCCTAACAATGACTTTAAAAAGTCTACGTAATTTTTGGTGAAGTTAGAGACATTTGGCGACATTTTTCTCAAATTCTAATTTTAGTGAAGCAGCTCCCTCTTGTGAAATCAGCACTGCTAAGTAACATTTTCAGTCACTTTCGGTGACCTTTCTCTCAAATGATTCGAGTGGTTAGAGCATCGGGCTCAAAATCACAAAGCCTCTCACCTCTGTCGGCGCGTGTTCGAATCTCGGCATCGGCGTTATGTGAGCAAGTTTGCCAGTTTACTTGCGGAAGGTCGGTGGTCTCTTCCCAGGTACATTGTATCTGGGTTCTCTCCTCCAAAACTGAAAAATTGTTGAGTGTGGCGGAAAGCAATAAATAATCAATCTAGGGCATTCCGCGGCAGTTTACCACGAGAGTACCTAGTACAGCTAGTGCCCGTAAAAGCAATCAATGCATCAGGTGAAATCTTTAGCATTATTTCTCGCAAACAGAGCGCCTGTGAAATCGGCGATGTCTAGTTCGAACATTGTTACCGGTACCGGTAAAAGTCAACATGTGTATACAAGGTAGCTCTGTAGACATTGCAATTTATCATCTCTCTTTTCTCTCCCTCACCACACCCACACCCTGACAAGCACGCATACGAGTATGTATTTTCATTATTAGTATTAAATTATGATTAAGATTCGTTATTGTAGCTGGTTTTTAACACGGCTCAGTAAGATTTCTATATCGTAATGTGGTAATGTAAGAATCAGTGTTGGGAGAAATATAGATTACTGCCTCTATTTGACCAGATGATGTACTTAGGTTTTTTTTGTTTGTTTGTTTGTTTTGGGTTTTTTTTCGTGTTTTTTTTATTGTTATTTTTTTTTTGGGGGGGGGGGTTGTTTTGGGGGGGTTTTTTTATTTGGGGGGGGGTTGTATTTTGTTGTGTTTTTTTTTAGTTTGTTTGTTTTGTTTTTTATTTTTGTTTGTTTGTTTTTTGTTTTGTTTTTTGGTTCTTGTTGTTTCTGTTTTGTTTATTTTACGTTCCATTGAAAAATTTCACTCATACTGAGACATTACCAGCTGTAGGTGAAGTGTATTACAAATTTAGACCAATTGGTAGCGCTCAGAGCCGTAGCAATAGGGTTGTTTTAATGTGCCAGCGCCAGCCGAGACCCGAAACATCCCTTTGTAAGGTTATATCCATACGTTCGCTTCGTAACCAAGAGGTCTTGAGTCAAATGAGAAAGATTCTCGAGCGGGACGTTAAACTATATATAATCAATCAACCATATATCTGAAATACCTGTGATTCACACTTTTAAATGTCGAGCGTTTGCCAGATGAGCAATCACTACATAAGCGAGTATATATGTCTTGGGTTCGACGCGCTCATAACATGAGCGGGGCTCGAACTCACGACCTCTTGTTTACGAAGCGAACGCATAGGCTTAACTTTTTAGCCCTTCACCGGCAATGGTGGCATCTCAATATGAGTGAAAAATTCATGAGCAGGACGTTAAACAATGCACAACCAACTATCCAGCAGTCACTAAGCACTGACTGTTAGAAAGAATTGTCCTAAATTTGAAACACCAGTTAATGATTTGAAACGGTTAGTTGTATATTGTTTAACATCCCGCTCAAGACATTTACACCCATATAGAAACGTCACCATTGCCGGTGAAGGGTTGCAAAATGACGTTTGAGCAAAGAGGGCTCTTTATCGTGCCACACCTGTGACATGGGGCCTCGAGTTTTGCTGTCTCTTCCGAAGGACCGCCCCATTTAGACCGTATGTGCCAAGCATGGACCGAAATTTTGTAGCCCTGTATATGCAGTGGTAACGTTTTCATATAAGGGAAAATTTCTCGAGCAATATATAACCAACTAACCACCAATTTCTAGGCACCGAATTTACCACATATTCTGTTAGAAAGAATTGTCCCAGAAATTGTAGCTGAATGTTTCTGGATACCAAAGGCTGTGCCCTGAGGGAAATGGTGCTATATGCTGCTGACTTTTCCAGAAAACTTGAGTGAGAGAAAAGTTGTTAAATGCTATAAAGTCTTTAGTAACCAGAACCACTGTTTGGAGTTGTCGACCATCCCTTGTCTGTCAACATGATATCTTGCATGGTATCTGAACCGAGAATAGAGACATTACTGATTTTTAGTATGTTTACATATAGACTGCTTAATAGAAGATATGTTTAAAACTAAATAAGATGCAACAAACACTAAAAACTGTTGCATTGTGTTCAGAATAAACTTGTGAATCGCAAACATCTACTTCAAACGTAAATAAAATCATGACTCGAGACTTATTTACATAATAAAGAATTATAAGTGCTGTAACTCACTTGTAACTCAATAACTTCATTCAAATTTTCGTTGACCATTGGAAATATATTAGCTAAGCATTGTAAATATTAAGAATGAAAAAATAAATTTTGAAATTTTATTTAGCTCAAATCGTGTCCATGTTCCATTAAAGTAATTTCGTATTAATGAATTATTGTGAATATAGGTAAGCAAATGTTTTTCAAAATATTTGATAGAGTATGCGTTAAATCGACACATACATGTATGTAGTCTGTGTGTGTTCTCTTTTTATAGGTCACTGTTCTGATGACGAGTTTCAATGTGGAAGTAGCGAATGTTTACATATTGATAACGTATGTAATGAAATCATTGACTGTGTCGATGGTTCAGATGAAAAATTTTGTGGTGAGTAGTAACCTGCTTGTTTGTGTAGCGTAAACAAAATAACTTGAAATGTTAATATTTTTGTTTATCATGCTTTATTATTTACCATTTATGTTTCACGTCCCATTCGAGAATTTGTCACTCATAAATCACTGTAGATGCATCCATATACACCATCATATTAAGAAGGGTTCATAACTCCGGGGAAAATAATTCGCTTAAAATATCTCAGCTTCCCAGTTGATATTTTTAAATAACAGTGAATGCGCTCTTCATAAAAATAAAATTCAAATTGCTTTCAAAAATCGAAAATCGTTTTAGGCAATGCTGTAAGTAAAAAATGTACAATGAGTTTTGTCAATTTTGTATTTTGAAGATGTCCCTCCGAACAACATTACGTGTGGCAATGGAGACAATACAGATGCTACCATCACTAAATCTGTCCAGGAAACTTCACAAACATGCCTCTGGAATTACTCTCTTTCTCAAAATTTTTGCATGGGTTTTTCAAATGTGTCTCAAGGTCTGTGTTTTGAGTACTCACCTGCAAAACATGGGAATCTTGATCAAACTTTTCCGGTTTTCTGGATATCTAATTCTAGCGTTTATGACGTCTGTTTTAACCTGAACTATTCAGATTTTCGTCTCTGTTTAAAATGTTCGTCAGCATTTGGGAATCTTCCTACAATTTGTTCATCAATACAGTCATTAGAAGGGGTCCCAGTATTCCAAATCCTTCCATCCGTTTGCTCTAATCAATATTCATCCTTGGAAGCCACTTGTTACAATTGTTTATTCAATATCTCAGAGATTATCAGTAATTGTTTAGAGTTCGCAAATACAAGTCAGTGTGTTTCTGAATTTTGTTCACATTGCCTAGTGTCCTTTGTTGACCTTCTACATCGCAACTTCTCGGATCTTTACCTGGATGTCACAAATAATAGTTCAGATTGCACAGGAAATAAATCAGATGTTTTGATTACTTGTGACGGCTGTCCACAGAAAGGCAAAGGATGTGGAACTGAAAATACTTCAAACAGCATTGCTTCGAATTTCAGTGATAACGACAACCGTACAATTTCTCTAGAATGTCCAAAGTGCATCTTTAAACACTCTCTGAATGCAAATATTTGCTACGATTGTTTGAATGTCAGTATGTTAGTTGAATGTGAATGTGATAAGGTAAGTTACACCACATGTCGATCGTTTTGCCCCCTTGGGTGCAATTGTTCTGGAGACAGCTACATTTGCAGTAGGAAAAACTGCCCCTCTTTCACTGAAAAAATGATGCTGCAAAACGTCACATGTAAAAATCTTCGCGTGGAAGAATTTGAGAATGCACATATAATAGAACTACGAATTTCGCACTCCGTAATAGATATCCTTTGGATTCAACCATTGAGCATTTCTCTATCTCTGCACAAAATTCATATTGAACACAGTGCCCTGGATTCGTTCTTTATATACGCTAATAACCTCATCTCACTCCAGTCTTTACACATGAACAATGTTACATTCACAAAAATATTTCAAGGAAGGTCTATTACGGTAAACGACGCACGATCGGATAAGGAGAACAAATTCAGACTACAGCGCTTCGGAAGCAATAGCACGTACCATATAGCATCAAGTAGAATGCTTTTTTCACCACAAGTCTTTGAAATAACTGAAAGTAAATTCGATAATGTACCAATTATATTTATTTGGAATATATTTTTGAAATTCGACAATATGATAAACCTTAGCAATAATGCGCTATCAGAACTGAGGGAGATGGAAGCGCGCATATTGGACTTGAGTCATAATAATTTAGAATATTATCATCACGCAGGGCGTGCTGTTCAAATCCTGTATCTCAACAACAATAGAATGAGTACAGCTCAAACTTTTCCTCCTAAATACCTCGAACAAGATACTTTAAAGGTTATCGATTTATCATATAATAATATTACTATACTAAAGACTGGGGATTTGAGGTCTGGTAAACTTATGTATCTAAATTTGAGTAGAAATTATATTCATACAATAGAGGTTGAAGCTTTCTCTCTTACCATAAACCTGTTGCAACTTGATTTGTCATATAACAACATTTTGAAAATCTACCCAGGAACCTTTCTGCCTTTGGGTAGTTTGAAAGAGATCTATTTGCAGGGAAACCCTTTTCAAGTCGTCGATGGAATGTTTGAAGGCCTGTTTAATTTACGTACTTTGCACGTTAGCTTCTATACAATCTGCTGTGCTACACCGAGTAGCATTCATGAGATTCAGTGTATTTCTCCTCCCAATGAAATTTCGTCTTGTGAAAATCTTATCGCTGTTCCGGTACTTAATGTTGCTATATGGTACTTAGCATTGTTATCAACATTTGGAAACATAATTGTATTAATCTACAATTCATACAATCTAAAGACCAAAACAGCAGGTGCTTATTATGTGCTTACGATAAATCTGGGCTGTGCGGATTTTTTAATGGGTATATACTTATTTACCATAGCTTTAACAAATTTGTATTACACTGGTAACTATGGTCTGTCTGACTACTACTGGAGACATAGTACTGGCTGTACTATGACGGGAATTATTGGTACGTTATCTAGCGAGGCTTCTGCATTTACTGTTTTCTTGATAACTTTGGACAGATTTATTGTTGTTAAATACCCATTCTCAGATATGAAACTTACAGTGAAAAGCGCCTGTGTTTTGTGTTTGATTTCCTGGTTACTTGGGATTATCATGTCTGTAATACCATTGTTCCCAGGTATAGGTCTAGATGATTTCTACGCACAGTCTGGCGTCTGCATTTCCCTTCCCCTTTCCGTAATAAGAAAAGCTGGCTGGGAGTACTCTATGATCATTTTTGTGGGCCTCAATTTCTTTCTCTTTCTGGGCATTTTTGTTGGGCAGATTAGTATATTCCTGGAAGTGCTTTCTGTGGGACGAGGTATCGATTCTGCTAAGAAAAAGGAACGGGAAGCTTCTCTGGCCACAACCCTGTTCGCTATTGTTCTCACGGATGTCTGCTGTTGGATACCAATAGGAAGCATAGGTAAATGAAAACTTAAATAAAACAAAATGTATTTTACTATTACAAAACATTTAAAATCTTTGTAGAGTAGAAAATTGGCTCAACAATTGGCTTTTATTTTAAGTAACAAGGAATGTAAGAATCATACAGAGGGTGATTTATTAATAAATAGGCTACAAATGAAAGTTATACACCCGCATTTTGTCGGGTCACTGACCCCTGGATATACCAACGGTATGATCAGCTTAGGAGGAGTAAGCATTCCCTGTCGACCGATCACATCCGCCATGAGCTCAATTTTTTTTATCCGTAGTCAGTATGGAAAAAAACGCCATAACAATGGTATCAAACTCGTCAGACAGCGTTTGACTTAATGAGAGATTGTATTGATTACAAGTAAATCGCTTAACGACCATAGAATATGCGAAATGCTGACTTTAAACGAGACTTTTGAAACCCTTATAACATCAACTTGCTTATCAGTAACCTTCCTCGATTTCAAAACTGATCATACGCAAAACAAGCCCGCGCGTATCAAATCAGCTGAAAAACATAAACACTAATGTAGGTGATAATGGAATATTGCTGCATCAATATAGGAAGCTGACGATGGAGAAGCTGAAGTTATTCTTTTTGTCATAAAGTTGAGTTGTTAGTTTGTCTTTAAAGAGACACTACAGCTCATTTTGCTCAAACATCTTAAAATGACAATTTTCCCAGAGCTTTCTCTAATTTTGTTGCATAGTTGAATGTATAAACTTTGCAAAAATAACACAGTCCTAAAGTTGAAAATTCTCGTTTAAATGCAAAATTTAATAGTTTTTGAAGGCCCTTTTTGAAAAACGTTGAGGCTTCCTCTTTCGATCTTTAGACGGTAAACAATCCAGTGAGAAGAAGTGTACAATGGCTAAACCCTGAATTGTGACAGATTATGCGAGAAAAGGGTTAAAATAGAATGAGATACAACTCATACGCAAACTAGAATTTACGTGGGAATATTACTATGACCCTCTAGCTATGAGACACACCTGAAGGGCTTTAAAAGTAAGTGTTTGGTTGATAGGGACGTGATAGGTTTTCTGTTATGATAATGATTTATAATTACTTAATAATAAGAAGCAGGAAATAATCCCATTCTCGAGAAACGAATGTGGACCCCTTTAAAGGGTATTTAAATAAGTTTTTACAGAACATGTGTGCTGTCATACTGAATCACGTGATGTAAAATGCCCGAGTCAGAATAAAGAAACTATTGAATTCCGGATGATCTTTAAAGCGCAGTTGAAAGGAAATTAATGCATTCCTAATGTTCAAAATTGTCAGTATTGTTGTGATTTGTACTATTTTATCGATGCATGTTTTTAAAAAAAACACTCCATTGAAATGCGCAAAATGAGCTGTAGTGCCTCTTTAACTTCTATGTTCAATAAAATATCCATGTATGAAGCAATATCCAAATATGAAGCAGATATGGAAGAATCTGGTGTCTTTTTTACGAGTTCACTAGAATATATCGAATGGAATGAAAATTATTATTGTTAACAGATAAAACGTCGTCGATATATCTAAGTATGTATTATAAACTCCCTGTGTCTTCCACGAATTAATTTATTTACAAAACCTATGGTTTTAGAAAACGATAGGTGTATATCTTGTTGAAATTGGACACGAAAAAATCAACACACAGTATATATTGATTGATTGATTATTTATTGCTTTCCGCCACACTCAACAATTTTTCAGCTATCTGGTGGCGTCCAGTTTTTGTTGGTGGAGGAGAGAACCCAGATACAATGTACCTGGGAAGAGACCACCGACCTTCCGCAAGTAAACTGGCAAACTTGCTCACATAACGCCGCTGCCGAGATTCGAACATGCGCCGACAGAGGTGAGAGGCTTTGTGATTTTGAGCCAGATGCTCTAACCACTCGGCCACAGAGGCCCCCAGTATATATTGTAACTGTCTATAAGTGTTGTAATGAGATAGCGCTACCTCTTTGATTGCAATCCAATAAACTACAACAATTTTGTTTGGTTGGTTTTTTGTTTCATTCATTTTAACACTGGTTCTAGATTTCCAGAATTCGATGAACCAAGTAAAATTTTCATTGCTTTAGAAGTTAAGACATCGATACGATCAAAGTGCATTATGGAAAATTAGGAAATCTGTTTTCCATGCCTCCCGACTCGACGAAGGCGCAATTAAACTGGAAACACTTGAGTTTCCAAAACAGGGTGTCAGCGGCTCCCTTTTTTATTCATTCATTTATTTATTTATCTATTTATTTATTTATTTATTGCCTCTTAGATCCGACTCTTCATGATACGTACATGTAATTTCTGACCTTTTCGGACTTCTCAACATCACATTAATCATCCGGGATTTCGAAGGAGTAAAGCATATGCAGTAATCGTTTTCATTGTCTTATTTTGATTCGAATTAAATAGATTTATACATAATGTAAAACTAATAATTACATGTACGAGTTCTGTGACATTCTATAATTTCATATATAGCCACCGAGGATCTTTAACAAGTATGCAGAGGTCGCAGTCTACGGAGACTGCAATATAAGAATCTAGGTGGCTGCACTTATGGTTAGGACGAATGTTATTTTCGGGACGATGTGGGATATTTCATGTTTACACTCCTTGTCTATTCAGATACCTGTTACCATAGAAACTCGCTGCGGCAGCTGTAACAGATTAAAATAACTCGTTTGTAGGTTATTTGATAAAAATAGAATAACTTTCAATCAATTCAAGGGCTACTACATACATTTCGTTAATGTTATGATTTCTATACAAGGAATGTTGACGTTTTTTGGAATTGATGTCCAACCAGATGTGTATGCTTGGATGGTGGTTGTGGTGTTGCCAGTGAACTCGGCTATAAATCCCATACTCTACACTCTCATGGCTGTCCTCAGAGCAAAGGTAAAAAAAAAAATGTTCACTTACTAGTATTGATGTATAAGATTGGATAAAAAGAATTAACAAATGAAAAGTTCTATGTTATATGAAGATAACCTGAGATATCTGCATTGAGTTTTGTAAATGCTTGACGTTTTTATGGCCTTGCGTATGCTAAGTTTGTTTCCTTTCTAAAATCAAGCTTTGTTACATTAAATGTAGAAAAAGATGGAGGCAAGGAAAATTGAGGAAATGAAAAAGCAGTTGCAAATAATGAAGGTAGGAAATGACTGTATTTTACTGATATTGAAATGCTTTGGAAATTGATAGAAAAGTTTATAATAAAAAAACAAAAACAAAAACAAAAAAAAAACAACAAAAAAACGCATAAAGTGTTTTGAATCAGCCTCAGTGGCTGGTCACTTAGTAACTAAGTATATTAATTATCAAAATTTTGTTCTAGTATGATACAGTCGAGGTAGTATACCCTTTGATTAAAAAATAAGTTTCACTGTTACACTAAAAATTGAATGTAATTTTATTAATTGATATTTGTTTTCAATTTTTTTGTGTGTGTTTTGTTTTATTTCATTTTTTCAAAGCTGTGTTTCATTGCCTGTTGCTGTTGGGTATGGGATTAGTTCATTACTTCCTTTTTTTTTCCAAGTACTGACACTGCGCAGAAGGGTTAGTCCCGTAACTAGAATGCTATGAATCTTTACTGCAGCTTTGAGAACCGAGCTGCTCTCTCTCTCTCTCTCTCTCTCTCTCTCATATATATATATAATATATATATGTGTGTGTGTGTGTGTGTGTGTGTGTGTGTGTGTGTGTGTTAAATGTTATAATTGAGTATTCAAGCTATTTCTACGACTATAACTCCAGTGCTCCGTGATCAAAAAATGAATGCATTGTATATATGTATATCATCTTAAGTAAAGGGTAATAATATTTGAGGAAATTTGTACCCGTACAAAAACAGGTCTCTGTTTTTAAGATTATTTTTTCGAAATACGATAGAGCATATATGTTGCAACAATTTATCGCTTTATCATACAATTTGTTGCTATTGAGTTAATAAGCTGTTGTATTTAAAATATCTATCCATTAGATATTACACTTTTGACATGAAATATTGCAACTATTTGCAGTATTTTGATTTTCGTTTTGTTTACTACATAACATCTAAATAATTTTACTCGGAATCCTTTGCACGTGCCGAAGGCATATGGCGGCAAAAACCAATCGTAACTACAAATTGCGGAAATAGCCGAGTAGCCACAATTGGCAAAAAACAAGAGAAGTATTGAAGCAAGCATTAAATTTGGCTTCCACTTGTATACCATGAAGCATAAGAGTATTACATGAATTAAATGCAATAAGTATTAATGTTTGTAAAGCAAACCATTTAGTTCTTATATCGAATTTTATTTATCTCTGAAATCAGGCTTTTTCTGTAGTTCGTTTTGATAGATTAAAGTTATTGTTCACATGTTAAGTAATATCATAACATCATATTGCCATTATGCAGCTTTCATCGCCAAAGCAATAAATAAATAATTAAATAAGTAAATGCATAAATAAAGGATCTCATCCGTAGAATATAATAAATCACATATATAAAATAGCTGATTGCATTTTTGCTATTTGCATCTGTAGTAAGCATATCAGACAACTTTCTCTTTTCAAATTTTGCTTTGCACGAGACATCTGTAAGACATTTCAAAGACACAATTGGGGGGGGGGGGGGGGGGGGGGGGGGAGTCTAAAATGATGATCTAGAACCTATCCAATGTAGTCTTAAGATTTTTCAAACATTTTTCGCATGTAAAATTCAATAAAAGTTTTGAATATCTCGTCAATATCTATTTCAACACCATAGTGAACCTGCAGTAAATTAAGCAAGTCTGTAAATCGGATGTAAGCAAAAATTGGAATTTCATGAATGAAAATGTTTTGCAAGAGAGTCAAGAAATTCATAGTGTTAAAAAGCTACATAGATGTCCATTTGTTTATTTGAAGTTCCAGAAGTTGGCGATTAAGTTAAGTGTATATTTTTAAACTTGCAAAATTGAAAGAATTAAAAGCAAAAGAAAATATTAAGCAAATAAAAATATTTTGTCCTGCCTTAGAGAAATGGAGTATCAACTAAAAATTATGATTTTGGTGACAGAATGCTTGAAGGCGCAGGACTTCACCCCACTCCCTTTCAGTGTATTTTATAAATCTTCAATGTCTGGGTATTTAATTTAATTTTTCACAAAATATTCAACTTAAGAGCTAGTTTTTGGTTTTTTGGTTTTTTTTTAGCTCACATGAGCTGAAAGAGCTTTCAACCCAGAAGAGCTGTCTCTCTCTCTCTCTCTCTCTCTCTCTCTCTCTATATATATATATATATATATATATATATATATATATATATATATATATATATATATATCATATAGATAAGATAAATATTTTAATGCATGCAACATGTCTGTTTCAGATGTGTCTGCATATCAGAGAGAGAGAGAGAGAGAGAGAGTTGCTTCATCAACAAAAATGGTAAAAGGAAATATTCATATCATGTGATCGGTCATTCCAAAAATTATTTTTTTAACACCAACTTTGACTCCACGCTCAAGTACTCTGAAGTTGATATTAAAAAGATGCTTGAGTTCCTCGATGACAATATCTTCGTAGTCTTTGGTGATCATATCTTCCAACAGTGTTAGAATCCCCATGGGCACGAATTGCGCCCTATTGTTAGCTTCTTTTTTTTATGAAGCAGAATTCATTCGAAAGCGTCTACATTAGAAGAAAAATCTCTTGCTGTAGCCTTCAATTCGACATTTAGATATATCGACGACGTTTTATCTATTAACAATGACCATTTGCATTCATATTTTGATATATCCCAGTGAACTTGGAAATAAAAGACACCACATAGTCTTCCACATTTACTTCGTACTTAAGTATTTTACTGAAAATAAATGCTGGCGGCAAACTAACAACTCAGCTATATGACTAACAGGATGATTTCAATTTCTCCATCGTCACCTTCCCTTATTATTTGTTGCAATATTCCATTGTCTTCTGCATATGGTGTTTATATCTCCCAACTGATTCGATACGCAAGAGCTTGTTCTGCATATGATCAGATTTTAAATCGAGGCATGCTACTGACAAAGGGAAGTTGATGTTACAGGAGTTTGTGCAGTCTCATCTAAAGTCAGCAGTTCGCATATTATATGGTCGTTATAACGATCTAGTTTGCCTATACAACTTTCTATTAGGTCAAATGCTGTCTGACGTGTTTCATACCATTTGTTAGGCCGTTTTTAGCACACTGATTCTGACAACGGTTTGCTTCGTTTATCTGATCGGGAATCTGTTCCGACCTCTGGTATGACCAGGGGTCCGTGTTTGTCCATCTCTCTGATTTGTATTTTCTATGGCAATTGGGATTGATTAATTGATTATTTATTGCTTTCCGCCACACTCAACAATTTTTTAGTTATCTGGTGGCGTCCAGTTTTTGTTGGTGGAGGAGAGAACCCAGATACAATGTACCTGGGAAGAGACCACCGACCTTCCGCAAGTAAACTGGCAAACTTGCTCACATAACGCCGCGGCCGAGATTCGAACGCGCGCCGACAGAGGTGAGAGGCTTTGTGATTTTGAGCCCGATGCTCTAACCACTCGGTCACGGAGACCCCCATGGCAATTAGGAGATTAAATACTGTTAGTTATCTTAGCCTTTTCATCTTGTGTTGTGAAATTATAAAATGGTGTAGATGGTAGCAAGAGATAAGCAGGACCATACAATGACTCAGACTGCATTTAGTTCTTTGCAATTGAAAGGTCTGTAGATGAGGGACGACTTATTGTGATGTAACAATCAACGACATATCATATTGGCTTCAATTTCAAAATTTTGCACACTAATTTTGTGCTTTTTAGCCGGGCCATAATCAAGTGACAGACCATGCAACTTTTAAAGTTTTCAGGAAATATGTCCTTGATAGAGCGAGCACTCGAATTTTCGCTATGAGTGAAAATTTCCAAGCAGAACATTAAACAATGTACAACCAACCTAATTGTAATAGTTCTTAAACAATAAAAGAAGAAGAAGAATAAACAAAAACAAATGAAGACATTTCAATTCATAAAATTACATTCATACTTGGTAGTGTAACAGCAAAACTGTTGGGTTTTTTTTCGAGGGGGGGGGGGGGGGGGGTATTTATTGATTTTTATTTATTTATTTTTTATTTATTTATTCATTCATTTATTTTATTATTATTATTATTATTATTGGAATAAAAACCTATACTACAGTGCATCACTCTACAACAAAATTTTATAATTAACATACTTAGTTAATAAGTATCCAGCCACTAAGGCTGAAAGAAAGATTTAACTGATTTTCGAGTTTAAAAAAATATTCCGGAATTAAATAATACCCTGATATATATAAACGAAAGACCCGAATTAATTGAATTTGCCAAGCCCAAGTGAGCTTTTCTGATCACAATATATATCCGGCGTCTGTTTGTGCGTCAGTATACTTTTCAGTTTTCACTTCTCGAGAACCACTGAGCTAATCGCAATCTTTGGGGCTAGGTTGGACCACAATGTGGGGTAAAACTTTTCATGGGAAGAAAGATTGCAAAAATTGTTTGTTTGTTTTTTTTTAAATCACAACAACTGAACAACAACAGAAAAAAGGTGACTCGGGTAATCGATGTGGTCCATGGGCCTCTTGTTATCATTTCATTTTGATTTTGATATTTTTAATTGTGAAACAAACGTTAACTGGCGGACACAACCAAACATCTTATGCCCCTTGCAAACTTCGAATCGTCATGATGACTGTAACATGTATATGGATAGTTTTGTATACCATGTTTGTGTTATATTTATTTTAAAGTTGAGGTACGAGGACAGTAGTCGCGGCAAAAACCTGAAAACAAAGGCGAATTCCAGTATGAGCACCGAAGTTACTTTTGATGACCCTCCTACTTATAATGGTTCAGATGTCAAATCCTCGGCTAGTGTTGCTTCTGATGGGGCAGATATGAAATCCTCGGCTAGTGTTGCTTGTGATGGAGCAGATATGAAATCCTCGGCTAGTGTTGCTTGTGATGGAGCAGATATGAAATCCTCGGCTAGTACTTGTGATGGAGCAGATATGAAATCCTCGGATAGTGCAGCACTTTGATTTGGAGAGCAAGTGGACCTTTTCTTTAATTTTGTATATGTGTGTGTACTATCTGTCAAGTTCAAATTTCCATGGTACAAACTAAGCATGTGATGTGTCCTTTATATGTGATTGAACAACACGTTTTGTTGTGTATCTTCAAAATTTGAGATGTGTTGATATTTTGTTATTTTATAAATGCATTGTAGATATTTTCTCCCTAGTAAATAATCGTTTCCTTCTTTTATTAATTACATTTCATAACCGCAGAAATTATCCTCTGGTGTATGAAGTGATCCATGATGTCATTCTTAATCTGATAAAAAAAAGAGATCAGATGGATTTGATTCTTGAAAGTTTTGAAGTTAGAAAATAGAATTTTTGTAAATGCTGAGAAGAACAAATAGAAATTGTCTATTTCGGAGCAGTCTGTTTATATATTTTTTACATACGTGCAGTGTACTGCATATAATTTTATTCTCACTGGTGTTACTTGAATACCTCTGAAAGAAAAAAAATCAGATGGTATTGAAAATTATTCATTTTTACATATATCTAGATGGTTTTTTTTAATGTGTCATTGTCATGGAATGGTATCTATAGTTATATTTTGTGTTACTATAAAGTGTAACTACATTTGTAATGAATATTGGGTATATTTATCCACATGACGTTATGTTTGCAGAAAAATTAAAGGCACGCAGCAACATTTTTTCGACTAGTACAATCCTCTAGGGGTTGTGAATTGTAGTGAAAAACTTTAGGATTAACCCCCCCCCCCCCTTTCAGATTTAGGATTACCCCCCCCCCTTTAGATTTAGGATTTTGGGTTTGATTTTCGTTCCCTCATTATGTTTTCATTATCAATATTATCTAAATTATCCTGTCTAACAAGAATTTTCAGACAATTGCGAAGTTACTATCATCTCCACACCCCACACCCCCTTCCATTCCACATTGAAGGTAAGTGCAACGTCCATGTACTGTTCCTTATTATTTGCAGAACAACTATAAATTTTTCAGACATTATTTATGAACAATTTCTTGAATTTATGATTATGAAACTAATTGCTAAAATTGATTTCGTATGGTTATGAGGTTATAAACACTTATTTATCCTTCCTACTGTAACACGACACATATCAATATCCGACTTATTTAAAGCGTAGCATTAATGATTCGAGAATGATTATTGATATTCCATACGTATTCAAAGTTGTGTAATTCAATACTTTATATAGTGTTATCTTCGTTGCAGTTTAATGTTTTGCTATTTTCACTGCGAAATTTAAACTATAGTGATTGGAATTTAGAATTATGTAAAATTTATAAATTTAGGATTTTAAATGCAGTTGCACGGAATTTGACATGAATCCGTGAAAAGTAACCACCAGTGAATTAATAACTTTACACAATAATGAAATATGACATTCGTTTATTATGTGCTATAAACCATGTACATGCCTGTCTTTCTATATTTTGTACGATCAAATTAAAATTCAAATAAAAAGTTTTGAAATTATTGGTAAACACCCGATTCAAGATATATGGGATTTTTAATATCGAAGTCATATTACAATCAAATTGAAATTAAGTAATTGATTGTGATTATCTTATAAAACTGCCAACTTCAGTGTTGCAATGACACTTCGTTAAGGCAAAGTATAATCACGCTGCCTTATTACTCTGTATATTTGTGATTTGTGTGTGACTCCCGTACTGCTGTAGTATACCAACAATGAAATATTTGTTCAAATATGGGACCATATTGATTGTTCAGTAGTTTTGTTCTACGATTTCATGTTCATTTTATGATTTGTTAATGAACAAAGTAAAACATTGAAAATGATTTAGGGAGAAAAATGACCGGCGATTTCTTCTTCCTCCGTTATGTTTACATATACAATCCTATTCTTTGTGTTAACTTGAATGTCTTGAATATATGTTCTATTAAAGTGAATTTTGTATTGATATGTAAACTAGATTTATATTACATGTATGGTGAGTAATATATTACATTGTTGTCAATAGTTTTGTCATGTGTGTTTTGCGTACTTTTATAAAAATGTAATAAAATGAAATTATTTGCTTCATATTTTACTAAGCTTTGAAACTTAGTGCACAATATGCAGAAGTTAACAGCCCGTTGTGTCTCCAAATCGTTTAGTGATGAGCAAATGGCAACCAGATCATCAGTATGCAACGCCTTGTTGAAACGTGTTAGGTCAAAAAAAAAATTATTTTTTTTTTTGCGTCTGGTGACTTTAGATGACACTTGAGTTCATTATTATGAGCCAGAGAATAAAGTTCAAAGTCGCCAGTGGGTAAGGCCGGGGACCCCGATTCCAAAGACGTTCATGACGCAACCATCTGCTGGCAAGGTGATAGCCACAGTATTTTGGAACGCACAAGGCGTTGTTTTGGACTTTTTGCCCAAGAGAAGTACAATAACTGAGGAGTACTATGCAAACTTGCTAGACCAGCTGAAAACCGCCATCCATGAAAAACGCCGAGGTAAACTCTCTAAAGGTGTTTTGCTGCAACACGACAACGCGAGAGTCCACCCTTGCAAAGTTGCAATGAATACTGTAGAGAGAAACGGGTATAAATTAATATCATATCGTGCCTATTCGCCTGATCTAGCTCCTAGCGATTTCTTCCTATTCCCAAACTTGAAAAAGGATATACGTGGACGTCATTTCCGGTCTGAGGAAGAAGTGACGACAGTTGAGGAGTGGGTCAATGGAAAAGACAGTTCTTAGCTGACGACACTTGAACACCGTTGGTCCATGTGCATCACACTAGAGGGCAATTACATCGAAAAAGAAGAGGTGGATCTCATCCGGAAATAAATAAGGCTTTTCACTTATTAACTCGCCCTCGTATAATGCATTCAATCCATTTTCAAATGCCTTAATTTGGTCTGTCTTCACCTGAACTAAAATTTGCACTCTTTACACATAGTTCTTACTCTTCTTTGTACAATGTTCATGTAAGTATTGTATACAAATGAAAAAGCGAAGAGTGATCAATCTCGTAAATCCTACATCGAATACAAATTACAGAGTTGAGCAAACACGGACCCCTGGATATATCAGAGGAGATAGGCATCCCTGTCGACCGGTCACATCCGCTCTGAGCCCTATATCTTGATGAAGTAAACGGAGCAAACGAAAATCAGAATCAGTGTGCCAAGAATGGATTAACAATTCGTACGAAACACGTCAGACAGCATTTTACTCGATGAAAGGTTGTATTGGCAAACTAGATAGTTATAACGACCATAGAATTTGCGAAATGCTGAATTTAAATGAGACTGTTGAAACCCCTGTAACATCATCTTATTTGTTAGTCACTGCCTCGATTTAAAAACTGATCATACACAGAACAAGCTCTTGCGTATCGAGTCAATTGAGAGATATAAATACCATATGCAGTTGATAATTGAATATTGCTACATAAATATAGGAAGTCAGCGATGGAGAAGCTGGAGTCATCCCGTTTGTCATAAATTTGAGTAGTTAGTTTGCTGTTAGCATCTATGTTCAATAAAATATCAAAGTACGACGCAGATGTGGAATGTCAAATACAAAATGTGAATGAAAGGAAGAGAACGGTGTGCAATGTGGATGAAACGAAACTATCCACGCCTACAATCGTAATTTCCCTTTTCAATGTGTATATAAACAATGGTCACGTGAGTAAAGTACAAAGATGATTAATGTACTATGTGAATAGAAGGATTTACACTAATGATAAGTGATGTGTTTTACAATAACATCCATTTTTGTCCCTTAGTAAACGTCATATAAGTATGGGTGAAATGTTTATGAAGCTATCTTAGGATTAAGAAACATCTTAAGATATACTTAGGACATTTTTTAAGTCAAAGTGCGGTTTCCAAACGTATCCTAACTTAGGAAAGTTCCTAAGAATTATCTTAAAGTTAGGGCAGCCTTTGGCATATCTGAAGTTTATCGTGACCACATATTGTTGCTGACTCGACAGAAATCGTCGTTACACACGTGACAGCGTATTTAGGGACATTTATAACCTTGATAACCTTGACGATGAAGCTATTATAAGAGGGTATAGACTTTCAAGACCCTTAATCCATGATTGCTATTGTGAACAGTTTCATAATGAACTCTCCACTTTGATGCTTTTACCAAATGAATTAATGAGAGCAATAATTGAATAGAAGCATGCATTAAATCAATTATTGCTCTCATTAATTGAATTAATGCGAGCATTGGTTAAGTTGATGAGAGCATTAACTGAATTGATGCGCGCAGTAATTTTTTTATTTCTCTCCGCGCATTAATTCAGTTAATGAGAGCAATGATTGAATTGAAGCGCGCATTTAGTTGATGAGAGCAATAATTGATTTGATGCGAGCACTAATTCAGTTGATGAGAGCAATAATTGTATTGATGATATCTTCAAATAATTGAAGATATCTTTAACAACGTTCTAGTCTGAGATCTCGTGCATTACCCGTATCAATGCATGCATCAATGGTTGCACTGCGATTCTATGTAATTGCGAGTTTCCAGGCAGTTACTGGTGGTGTGCAAAACATTGTAAGACCGAATGTGTGCAAAGTATATGAGGACAGTTTCTCTTTCACTTCTTCAAATGTCCTACGTTATTTATTTTGTTAATTTTCTCACGAAGTTACTCCCACGCCCTTTTATTCGAAGCATTTGTAGACACCTTCGAAAACATTAAAAATAAAATTGTTTTGTTTTTCCCCACTTCATCAAGTTATATTTCAGTTGCAATTTGCGAAAAATGGGGACTTCCTTTTCGACTCATCCAGCTGGGTGTTATCGTGTCGAATCTGAACTTTCAATGAATAAGAGTTCTACGGAGAAAATTGGCGAACTTTTCGTGGTATTCTAGAGTACTCCGCAGTACTCTAGCTAACTTTGTTTAGTAGTAACCGTCAAGAATTCTAAATATGATACCAAATATTGCATCTCTTTTCTACTCTTTACATGTATACATTCTCTATATGTAAAACTGCATACAATGTACATAAGAAAGATGCTTTTGTTTGTGTATGATATCGCTGGGTGAATTGATGTAAAATTTACGATCATTTCATGAGAAATATATATTCATTGCTTGTACAAAAATGTAGTATGCTCTGTTTAGATTGAGTGTATGCAGAACTGTCGAACATGCAGCTCCTCGATTCCGTGTTATTCTACTATTTATTCATTGAATGAATATACGTATCACTTTTCTTATCTGATTATGAAATATTCCAAGGGAAAAATCCGATATATTCCGAATAAATAGATCATTTTGCGTTCACAGTGCGCTCATCGTTCACTTTGCATTCAGCGTTCGCTCACCGTTCGCTCTACGTTCGTTCACCGTTCGATCATTGTGAATTCACCATTCAAGCGGGAAAGTAGAATGTTTCAGGAACTATAGCTTTGATAAACCCTTAAGATAATCTTAGGTTAATCTTAAACTTTTCCAAACGGATATATATATATATATATATATATATATATATATATATATATATATAAAGATATGTCTTAGGAAATTTCCTATGTAAAGGTCATAAAAGAGTGAGGTTCCGCCAATCAAACTTTGCTTACTCCGCAGTTGCCATGGATACACAGGTTTCCATAGGATTTTTCAATCCCAATATTGTTTTTCATCTATGTTTTTTCCTGGGCGGCAGATGAGCCTTTTTATGTAATATATATTCATACACATATGGTATAGTAATGTTGATTTATTTAAGCGGATTTTGAATATTGTCATACACAGTTTATATTAAAATTGTTTATTTGTATATATTGATATTAAAACTGACGTCAACCGGCACAGTGCGCTAACTGGCAATTTATATGTTCATGTATATACTAAGTAGTGGGGTGTGGACAAAGTGTATTCTCTCTAACTAAAAATTAAGATGTATCTAAACATAGAGTCTTATATAAATATTTCAGTTACATTATCATCAACTAATTAATTCATGATTATATATATATATATATATATATATATATATATATATATATATATATATATATCAAATACATTAAGTAATTGAAAATAATACATATGAAATTAAAGTAAAATGGACTATAGGTGGGAGGTCAAATGGAAACCTTGAAGGCTTCGGAAAACGTAAACTGGAATAAACTTTTTTTTTTATGGCTTCATTAAACTTCGATCATCAGGTACTGCTTGAGGTGTCACCAGCAGGTGTCACTAATTGTGTGTATATAGTACGTTAGTTTTCTACCGGACAGTTCCCCGTCGGCAAGTTTGTTCCACGGGAGTGATATGCAACGAAATGACATGGGTGCCAAAAAACCTCTCTAATTTCTCCTAATTAGCTTCTCATACTTCTGGGGGGTACCCAGGACTCAAGTCACACCGCGCGAGCATTTGTTTAACAAGCAGCCCGAATATCGAGGTTGACTTCAATCGTACCGATTCTACGCTGTTAAACCACAATCGGGTAATCAATTACTGATGCCATAAAAGTAAAATACCAGAAAAAAAATATGAAAGGAATAGGTTGATGTGTGTCTCGTGTCTTTGGGGCAAAGTGTCAATATACTATAAATTTATAATGGAGAAATAAGGATGAACGGAAGTGTCTCGGACGGAAAAAAATTGCGCAAAAAAAAAAAAAAAAAAAAAAAAAAAAAAAAAAAAAAAAAAGGGGGGGGGGGCCGACATATCTCCAAAGGTTGGGCCGAAGTGAGCAAGTTTTTGGGCCAAAACGTCTGGGCTTTTTAGCCGAAGTGTCTTTAGACCGAAACATCTGACTACCATTTAGGTTGACATAATTTACTGAATTATTTTTAAATTCTGGTGCATTTATCAAATTAGTGTCTACACTAGTGAATGACATACAATCTCCAATGGCTGTATGTTTAATTCATGATTTCATTTAAACGTGTATTTTATATTATTTACACTGTTACACATGTCGCTATATAATATCGGCTTATTTGCTAACTAAGGAATGTTCATTTGTTTCACTTTAACAATTCTAATTGGTCTGTACTTTGAATGTAAATTTCAATAAGTTGTTGTTTAATTAGGATTATTCTCAATAAATCTGGAGTATGTTTTGAGGTCATTTCATTATTAGAATTACCGTGCTTACATCTTTGGAACAATTTATTCAACTACAGTATTCCTAATAATGAAGATGAATTGAAAACATTCATAGCCTCAAATTATGCACAAAAGTCTTCAAAATAGCGTCCCGAAATTTTTTTGTTTTTTGGGTTTTTTTGTTTTTTGGGTTTTTTTTAAAGAAGATTTACGACGGTCTTATTTGATATCTCATTTATTAGTGTATCTATAGTAATGCATTTCCTTATTCACAATTTATTTTACAAGTAATAATGGACTTTTTTAATATTTGGATGGAGTATGATTGATACTTTGCTCTCCGACTTGAGTTAATTGCATAGGGTGTGGATATTCGCCACGTGATTAAACATATTGGGCTTATTAGCCAATAGAATCACATTAGGGCAACACCCATCGATAGACTACAGGTGTGATTTGATTCTTTACGATTATTTTGCTTACCCCCGTTGTGTTATAGCTGTCGGTTCCGGATGAAACTACTATTGTAAGGTTAGTATTCTTTCATTTCAGCTGTTTTTAGGTGTGGGTTGGACCAAAAGAGTTCTAGATATATGAATTGAGAAACATAGTTTTTAAGTTTGAAAAGACAACGAGGAAACGAAAATTAGTTAAAAGTCAAATGTAGGTTTTGAAAAGAAATCCATGGTGAAAAGGGGTAAACTGTTGGCAAATAATTATTATTGGTTCTCATCATGAATACACATGCGCTATGGCACACTAAGGCAATGAATCATTATGTTTTGAACGATGTATAGTTCTGTAACTGCAACAAAATGAATAACGAAATAATACTGGAAATTTGTCTGCATACTGCGTTGAAGTTATACTACTACATCTGTCAAAACTTGATGATTTATCGCTTTTATTTACATTTTAAAACCCGTATATATTCTATATGGATATTAAAATTCCCGCTTAATCCTTTGGGTTAGTAGCGCCGGGAGACTATTCGTTACCTAGAGACGTTTCGCTCTAGGACAGTTCGCCTCTCAAGACTGTCTCTTTATATTATGAGTATTCATTGATGTTTCATATGTTGTCTGTTGTACAAAGATTGCTCTTTTTATTTGTAGACTAATCAGTGTAATTATAGTTGAATAATTGCATCTATAATTTACGTCCGCCTGGGTCAATCATAATTTCGAGACACCCTGTAATTATGCAACACTACGGAAAAAATAACGAGGATATTCCTTGCAATTAGGGGTTACTATTTTTATACTTTACAAATAATACTATCCATTCATAGTATAGTGGACATAAAATTAAAGGATTATATATCTATCCAATTTCTACACCCGTGCCTAGTTTGAATATACTCAACTAGTTTTATTCATCAGGAGTATAGATGTATTTCAAAATACGCAATATCTTGTATCTTTTGGAAGGTCAAAACTGAATGTTTTCCGATGGTACATATAGTAAGTTTTATTCCTTGACAGATCGGGGGGAGGGTGTTGTTACAGGGAATAGCACCCCACTATTTTTTTTTTTTATTTTTTTTTTGGTTAGACATTTCTAACATTATTGGTTATTTTAATTTTACTTTATGGCATTAAATCACGTAACCCTTTTTGGGCGGAAAAGGTACAAACTTGAGAGTTGCAATCCCCCTTTGAAATCTATTATTATAAAACAAAGAATAAAACATGTAAAAATTTCTCAAATTAGTATTGTTTAGATAGAAAATAAACATGCAATCCTTATAAACGCTGCATAGTACTATTGGAAAGGGGTGAAACGTATTCGGGGCGAAAAGTCCCGTTACCTTAACGGAACACATACTAACAATTGGAACATCACGCGGCCTATTCCCGAGGAAAAAAAACTTTTTTTCTCCAGAAAAGGCCGAGTGATGTTCCGATTAAGCCACTGGGATAGTCTGGTCACAAAATTCCGTTTGCGCACTCGAGGTTATGACTAGATGGTACCCACGAGTTATTTGCCCACCCTTAACCCATTGAGGAGTGAGCGAACGGAAAGGGAATAGCACACGGTGTCATATCAAAAACGTAAAGTGTTCTCAATGCTAAATAAAATTCCACAGGCACCTCAAGTATAGACATCCTGCCCCCCCCCCCCCCCATATTTTTTTTTTTGGGGGGGGTGTTGTTGTTGTTTTCTTCTTTAAGTAAAGATATATCATAATGCATATTCACTTTATTTCATAATACAATTTCATAATACAATTAAATTTTAGAAAGAATGGAAAATAGCAATCATTATACATATACTGTATTTACTTTATACAAAATTATTATGTAACAATGCTTGGAAAAATAGAAGGGGGGGATTAACTTACCATTTACAAGTGTAAATACTGGTCATACATTTGTATATAAAATATATAAAATAATATTTTTTTAATGTAAATCAAATGAAAACAAAAATGGGGTCGAACTGTCTTGAGTGGGGGCGAGATGTCTTTGTTGGGGGGCGAGTTGTCCTTAGTCCAAAAAGCTTACAAAAAGCGTGAAATTGGGATGAGATTGACAGGAATGCACACATTTCGGAGAAATTATCGCCGAAAAAAATCAGAAGAGGATGGGAGTAAGTGTAGTACTTCAGCTAGGTGTCTGTGATAATTTCTTGCATTTATTTTCATTTTCAGTTAAATAAAATAAAACATCAAATGATTAAGAAAGTTGTTTTGAAACGTAAAACGATAAGATTCTTTTATTTGCACTGGATTGTCGCATGACGGCGGAGTGCATTTCCATTACAATCGCACATTCAAACGCATTTCCTGATCGAGCTTTTTAGAAAGATCCAAGAAGATGCGATATGCTTCCAATGATTCCTGGTGTTTCCAGTCTTTTTTCAGTTTGGTCCCAAGTAGTTTCGGCCCTAGTCGGTTTTTTGGGGGGTTTTTTTTTTAGTCGTTTCGGCCTAACTTTTGTATTATATTCACTTTTCAATATATCAAAAATATTATAAATAGTCAAGTTTTATTGTTGTAATTTGTTTATTCTTATCCTCCTTCGTTGTGAAAACAAAGGAAGTCCAGATTATAAATAAATTAAGAACCACTTATAATTTACGTAAACTTTTATTTTAAAAGTAAGAATGTCAAAACTCTGATATATGGGTTATGAACATAGCACTGCAATCATTAAAACTAAACCAAGCACTACAGTAAACAGAAAACACACACACACATATCATGACAAAATGTATATAAATACGTAAATCACTACAGAAAACACACAGACATACATATATCATAACAAAATGTTTATAAATACGTAAAACACTACAGTAAACAGAAAACATGGAGATAACCAAAAAATACGTAAATACGTAAAGCACTACAAAGAAAAATAATGTATTTATGTATATTTAATAAAAAACACACATCTGAAAAATGAAATACACTTTTGACCATCACCAGTAATACATACGAACACTGTCCAGACAATATCACACTCGCTGGTCAGGTCTTGGTACAGCAGGGGCTACATGTCCGACCTTCCTCAGGAACAACGAGGTTGTCATTTGTTTTCCTCGCAGTCTTCACCAGATCCATTTGGTCATACCAGAGGTGGGGTCAGGTGATACAAAGATACTTTAATTCACAAAATAAGTTTAGATCTTAGTTCATATTTTTATTACTTCGTTTTCTAAAAGAAATATCCCCAAAGTCAGGTCCTTGGGCTCAGCAGGGCTCAGATTCTGACTGAATCGGTTTGCGGCTCTCTGAAGGAATTGTTCGCAAAGCATCTTCTATGAGGTCACCAGAGGCTCTAAAGGTATCATGAGTGGCCTCGAATCGAACCTGTAAATTTTAAAATTATGATATGTTATCGTCCTCTTAATTATATTATGGTATGTGCATACATATCATTAAAATTTTCGCGATACATAAAATAAAAAAAACAAAAACAAATTTCCTAAACTGTAATAAAAATGGACTTTTGCTGTAATGACCGTCCACTTTAGCACCTAGCGACCGGCATGAAGGGCAATAAGAAAATATGGAGTGGTGTCGTAGAACAGACATGAATGTACTGAATGTTTTAGAAGCGTAATTTGCTCGTAAAAAGTTTTACAACTATTATTACTTATACGTATAATAAAATGGTTTCATATTTCGTATACTTTTCAAGATATTCCGTTAGAATATCGTGACTTATCAATTATTATGTAGGCCAGGTACATGCTAGAAATAATTTATACACAAATTTTGTTTGATAATTTAATCTGTCAGATTCATGAACATAAACATGTTATTCTTAAGTCAAATATTGTAATAGTCTGTCCGCAAACACAACACATACGTCCCCATTCTTTTCATTGTATGTTATATCGTTTTTGTTATGCTTCCGTCTTAATGGTACAATTGTTATATATTTTATATAGTACCTCATATTTCATTGAATTTGATATTTGAACATTTTAAGAAAATATCAAACTGACATTTTACTGGATTTTATTTTTACAACAATAATCAAATTTTCCAAAACTATCATAAATAGTCAGTTCTATTTCACGTTTAACATACCTAAAACAAAATCAATCCATAAATAAATATTTTTGGGTTATTACCAGAGCAATTTTAATGCTGAGCTTCAAAGGCCCCTTCATGCAATCCCTTATGTTTCATATTTGCATTTATTAGATATCTTTGTAAAAACTGACTGCTTTTGTGTTTTCAACGCTGTTGTAATTATTGTGTTATGTTCAATTATGTACCTGCCATAGGATGTATGTCTTGTGCAATAAAGAACACTATACAGTGGAAATTTTTTATCCTGCTTCTGAAGGGTTAAGATAGTTTTTTTTCAGTGAGTTTCACGTATATACTGTAAAGCCTGTATATTTCTTTAATTAATTACTAACTAAATCTAACATTTATTAACTAGGCTACTAACATTTAAGAAAATGTTGGCTTTAAGTCTGAAATTTTTATTTTCTTGTAAAAATATGCTATTATGATAGATTTGGATGTAACTTAAAAACCATAAACATAAATAAATCAAAAACTAAGTTTTCATATTTTATCAAAATGAAGAGTATATAACATTACATTGAAATCAACATTTGTGCAGGAAGACAATAATGACACATGTTTCATTCAGAGCGTCAAAAAATTAAATTTGTAAACCTTATTTTTTTTTTAATGTCGTAGAAATAATAAATCACAATTTTACAACAAAATATTCTGATTCCAAAATAACACCTAATGTTACTTTAATTCACAGCGTATATAATTTTGAAATCTACATTATAGAATATAAATCACCTGTCATTCTGATGATCTTGGCATTAATATTCTTGAGTTAACGAAACTCGACCTTTATGGCACTGGCACCAATGTTCTCATCATTAATGTTTTTATAGTTTCACGTTCGGTTTTGCAAGTCTCATAACCTTGCGCTCGCTTGTTCTCTGACACTGAATAATACATTTATTCTTCAATATTACTGCATAATATTACTTTTATTGACTTCAATATTACTACATAATTTTATTGACTTCAATATTACTGCATAATATTACTTTTATTGACTTCAATGCTCGAACAGCTTCAATTTCGACGAACAACAACAGAGTAAATATATAACATTTATCAACATCAAATCGTCGGGTTTTGCCGCTTACTAAACTTACACCGACACGACTAGGTATCGGAGGTCGACACTGAGTAATTAAATGCTACCCACAAGGCGGATTATGCCGAGACTGTTTATTCTTTCTACCCTATGCTTGTTTGTCAGCAGGGCTGATGTCATTAACATTGAAATGTAATTAATTAAATTACGATTACTTTGTTATTTTCATCAATTAAATTACAATTACCTATTTTTAGAGCTTTTAATTAATTAAATTACAATTACTTTGCAAAAAGTAATTAATTAAATTACATATTGCTTTCCCAAATTTTATTAGAAAACCAATCGTGAATTAAATAAACGTATGCATGAGTAATTGATATATGGTACATATCTTAAGTTACTGACTCAACTATTTCTTACATTTTTTCATCAAGGGTTTCTCGAATATAATGACATTTAAACAGAATATGTCTGGCCGAAGAACTTTGCCAGCAACACTGAATAGTCTTTCGACTGGGGAAGAAGTTGCAATTAGGCTTAGATATCTCAAGTTTCCAGATATATGTATGATGAACAAAGAGTACACTTTCCTTTGAAGTTTCCGTTTTCACAATCTATAGGGATTTGAAAATATCGAAGCTTCCATCCAAAGATGATATGCCTTTGCAAATTATGTGACCGTTTTTATAACAATTATATTACCTGGAGCTCTGGGATCTTACGGGCAGCTTGAATTCACTTGTTAAATGTTGTCCGTGAGTTTTGATCTACTTAAAGAAACGCACACTGTGTGTGTGTGTGAGAGAGAGAGAGAGAGAGAGAGAGAGATACCCTTTATATATTTATTTCATGTATCAAATAAATTTGAGCCATCCATCCATCCATGTGTGTGTGTGTGTATATATATATATATATATATATATATATATATATATATATATATATATATATATCATGGTCCTGGAATGTAATTTAAAGTAATTGAAATTACAGGGGTCTTCATTGATCATTAAGTAATTAATTAAATTACAATTCAAAATTCTTCAATTACAAATTACACATCTAATCACTTCAAAAATATGTAATTAATTACGGTCAGTACAAATGCTTTTATCGGTTACCCCAACTCTGCTTTTTTTTTTTTTTTTTTTTTTTTTTTTTTCTCCATGAGGCTAATGTCCTATTATGAATTATTGAGATCCGCTCCTAAACACTTTCTGCATGTACCGCTATCTATCGGCAAGTTCACAAAGGGGCATAAGCTCTCCTCCTACTTCCGGAAAATGACATTGAGAGCAACCACAGTTAACACAATATTTTGGTTTTTATTCAGGGATCTTGTCTATCGTTAGGTTTTCATGCCTCAATGGCGAAGTAATTTTTGTCTGTTAATGAACAGTAATATTTTAGATAATGTAATCTTGTAAAACTAAAGTTGAAACATTGCAAGAGCCGTACAGTCAACGGAGTAACGTTGTACATGACCGGATGTTTACATAAATTTACCAACTAAATATTTTTCCAGGCCAGGTATTCTTTAAGATTTTATTTATATGCATATCCCTATACCGTCTAGATAATAAAACAAGGCCACAAGTCTTACTGTAGAGTTGCGGAAGATGTACTTTATGTCTCAGTTACAGTGTCTTTTACAGACTGTTATATCATTTTTCAAAGACTTCATGGAAACGGAGATTGTGAAAAATCAAGAGAAATCTTTCTGCAAAAATGGAAATGTTACAGTGTTATGATGGCAGCACTAAAAGTATTTGTAATTAGGCCAAAATTTGACTTGTTTATGATACATAAAAGGATGCATACATTGGTGGAGAAACCAGTGGAGATATCTCAGCGCCAGACCAAATCTCACCAAGATTAACATTGTCATAAGTCGAGGGTTTCTCATCTGTTCCATTCCTTGTGGATCAGACAGGGTTTTTTTTTTTTTTTTGGGGAGGGGGGGGGGGGGGGGGGAGTCTTGATTTCAAGGACCTAGGTCCTTCCAATTATAAAAAAGTAGTGACATTTGCATGAAATTGAGAAAAGCGATTCATACAAAGACATAGGGAAAACACCCACAATAGTGCACTAAGGTAAAATGTCCAATTATCATCAGGAGTCCATCCTGATGACTTTCAATTTGGTCAAAGCTTTACCTCATGTGCATAAGCACAGTCCAAAAAAAGTCTACCTAACAACTTTGAGGCAAAAATTGTAATTTACAGGCCTGTGAAGGAGATTTCATTGTCTGGGGATTTTAAAGCAAAAATAGGGGGAAATGCTGGTTTTTTTGTAGTAGAAATGGGGCCTTATTCCAGCCCTCTACATACCCTTCAAAAAATGTCAGAAACTCAGGACTTGGGAAGATGGCAAATTAAGGGCCTCAGATTTCTTGCAGTACTAGGCCTGAATTAGAGTTTCATCACTTTGACTTTGAACTGCATGTCTGTTTATGACTTTTGTGAGCCTTTAAAACATTGTAGAGTTATCTTTACTTACACTGCCTCAGAGCTCTACACATTAAAAAGACAATTTATAGACATTGAAGATTAAATGACATTAAATGAAATAGATATATCTCAATCAAAATACATGTACATATACTGTGTGCATAGTATGCTATCTTAATCTTGAGCAAGGATTATGATAACAAGGTCTGAATGATCTCTAGATTTTTTATTTTTTTACACTGACAGTTTTGACGTAGCAATGATCGGCACGATGGGGTCAGTAGGAAACTCGTCGATGTCAAACAGCACCACTCCAAGTAAAGACATCATCATGGCAGGCTGTTTTATCAATTTCAACACAGTAGCATGCATAAGGTGAGTGACTTTAGTATAGATTTTTCAACCAGTGAATCACATGCACACAAAAGTGGAAAAATGGATTTTTTTTTAATACTGGCCATTTCACTGCATGAAGAAAATTGAAATGTACCTGTTTGTATGTACATCTTTTTTGTAGATTTTATTGTTACCTATCATGTAATGTTCGTCTTCAAGGTTCCTGATATACAGACATTGAATATTAAACAAATAGTTAGGAACAGTCTTTTCAAAACAATAGGTCCTCGCACGTATCAGTTTTATACTGTATGAGCATGGGTTGCATCTTTGATCACAAAGTTCTGTGTCATTGGGACATGTAACGAGGTAAACAAACAACCCTTTGTCACATGATTGGCTTCACTGATAAGGATAGGATTTTAACAAGACAGTCAGTATTCAATGGGTGATCAAAGAAACAGATTATCAGACCAAAAGGGGTATTATAGTTTCATTATAAATCTGTTTAGTCAGGATTGATAATTTGTGACTTTGTAGGGCCAAAAAAAATATGCTTAGGCTCTGTGTATGAAATGGTTTTGAGGAAGGATTAATTCACAGCATATCAAAATGTTCACTATCTGTTTATATCCAGTCTACTCAATACTGTATGATTGCTTGCTGATCTGAATTATTCAATGGATATAATGCTTGCTGAGAAAATGGATAAAAGACTCCTGTCTTATAAATGCAATCTGTAACAACCTATTACTGGGTGTGAATTTCAAAGAAAAAAATATTTTTATGCCAAAACATGTATACACCTTTTAAAACATATTTAATCTCATGGGTGTATGCATCTTTATGTTTACCTATTTTAATGGAATGCACCTTTGGTAATGAAGAAAAAAGCACTGATTAGAGATTGTATTGAATTACAAAAAATCTTTATTTTTTTTATCCATGATCATACATAGAAGGCCAAAATAGTGATAGTGCATGAATTTAGATAGCACCATACTTTACTAAAATAAAATAAATTACTCTAACATAAGTTCACAGAATGTATGCAGTGATTGATGCAAGGGGAGACACCCACTTCTTTTAATGTTTTTATTGTTAGAAACTTCTATAATGTTAGTTATAACTTTCCTAAGTGTAATTTGGTTTCCTTGTAGGAGCTCCATTTTGACATTTCTGGCAGTTGTAACTGGATTGGTGTGTATTCTAAAGGTGGTGCGACTCCACATGATGCACCACCCGGCATGGCACCAGTATGTGATCTTCTACACAGCCTCTCTGGAGTGCACCATTGCGTAAGTCATGGCTGAATCTAAATGATGTTAGAATAAATTCTGTTAACATCCTTAAGGTGTCTGCTGAATCTGAGATATCTCCATTAAATGGTAGACATCTATTGTGGTTACAAAAGTCGTGATGTCCCAAGATTTAAAGATGTAGTAAAACAAGTGAAAATAACTTGCAAATCCAGACTTCTACTAATCAGTAAAAAATAAATTTTATTTTGAATTGCCGTCAACAATGATTAATATGGGGATTTGTGAGTTTATGATGTGCGGTTTACGAAGCCATGTTTTATAATAGACTGGGTTGTATATTTAGAGGTGTACACTGGGTGTTGGTCCAGTATGCCCAGATGGACTTTGTTCTACAATACCTGAAGCTCATCCAGTTTCTGGTCATGTGTCACTTCTACTGGACGCTGGCTACAAGAGCCTTGAGAAGGGAAAGACTCACTAAATGGTAAGCCCATGGTTTCTCCTTCAAGGAAATTCATAAAGTACCGGAAATGATGCGTCAGTCAGTTTCGAAAAAAATGAAGCTAGCTTAAATCCTGTTCTGTAATGGCCTGTACATGTATTTGAATACTTTGTGCACAAAATGTACATTTCTCAAGTTATCAGTTCCTATATAAAACATGCAAACTGTAAAAACAACTGTTCACAAAGCAGTTATTTATTTGTAAAATTTTGTCTCATTGTACTCTTTAATTTGATACCCCCTTTGATGTTTCAGGTTCTTGATTCCGTTTTTGACTTTGGTGTGTGTGTACTTTACTGTTATAGCCACGCTGGGAATTGTCAATGTGGAACCTCCCATCACCGAATGTTTACGTGAGTTTACCAGTTTACAAGGTGGTGGTGAAAAATAGTGTGAAAAATGGTTACAGATTGTTTCATTAGGTTCATGTTGTATGTTCAGCATGCAATTCAGTGTGTAGGATTTTTTTTGACAAAATACAACCAGCATTATGTTTTAAAACTTAACTGCAAGTAACCAGACAAAAAAAAACTCTACATATGTGACTTCCAGAGTTGATTTTAATCAATTTGTAATAATTTATTGTTGCATTTGTAGAATAAATGTGTTGGTATAAAATTTCAGAACCATACTGGTTGGAGCTCTCAGGAGCTGAGTTTGCCACTGTCCAGCTCTTCATGGTGGCTGGCTTCTACATCACTCGTCGTCTGAACGAGATCAGCACGCTGGATTCTGTCAGGTGGTCACAGAAGAGAGACCTCTGGTGGTAAGTTGTAGTGCATGTGTGAAAATGTCTATCAATTTACCCTATTATCTCCATCACAATATCACCATTGAAATTAAAGGAAACTTTTTTAAGAACAGTATAAAGAAAACTCATACTAATCTGAATATAGGAATTAGAATTAACTGGACCATAGAATCACTTGATATACATCAAATTTTATTCTTACTTTAAAACAAAATATGAGAATTCGAAATATGAAAGATAGAATACCATTCTTTCATTGTTTGGTTAGATACACTATGATAATTTACGGTATAGAATTAGTTTCTTTATGTGGTGGTTAAGTGGTAGAGTGTTCAATTCATGATTTATTGTCCCATTTGTTTCATGGCTGTGTCAAACCTAAGGCATAAAAATAGTGAGTGACTTCTCCTTTGCTAGATGCTCAACATTTAGAAGTGAGACATGCAAGTCTTTCACATGAGACATTAAAAATTGAGATCCTTAGTAGTGGCAAATGTTAACGCAATTAAAGAACCTTCACTGCAACGACCCTGAATGCCATTTATAAAACTAGATTTGTACCACCTCATCTACAGCTAGTAACATCTTATGAGTGAAAAATACATGTGGTGTTAAACAACAACCAAACACACAAAACAAGTTTCTTTTTAAATTTTTACATTTAAAAGTTTCATTGGATGCCTCTCACAGTGTTGAATGCTGTATTTTATGGCATGTGTTAAAAATGAAACAAAAATTTAAAAGCTGTGTGGTGAGTGGTGTTTGATGCCTTTAAAATTTTAATTTTACAATGGCTGTGAAGGAGATGAATTTTGTTCTATTTCTAACTAGAGCTGCCTTCACGGGAAGATTTGACCTTTACCTTGCTCTTTATATCCCCCTGACTATAGGCAATCCTTTGATAAGTATATTTTCTCAGTCTACCCCTCTTTAGTCCCCTGCCAGTTTGTAAAACAGAAAGGAACTATATAGCTTCTCTGTCTGTATGTCTGTTTGTTCCTCTGTGGGTTAGTCTGTCCCATTAGTTTTCCAGACTTTTTTGTTATACTTGTGAGGATTTATTTGAAGCGTGTTTGTTAGAATTTTATCTGATGGACAGGTGTGAAAGAAATTAATTTTCATATTGTTATGGTTTTATATTATTGGGATCATGCTCCGATGGAAAGGCTGTTAAAGTAGACATCTGAATGCCATATTGGGGCAAACACATCTGGGGTTTGTTTTTTTAAGATAGGATCTAATTTTAATTCAATTGTTGCCCTTTGAAATATGGTGATTCTATTGTTAGATTGTATGAAAACAAAGCATGTAATATGTTTTTTTAAATAGAAAGGCCCTTCAATAGTATGTACATGTAGCTAGCAATTTTCACTTTGTTGCAACACTGCTGCTCAGGTGAGCAATGCACCCCATGTGTCTCATGTTTTTTTTGCAGGGATGTTTCTGATTTTTCTGGTTGTGTTCTGTATTAATTGTTGATTTTGTTTCTCTTTTTTCAGTATCATCATTGTTTTTGAAATATCAGCTTTCATTGGATTCATGTATGATCTAACACTCCAGATAAGTAAGTACATTTCAAAACACTTTACAGTTTTTTGAAATTAACTTTTAATGTTGTTTACAAACTATTTAAAAAAAATTATTTTGTTGTAGTTGGAGATGAGTCCAGTGGTTGTGGATACATATTTGTGAGTACAACTACAGCTAATTAATTTTGTAGATATCCTTAACGGTGATGGACTTTTTACATCATTAACTTTATCCAACAATAATGAATATGAAAAAACAAGAGTAAAGTTGAAAGTACAGTATGGATTTATAAACATGTGCACATGTGCAAATACACATACATCATAAGTGTGTTTATAGAGATATGTGTTGTGAACATGCATTATAATAATGTTTGTACAGATATTTGAACTGGACATACTGAAGTGTTTGTTTTTTCTGTTTTTAGGGTGGAAGAGAAGAGCTCTTTTCTTCAATATTTCTGGTCTTTATGGTAAAATCATAAATTCTTATTTCAATACAATTTTAAATGACTCAAAATTAAAAAAAAAAAAATATTGGAAGCCTAGTCTTATCTTCCATTGAAGCCAAAAGGATCTATCTGTTTGTAGGTTTTCATTCATCATATCTTTTCACAACAATTGTTTTTATTTGACGATTGAGAGATTTAATAAAATTTTTCTAATTTGCCTATTTAAATTGTAATTATGTTGTTATATAGGTCCTGAAGCTATTATTGCCAATCTGGGTGATGTTATTTGTGTTCCAAGCTACCCCAGTTATGAATGAGCCAGAGGATATGGTCCCAGCCCTCAGTGAGGATACGGTGAGTTTTACTTAACAGTTTCATACTAATGAATGAATGAATTTATGAACAACACCATTATACTTGGCATATAATCATAAATACAACCAATAATCAGTAATTACATCATACAAAAAATGGGAGGGATACATTTATGCATTTGACAAAATTAGCATACAGTTTTTGTTGTTAGTGTGAACACACATGAAAGTCAGTCATTTTTCATATTTTCCTCTCTAAAATCAAATTCTGTTCTTAAGAAATTTACAAGTTGTGGTGAATAATTTGTGTTGGTCTTTTTTTCTTTCCGTTTAAGGCACACTAGAAGAATGATATTTAACATGTATGATATTTTTGGGGGGTTTGGGGATTTAGTGCAGGTTTTATGTATTTTGCTCATACTAAGTACTGCAGCTGAAATATCTGCAATCATGTTGAAGGTACTATCAAGAAAATACAAAAACAAATGTAATATGTTTACATTATCTAACCTGTTCAGTTATATTCCAGGAAGCTCAAAGTTTCCTTTAATAAACTTTCACTTCCAAGTTACTTCATGAGTATTTTGAACATTATAGCACTAGGTTTTGCTATATTTCAAATATTTCATGTCGTGGGTAATTTTTTTTGAGGAGAGGGTAGATATACACATCTCCTATAGCTCTATATAAATGAATACTACATTCTGTATTCTGTTCTTCATGCATTGTCAGAATTCCCTATTTGGGGGTGTGGATGACCACCAGTACAGACAGTTGTATCATCCCTCTGAAGACTACAACAGTTTCAGAGACAACTCTCCCTCTCCGAACCGTCCCTCCATGAACATCACCAAGAGCAGCTCTTCCAACCTGGACCCAATCAAGGAAGAGGGATCCTCCAACTCCAACCAAAACAGGACTGTTGTCAGAGGCAACATCCAATCTAGACAAGGAGCGGAGGCCATCGCTTCGACCCGTCCACCTGCAGAGGATGAAAGAGAAACTCCTCCTAGTCAAAGAGGAAAGTTCTATATATAGAAATTTGTGAACTGTGGTGATGCAGATACCTCTTTAGTATCACAAATTTTATCTTTTTTTTTTTGAGATGTAAGAAATCTCTGAAAATCGGTGTTGCAATATTGTTCAGTTTTATTTTTTACAGATAAACTTATGTTAAAACGTAAGTTGAATGGATGTCTGTTGCCACATCTGTGAATTTTTTACATGTTTAAAAAATTTACATGTTGAGAGAATTATGGAACTCAGTGAGTGCATGGCTTTTTGATATTTTCATTGTCCCAGTGAGTGTACATACCATACCATACAGATATAACTGATTTATAGCTAGGTGTTACGAACCACAGAGTATATTGTTTTGTATAGCAGTATTGAAATCTATGTTGTGATAAAATATAACTAAAACATGTTCCCTTGTTATTTTCAAAGATATCTTCAAAAAGTAAAGCATTTTCTTGGTATCTATTATTTTTTTTAGTACAAACTTGCATTGCGTGCAAAGGAATATTTAAGAAACCTGGGAATTGTACTTAATATTCCATTTGTTACAATAATTTTTTAGCCACAATGTCACCATTTTTGGAAATTTTGTTTTCCTGTTGTTTGCAGGGCACCAAGGCATAACCAATACTTAGGGAGAAAAAATTACTTGATATAATTTGTGAATAAAAAATTCTACAGCAGTTTTATCATATAACCTCTTTACATTCAATTTCACTAACAAGTAGAAAAGGTTATAACATTTAATTGCAATATCATTTAAAAAACTTAATGTCATATGCAACATTTTTTCTAAACTATTCTTTCATTTTCTGAATATGAAGAGTTTTTGTATGATTTCTGATTTAGGTTTAAATTTGATAATAATACTGTACTTTGTATATTGTCCTGGTTAGATTACCTAACTAGTAATGCAGGGTCCCTGGTTCCATGTCCGATTTCTCCCTACTTTGGTACAATGTCATTATATACAACCTTCAGTGGTACATAAGAGTTGACATTTTTACTTGCCACAACCAAGAACTATCAAAATATGCAAAAGTGACCTGGGAATATACCCCAAATTTTTCACAGAAATATTACAGGATGCAAGTGAATTGTACTTGAAATGTAACGAAAAAATCTATACTATTTAAAAATATATATGACCTTAGAAATGATTAATGTTGCCATAACAGACACTTTATATAGATTTTAGATTTGCAGTACATACTGGTATATAAAGTTTTGGTACACAAATTTAGAATTCACAAAATTTCAGAGATAAAAGTTTAATTCTTGTTTTAAATTAATTTTCCCAAATATTTCACTGCAGTGTAAATTTCACAAAAAACAAAGTGGTATACTGTTTCTAAAAGTACCGAATTAAATCAGGATTTTTTTTTATCAAATATCAGGTTTGTCGTTATTGTGTAAATTTTATGTTTTTGGAGATTATATAATATTGAAGTAATACTGACACGTCTTGCAGTAATAAAAGCACGATCCTTATAGTGATATGTACTCTACTGCATACATCAGTAATTTCAGTATTGTAAGAGGTCTGATTGTACTGATTTTCTGTGCTCAATATTTCAATTGAATGGTATTCACTGAAAGCCAGATGCTTAGCTTTATTAAGGTCTTTTATGTATGTATGTTGAGAAAAATTTTCAATTTCATTTTCATTTAATTGATGATTATTGTATCAACATTTTTGAGAGGTATTCTGTTTGGATTCACTTTTATTTTGGGACAATTTTATTTTCTAGAGTGATATATTTATGCAACTAGTATGCTGTGCTTAATGATATATGACTGCATATTTCGTATTTGCTTACGTTGAAATGTGTTCTTCTATCCAGTAAGTTCATCCTCATTGAAAGGTTATACTACTTTGAATTATGTAGGACAGCTTTAATGTAAAAAAAAATCCTTTCATTTTGCCAACTTCATTATTCTGCATAGAGAAATATAATACGCTGTACATGTGGGTTTTTTTTTCTATCTTTTTTTTATGGGAGTAAAATGTAGAATATCATGTCTTAGCACATTGCTTTCAGGAAGTATTTATATGTAGTAGTAACATTATTTGTTTAATGTTTTGAATCTTACTCTTCAATGCTGGATTTTTTTAGATGTCAGTCACTTTTTAGCACTTCTCTCATTTTGTCACTTTGATTCCAAAGAAAGGAATAAGATAGGGTTGGTTTTTCATTAGTACTTCTATGGTTTGCTTTCTTCTCGTAATCATATGTAATTTTGAGAGATGGTTCTATTCTAATTGTATGAATCTTGGTACATATATTTTTTATTATTGTGTTATTTTTATTGCTTAATATTGCTCTTTGTTGCTATGGAAAAGGATTTCAATAGAAATGTTATTTTCTCAAGATTTGACACAGGTAGTTGATTTGACATGCACATGTATGTGTCAAAAGAATTTTGCAGCTGTTAACATGTAGTGTTGACGTGTCTAGTGTGTTTGTGTATATAGGTTGAAAAAAGTTTTTTCTTTGATGTAATGTACTATTAGCAATTTGATTTGTAAAACAAATGTTAACCCCAGCCCTTAAAGTACAGCCTTCTGTGTGCACATAGCAGAGTCTCTAAAATATTATATCTTTAAATGGCATATTAAGTATTTCATTTTAACAAATATTGATTTGATATTGAAATTCATTTAGAATATCAAAATCCCTCTTTTGTGTTCAGAATTCACACATTTAAAAATATACATGTTCAGAATTTTTCAATTCTGAAGAAATGTAGATTTAAGTTTTATGTTTTATGGTATTGCATTTCATTATAGGAGTCTTTCATGTTCTTTGTTCAAAGATGTGCAAAGAAGTGTATTTCACATGTATATTCTTTTAATGTGTTCCTGTAAACCAATTTTTATTTGCAACAACTTTCACCATTTACCAGGAATAAACTGGTTTTGCAGCAACTAATTTTCACGATGGAGATAATCTTAAACAAATACAAGAGACATTGTTTTGCAGTGAGGTTCATGCAGACATTGCAAATAAAAATGGGTTTACAATATTTGTTACAGGATTCCAAAAGCAATTTTAAATGTTGACTATGAGCTTTTTTTTATGTACATGTTTGGGGTTGATGTTGTTCGGTAATGTAATACATACAGCTGTATGTTATCTCCATGAAATGTGAAACACAGATTCGTGTGTCGATTTTGATTTTTTTTGGTCCAAATATGGATATATTTTTTGATAGTCATTATATTAAAGGATTTTTCCCTGTGTTTTCCCCAGTTGTTAATTTCTGAGTAATGCAATGGTCAATGATTATGTTTATAGGAGATAATTGGAACAGAGCTCTTAATTATAGATAATACAATCATGTAATACTCAAACTGAATATTTTTGTGGGTAGAAAGATTTGTGGTTAAAAAAAAAAGCAACAAATACATTTATTTTTAGCAATTTTAATATTTTCTGATTTAATGAAGTGGCATAAGAACAGACTTTTAATGAAATAATGATTTATTTACTTTGGGGTTAAAGTTTACAAAAATTAGCTACCCACACAAATACACACAATATGTTCTAGTTACTGCATATAGGTACATATAGTTAGTATGGCGGGATACACTTATATATCACTAAAACAGGGAAACAAAACCATAAACTTTATATTTTTTTTTACATTTATTTTAGGAGTGAGTGGATAATTTGCTTTTGCTGGCTCATGTCTCTGCTTTATCCTACAAGGCACTTTGCTTGTTTGTTTTTAGTACATTACTACATACATACATGTATATACAATGATAAGTGTACTGCAATACAACAGAATGATAATTTATGTATATTCTTCTTTTATTACTAATTTTATTGTTACCTAGTCTGATATTAGTAACTAGGATTAATGTAAATGAATACATTTTTTCACAATACTTGGTAGTTTTTTGTTCTGTGATAGAGAGTTGTCCCTCTTTTAACACCGATTGCCATTGTACAATGTAGTAAACTATTTTAAAAAAAACTTCACTGGGAAATGAAGTGGTGAAGTCTCGTCATCTTTTCGTTACATTTGATCACATACCGCTCCACTTCTTAGCCTAGTGAAGTTTCAATACTTACGCTTACGCATTGAATATGAACATGTAGCCACTTGACGTACAACATACCGATGCTTGGTAACATTGCTAACATCCCGCTCGAGAATTTTTTACACATATGTAGAAGTCGTCATTACCGGTGAAGGGCTTCAAAATTTTGGCCTTTGACCAGGCACCCCAGTTTTATCTCAGTCAAGCAAGTGGTACTGCGGATCAATTCTATTACCCGTGTCCCCATGAGGCAATATGACCCAGATACAAACATTATATACTTATCTAGTTTACGATATATATATATATATTTTAGATTGACAAACTCAAAGACATAAGGGGGCCGAGTGGTTAGAGCATCGGGCTCAAAATCACAAAGCCTTTCACCTCTGTCGGCGCGTGTTCGAATCTCGGTCGCGGCGTTATGTGAGCAAGTTTGCCAGTTTACTTGCGGAAGGTCGGTGGTCTCTTCCCAGGTACATTGTATCTGGGTTCTCTCCTCCACCAACAAAAACTGGACACCACCAGATAACTGAAAAATTGTTGAGTGTGGCGGAAAGCAATAAATAATCAATCAATCAAAGACAGAAATTTTCAGTTAAACTATAATATATATATATATTATAGTTTAACTGAAAATTTCTGTCTTGGAGTTTGTCAATCTAAAACGGCGTGTTTATTGTGCTTTTGAGTGGCCATTCGGGACAAAGTAAAAAGAGAAGTGGAGCTTAAGCGTAGTTTGAACATCGAAAAATTTTCAACGGAACGCGGATTTGCATTCCACCATGGCCTGGTTAATTAGACATCATGAAAATGGGGCGTTTGCTTTGAATTAAGTAACTCAACATGGAGAAAATTCTTCCTCTTTTACCACTGTTAATAATTAGCGATTGCCGTTGTGTATTTGCACATTGAAATATTAATTATTTTTTAAAAGTAACCAAACAAAAAAAAAACACTAAAAAGCAACCTAAAGGAAAAAAAGTCGGTTCTTATGCATTTAACAAGAGTAAGCTCAAATTGTCTCTTTGATTGACTGTGACACTTTAACCGACTAATGACTAATTAACTGGGGAACGGAAAAAATGCATTAATTGGTTTTGCGAGGTGTCACATGATTATCAAAGGGCGAAAACTACAAATGCCATGAAATATCAATATAAAGTGGAAACGGACATCCCTTTATCATAACTTACAATAGTTTTTATTCGCCCGCATAAAATTTGGAAAGATTTTTCTATGCGAAATAACACAACTCCTAAACCCTTGGGAGATTTTAATGAAACTCGGTACAAAGAAAGATCACATTGCGTAGATGTATTACAAGGGGAACATTATCCAATTTTTAAAGGGGTTACGGCCCTTGGGTTTTTTTCTATGCAAATCCTTTGTCTTGGCAACTCCTAAACCTTTTGGGGGGATTTTAATGAAACTTGGTACAAAGACAAATCACAACGTGTAGATGTGTATACTATAAGGGGAATACTGTCCTAAAATATTCCAAGGAATTATGGCCCTTGGACTCAGCTTTTTGGGTTAATAACGAATGCGGGCGTATCATGTACAGGTTTAGCGGTGCTCTGTTTTAAAAGTAATGAAAAAAAGAATTAGTTCTTATGCATTTGAACAAGTTTTTTTCTGAAGCCAAACTTGCGAAACAAATAATTGTATAAAATTATTACTTTATAAAAATTGCGAATAAGTGGAACTTTGACATATGTATATGTTTCTGGAAATCAATGGTTTACATATACCCCTAATTGGTCAGTATGAAAAGTTGAAATTGGTAACGTAATGAAGGGATTTGAGCAAGTTGACCTCCAACATGGCGGACAAAGGGAAGTAACTTTCACCAAAATATCGTCTATCGAAAACTATCGATCTTATATTTAAGTTTGCAGAATTTGCGTGATGCTGGTATCAATCAACAATGAAGATAGTCTTAGAATTTCCTGTTATAAGACTTCGCTTTGCATGATTTCATGGATGATGATAGTCTTGAATAGCTCTATTCAATATCTTTCTAACGGTATAAACACAAGCGTTCAGCTCCACACAGTTCTAAACTTGTAGTCATTTCAATAGAGCCAGTCGTTGATCACTTGTAAAAATGATTGGAAAACGGGTTGAGAATACTGACGAAATTAGATCTTATATAAAAATTCGCACAAAACTCGGTCATTCAGATTGTTACTGAATTGGGAGAAGTTTATGGGCCTGATAAGGTATCTTATGAGACAATTCATAAGTGGAGAAAGAAATTTCTGACTGGCACAGAGTCCGTCAAAGATGTAACAAAATCTGGCCGACCTATGACTGTAACAGGCAAAGTAAATGTCTCAAAAGTAAGGGGATGGCAGGAACACGATACGTGATATTGCCAAAGCTATTGGCATATCGCTATCGCGGTTGCATTTCATTTTGAAGCGTATTTTTGAAAAGTACGAAAGACTTCTGCCAGATGGATACCGCATATATTGACAGATGACCAAAAATACTGGTACAAGTACAAACCACTAAGCAATTGCTCAAGATGGTTCCCAAATTCAATCAAAGACAGTTTGCAAACATTGTTACTGGTGGCGAAACATGGGTTCACCATTTCGAACCAGTAAGAAAAATTGGAAACACAATATGGCTAACTAAACAAAATAGAAGGCCTGTAGTTGCCGAAATAACCATAAGCGCAAAGAAAGTTCTTTATTGCATATTCTCATGTGATGGTATAGCCGTACAAATTCCCGTGCCGAAGGGCAAAGTGTTACAGGTCGGTATTACCGAGATGTTATACTAAAAAAGCTCAAGAAATATTATAATAAACGAAGCCCTGTGTCAAGATTTAGACATGTTCGTCTTGCCACACCACCAATACTCTCCAGATCTAGTCCCATGCAACTTTTTCCTTTTTCCAAAACTTAAAAAGTTCTTATCTGGTCATCGTTACAAGTCCCGACAAGCCCTTGGCTCAGCCATCAGTCAAAGTCTCGGAGGTCTACATACATCAGCGTACAGTGACACATTTCAGGAAAGGATTCAGAAACTGAACTTATGTATTTCAAACCGCGGAGAATATACTGAAGGGATGTAACGGTCATTTCAATACTTGAGTCGAATGCTTTCGAGATATCGTACAATACACATTACATATCGAACAACTCTCGTATTTGAAATTTTGTTGAATACTGGGAAAAATATATTCTTCACTATATTTGACTGTAAGTAATTAGCTAAGGTTTTTGCAGTACTTTTTAGTCCCCTAAAGGCTTTGCCGAAGGGGACAATTAGTTTACCCTCGGTCTGTCTGTCATCCGAATCAATTTCCCGGAATTTTCTCCGTATTGGATGAAAACATTCATGTGAAATTTTATATACGACTTTGTCTTGAATAGTTACAGGTCAGATGTGAGTTTTGTTAAGTTTGATCTACTTTTGACTGAATTATGCCCCTTGATGAATGCTTGAGTTTTCCGGACTTTTCTCCACATTGGGTTAAGATATTCAATTGAAATTTAATATATGTCTTTGTCTTGGAAAGTTACAGATTAAGTTTTAGTTTCGTTATGCTTGACCTACTTTTGACTGAGTTATGCCCCTTGATGAATTTTCCGGACTTTTTTCCGCAATGGATGAAGACATTACATTGACATTTGATATATGGCTTTATCAGAGCAAGGTATAGTTTCGTTACGATTGACCTACTTTTGAATGAATTATCCTACCGGTAGGGGATTTTGTATTGTCTGCAATACACTAAGAATGCTTTTTTTCCCCTTCTAAATCCACCTCTAGGAAAACAAATAATCTTATAAATATGAGCTTCGTTTTATTCTTAGTGTCTTGAACCTTGTTTATGATAATGTAAAACTTTCTGGGGGCTTTATCGTGTAAAAAGATCTTTCATATTAAATATCATTTCAAATCAATATTAAAGGAAAGACAAAATTGGGTGGTTTTTTTTAGATTTAGTGAAGAATAATTTGAAGCTAAAACGTCTGATATAGAATAAACAATTGAGATCAGAATATAAATTATATGTAATATACAGCTTGATTAAATGATGTAATATGATGTAATATCCCTAATCTATAACAATTTTGTTCCATAATCTGATATGCATGTATCTGATTATTCAATCTAATTAAAATTAGATATTTTTATCCGCTCACCTACGATCGCTACACAAGGTGAGCGGATCAAAGGATCTAATTTTAATTAGATTGCCTGATTATTATAAATGAAAAGTTGAAAAGGGGAGGTTACTTTAGGAAACATAGAACCATTGTTACCATGAAACCCTAAACTATGACATTTGTGGAAATAAAAGAAATTCATTGGACAGTTCATTTTTAGTCACTCTGACAACCTTAAGTTTTCGTTATCACAGTCAGGTTTCCTGAGACTTTAGACTAGAGTTATTACGTCATTACGCCCTTTTCTCGCCCTTGTTACGCCTTAAATTCGCGTTAAGGCACAATACGCCTTCGATTGGCATGCTCTTAATATTGAAGCACGTTATATCATAATGCCATAGCAACGTTATTACTCCTTGTATTTACGTTATATCATTCATTAATTCTACATGTATGATTTCCTTTGTTCTCCTCGCCATACATATATATTTTACCGCAGTTGTATGGGAATGCCTACAAACTACAAATACATGTCGTAATTTAACGAAGTTTTGGATAGCATAAAACCCTTTCATCCGCCTCTCCACACCAGAATATGTCTTGGGACGTCGTATCGATGAGTGCAGCAAGATCTGTTAACAGGGACCACAAGACGTTAAAAATAAAGATAAGCTTGCTGTATATCATGCAGTTACATTTTCCAGTGAATGATCTGGAATGTGCTGTAAATGGATAACATTTATGATACATCACACTGCCAAAATAGCAACATCGTAAAAATCGCAATAGTTAAACTTTGATATAAGAAAAACAATTTATAATTAATGGACGATCACGAAAGCAGCAATTGCTATTATTTTCACGACTGCATCTTTCATAAGAACACGAGGAAACATTTTAGGAAATTTAAAGAACCAGTTTCTTTAACAATATATTTTAGCCCCAATTCCCGCCGCATATTTAAAGTATAACAAAAAAGCTAAACGTATTTTATCAAAAGGTGCTAGGATGTTGTTTTTTAAAATTATAATATCAAGTAGAAATAATGATTTTTTTTATGCGTGTCACATATACATACATTCCCACTTTTTTTTCTCTTAGATAGCTAGAAAATCTACTTTATTCAGATATTGCATGGGCGCTTAAGTGTAGAATAAAATGTTATGTAATCAAACAAAGGCATGTATCTTAATGTTGCAAATACATGACAATAGGTTTGGTCGATGATTATGACCTATAATTTCTATTCGAGACATTTCCTGAAAAAGTTTGTATTTTTAGCTGGTTTCCAGGAAAACGTACAGCATTGCCTACTTTGTGATGCCACATTCGAAAATATGAATCTGTAGTGAAATTAGACCTTTTGATTTCACAGTATTCAAATTGATAAAAATTACTGAGTTTCATAGAAATCAAAGAACATTTAAAATGCAGAGTCGCATATGGCTTTTTTCGTTCATAGTCCTTTGAAAAATACAAAGATACATTTTTTAAAAACTCCTGTAAACATTATGTAAATGTAGTAATCAAATATCTAATATTTGACATCTATGCTAATTTTCATAATGCGCTAACGCACGGTATTTAATTTGTCTGCACACCAGATGATGTTATTATTAGCACAATCATTGATAACTTCCCTGTATTTAACTTTACTGTCATTCGAGTTGTACTTAATATTTACATTGCACACTCGATTCTAACTCACATTTATACAGGTTCACTGATTTGAACATATTTATTGTCCAGATGTTCACTCACATACATAGTTCAATCAAAATAAGTCAGGGCGTCAAAAACATTGTATGCTTTAAATGAGTTTTTATTCTATTGAAGTTTTGTTGACGTCACAATAAAAGTTTTCAAATTTTTTCTTTATGACACCTTTTATGCCGTTCTACAAAGCCCCTGTGTTTGCTCCTCACGAAAATATTAACAACTTCAAACGTATTGTGTCACAAAATATGCAAGAAGTGGTATAAAAGAGATGGGGATTCTCAAACATTCAAATCAACTTTTAGTAATTTTGAAACAACAAACATTTTTTCCAAATCAATACCGTACGACTTTTCAATACTTTTCGCGACCATTCTTCACGATGAATTAAAGACCTGTTGTTTTTTATTTGTCAGTAGCCTGTCTCGATTTGAAAATTTATCGTACGCAGAACAAGCCCTTGCGTATCGAATCAGCTGAGAAACATAACATATGCAGGTGATAATGGAATATTGCTACAATATGGGAAGTTGACGATTGAGTCATTTCGTTTGTCATAAAGCTGTCTTGTTTGTTTGCCAGTAACAGCTATGATCAATAAAGTATCCAAAATGGAAGATTGTGGTGTTTTTATTTCAGGCTCACTAGGATATATCGAATCAACATGGCATGAATGATAATGAGTATTATTAATGAATAAAACGCTGTCGATATATCTAAATGTCAAATTGATGGCCACAGTAAAGGATGTTTTCCTTTCATATAGAAGCTTTTAAATAAAGTTGCCTCATAAGAATACAAAAACAGGACAGCTAATAATGGTGCACAATTCGTGACCATAGAAATTCCAACAGGTTGATGGAATATCTGATCACCTAAGACAATATAGATATTGTCAATGACGAACACCAGCATCCTTTTGATATCAACTTCAGAGTATTTTGTGCGTAGAATCAGTGTTCCTTAACAAAGTATTTTTAGATGACCGATCACAAATAAAAATATGTCCTTGTTCCATTTTTATTGAAGAAACAGCTGACTATGATGTCAAAAACCTTTTTCGTTAATTTATCGCGAAGACTGGTCATGTTAAGTGTTGAAAAGTCATAGTTTTGATGATGCTGATTTCGTAACAATTTTGTAATTCTAAATTTATTCTTTTTATAGTTTTAAAATCCGATGGTTTATATCTAAGCATTGTAATGTATCTATGGAATTAAAACGTTTGGATGCAATAGTAGTAGCATATTTGTAGGAAATACAGGGTGCAGACTTGAAACATGACGGAATACATGAACGAACGTTTTTATGATCTATGCAAGATGTGAGAACGATACGTAGATTGGGCTCTTGAAGCATTTGTTGGGTTCGGAGAAAGAGAGATAAGTGGTGGATCTAGGATTATTTTCATCAACTGTTTTGGCGCTGTCCTAGAGGAAGTCAAATATGCCACTTTGTAATCTGAAGTTACGTTTTTGGAGAGTGGTGTTGTGGGATATTACTGGAGAACTCTTGAAGGTTTATAAAGGTGTTTATACGATGCTTTGAAAATGAATTGAATTATATGGTTTGAAAATAGTCCATTAAGCAGTGGAAGTTGTTACGAAGGAAAATCTTGAAATATTTAATGAGTATCTGGGAGAAATATGAATGATAATTGGCAGTTGTGATCACAAAATAGCAACGACGCCTTGATCAAAAGTTTGAAATATACACGTGTTTCATCAACATGCAATACGTCTAATTTGATTTTTGTGTGTGATGCCTAACTGGCCATTATCTGTCGTGTGCTTACCCGGGTGTTATTTAAGAAAAAGTATCCATGAAGGTCATCCATAAGGATTTGTTTTTATGTACTTTGAAAATTCGATGCTCCATTTACATATAGGAATGTCGAATCATTTGGTTCTTCTCAATTGTTTTTAATGAAATGTGAGGAAATGCATCTGTTGAATGTCTGTGCAGAAGCAGTGATTGACAGGAGTAAGTTTCAAAACGTGTTGACAGATGTACCTCGATTCCTGTCACTACAGTATGTCTAGGAATATCATTACTGTCAAAAGTCCGCGCATTCTGTCGAAATCTCTGCTCTGTCATTTACAGAAATACTTTCATTAACTTCATACATGCCGAAGTCCATTAATTTGGAAAAGTTAAATTATCAGAGACATGCTCACCTTTGGTAGCATATGCTAATTTGCGGTTTTTATCATTTTTGCTGGTGATCGATCAATCAATAAATGTTTTCGACTTCAGTCTTTCTTACCTGTTGAGGATTTTGAGAAATGGACTCCCTATTTTAATTTGAACCATGTTTTGACATTAACAGCAATCATTTGTTACCCTGACAGGTCCATTGGATTTCCTGATTTGATTTTGTCTGGACAATTACGCCCAAATTTTAAGAAGAAAATTGAGTTCATTCGAACCGTTTATTATACTGTTTGTATCCATAGAATACCAACGTAGCTAAATCTAAACTTTCAATCAAGTGTTTTTAGGGTTTTTTTAATACTAGGCGATAGAGAGTTTTGATAATCAAAAATTAAAATTGCAAACACGTATATCTGAATATGATAAATCCGTGTTTGCAATAAACATTGACATGCTCCTGATTAACCCCTTTTGGAATCGTCGGTAATTTTTTTTAAAAAGAAACCCTATTATTTCTCCCGGTATATCTGAAATAGAAACGCATATCTAATCAGTGTAGTAGGGAACAGTCACGTATAGCAAACAAAGGATTAAATAGATTTCAGTTTGTATGCTTAATGTATTTCATAGTCAGTGTTTGAGACACTATTTCAGCGAAAAATGCGCTCACATTCAGCAAGTCAATCACTACGAGCACTTTCTTTTTTTTATAACTGTGTTGCGAGAACTGCACTGAAATCCACGACACAGATGTTTTATTGATATATCTGGGCATCCCATTATATTAGTTATTTCTGGTTTATAAAATTACATTATGCACTGACATTATAAAAGATAGGTGCTAGTGTGCATTGTTTCCTTGTAGTTCAATGACATTTCCAAAATAGTCATAGGAATCATCAAACAGTCCACTTAAAAGGTGAAATAGATAATAGGATTTTTTTTAAAGCAATTATCAAAAATAGACCTTACGAGTACAGAACACTTGCATTTTATATATAGTCCGTATGATGTATATCACAAAATAGATAATGCAAATGGACAGGATTCATCAACTGAAGTTTTTAACAGAAAATACTAATGTTAACAATTGCTTGTTATGGTTAACAATAGCACCAAAGGGCCCAATGAAACACGTTAAAGCATCAAAGATTTTACTTTAATTAACAATAGTTTCTATCTTTTTTACAATATGAAAAAATACTATTAAAATTCTTCCTACAGTAAGTAAGAGTCTTTTAATGTTTATTGTGTTATAAGGTAGAGTATCAAAAGTGACTTGTGATTGATTGATTGTATATTGTTTAACGTCCCGCTCGAGAATCTCTCATTCATATGCAGACGTCACCATTGCCGGTGAAGGGCTGCAAAATTTAGGCCTATGCTCGACATAGGACCTTTGAGCAGGGAGGGATCTTTATCGTACCAAACCTGCTGTAACACGGACCTCGGTTTTTACGATCTCATTCGAAGGTCCTCATTTAGTCGCCTCTTTTGACAAGCAAGGGGTACTGAGGATCTATTCTAACAACCCGGATCCCCACGGGGCAAGTGACTTGTGACACTGATTTATATTTTAGATCCCCACGGGGCAAGTGACTTGTGACACTGATTTATATTTTAGTTGAAAATCCCTATTCCCAGAATATTACTGAATCCGTCGTCTTAAATAATCTTTGTGAACTTTCTTTTGATCGATAAAAGTGTAAAAACATCAATAATGCATTTTTATAACTTCACTTTTACCGAAGTTTTATTTACATTCTATTGTCTCGATATCTATATACAAAACAAACTGTTTTTGGTTCTAAATGGTAATTCTGGATAGGATAATGTTCATTTAAAGGTATTTTGGTCCTTAGCTTTTGGTCAAGTGTATAGGATTTTGGATTAATACAGAGACGAAGTGTGAAGGACTATCGTCAAAGTTTTCAGGTAAAAGATCCATAAATTTTACTTAAAATCCTTGCGTTTGATATAAGTGAGGGAATCGGGATTAGACCCCTCCCCACCCCTTGGGATTCGAGGTCCGAACCCCTCGCTCACCATTTCAAAGATAACGATTGACATATACCGAGCTTGTTTTTCTTCTAATCATTTGACAACCATTGGAAAAGCTCTTAGCATTTACGAGACACTGTTGACATTTGTTGAATTAGTATTGTTTTTCCATGAAGTGTTTTATGTTGATAAAATTGATGAGATGTCTAGTTGAAATCACAGCGTAACCATTGTTTACACGACAGAAAATGCACTAAGATTTACATCTGAGAACCCTGATGAAACGTCAGTTAGTTTGAAAATGATAACAGTAGTGTCAAAAAGTGCATTAGGGTTGTTCATCGTTTCGCACTATCAAACTATTTTTCTTTGTCAATGTAAAAGAAGAAAAAAAGTTGCAGAGAAAGTAAACCCAATATGGTTTACCTCAATTCGCATAAAACCCCCCGATTTAAATATGAATTTATGTAGAAAAAACTCGGTTAATGACAAAACATGTTTGAATACCTTGTACAGGGGGTTTGATTTCCGGCTAACGATCATCTACATAACCCTTCCTTCAATTTTTGAAATAAAGGGTTTCTATCTTTGAAATCTTTAGTGCAACGAATTCTCGCACGTGCTATAAAGCCATCTCATTGCATATGTTTTGCATTGCATGATTATATAATTCATCATTGGAAATGAGCATTGTATTTAAATCTGTTCTATCATTATACATACAAACACGGAAGTCTGTGGAAATACTGGTTAAGACAAAACCGCGAATTCTATCAGGAATCGTAGAATCGTAGTGTGTGATGTTCATTGATAAATTTTTGCAAATCGTGCTTTTACTAAACAAATATTGCTGCGATGCCATGTACTTTTGAGTTGGTATTCACAGTATAATGCAGCCGCAGGCTTTGATTTTCCCAGTCTTCTTATTTATCAAAATACTATAGATCTAAGCCAGTCAGGGAGAAGTTTTCGGACAATATCTGTACATAAGATATAAAAAAAAAAAATGACAGATTTTGGAAATAGTTATAATGTTTTCAATGTTTTCCCGTTATGTAGACATTAAGAAATGATCACTTCATTCTGAATTTACACTAAATCTCATGGCCCTTGTGGACTTTCAGAATAAAAAAAACCCACGTGATTTGCGTGGCATGCGCATCACGTACTTCCCCACCCTTAATTATGTATGAAGTAACATAATTGCTTTGTCAATCAATCATGCTCCATTTGTTTTTCTCCGAGGTTTCACGGTTACTCAAATATTCCATGTTAATTAATTCTAGGAATAATTTACCCCGTTGGTACTACGTGCAACCGTATACAACTATTTGAGTCATTCCACAGATGATTATGAAACTGAAAATAGATGAAATACACATGTCCAACTGATTCATGTGGCAATTAGTGTACAGGAGTTACCATTAAAATGCTTATATTAATATAAATATGCCTAATTAAGTTCCTGTACATATTTTGCATTGGTGTTTATGAAAATTGTCTTATCATCAAGTAATTTGCACTTTCTAAGATTAACAAAAACACGTTGATTTTTTTTCCCCACTATCCCGTCAAATTATCATGGGTATTTTTTCTTGAACACCATTTCAAACATTCTGCACAAATGAGAGTTGGGTACTTTTGAGAAAAAAAACCAAAACAAAGATGTATGGTTCAATCTCTCGACCTTTCGTTAAAAAACAAATTACCGTTCGTGGCTCACATGAATTATCTATGGATAAATTCCTGTTTATTCGTATGATTGTTTCCTCTCATACCTGACACATTCTTTATTTATGAATGCATGTATATATATATGACCTTTAGACGAGGAGCGTGGATCAGGCTTTATGATATATAAAACATATCGCGCCTGCATTACATATACGCTGAACAAAATTTCCAAGCATTCATCCAATATTCCTTAATCCCCAGAAATAAGGTATGGTTTGAAAAATTATTTTCCAATGTCAATGATTTCTCCGTAGTTTCTTTTTCGTTTATTGATTAATTAAAATATTAGCATATTGCTCTGAAGTATTGATAAAGTATCCATTATTTGCTGTAATTATACGCCACTAAGTATATGTACTGTATATGGACAGCAATCTGTCAATTTAAAATTCCTGTTATTGATTTGATGAGGAAAAACGTACATAATGTCATGATCATTGAGTTTATGAGAAACATAATATGTCTAGATGTTTACAAGTAAGAAAATAGCTGTCAAAATCAACACAGTTATGAGTTACCGCCCTCTTTTGACAATATTCTCAAAGAAGAAATAGGTTTGAAGTTTTAATTCATTGATACTCTTTGTCAACATATGTTAGACGCCGGTCGCATAGTAACCTAGCGGTCAGATCACTCGTTTTGCAACTGGGAAGTTCCGAGTTCGATTTTCGATCCAAACGTAGAGTTCTTAGACAAGCACATGGCATTATAACTAAAATTCTTTCGGCTATATCATTAAAATGGAGGGCCTCGTGTCACGGTAGGTGTCGGTACGATAAATAGCACTCATTGCTACGGCCGTAGGACAAAATTTGTGGCACTTCACCGAAATCTGGTGGCTTCCCTACATGATTGAAAAATTCTCTAATGGGACGTAAAACATTTAACGGAAGACTCATCCTTAGACAATACACGAACACCTCACTCACAAGTAATCACAGATACGAGATACGTCATCCACGGCATCGGTTCGTGCAAACCTTGTTTTGAACATAATTTATTTTATAATGCATACAAATGAATTGGATATAAGTCCTTGCAACTTAATAATTATCTCCAATATACTTATATACAATACAAATATAATTTAGAAGAAGTTACATCTACTAATTCAAAAAGAGAATCTTTAATGTACTTTTGTACCTAGGAAAAATATTCTGTTCAAATCATCCGCCAGTATGTCGTGAGTATCAGTAATATGAATTTTCTCAATATGTAGTAGTTCGTTTAGAAGCATGACTATATAATTTACAGGGAAAAAATGATGGAATCAATCCTCCATTAAACCGCAAGTCCAAAATGGAGAATCTATGATGCTTCTTCGAAATAAGTTGTTATTGAGAATGCAGTTATGCCTTAATTTGGTACGAGGGACACTAAGTTCATAGAGTAAGCCTATAACTTTTTAACGCGATTATGAAGTTGCACGACTTTTTACACAGAACTTGCGTAATCATTCCTCTCTCGAACGGTATCACGGTATGCGGCGTACGAGGTCCACGTGCGCCGCGCTGAGTATTTTCAACACGTGGTTTTATACACTATAGTAAAATATAGCGTTCAATATGGATGGAAAAATCTCTGAACAGAGGGTATATTGTAAGATTCGAGCACACCTCGGGTGTCCGTCAACAGAAATTCATGCTGATTTGCAAAAGGTTTATGGTAATGGTGCTTTAAAATATGCTACAGTTTGCAAGTGGTTATGTCGTTTTAATGATCGTCGGGAGTCAATTGAAAATGACCCTCGAATGGGTAGCCCGGTTTCCATTTTGACGGAAAAGAACGTTGCTACTGTGAAAATGTTAATTGAGGAAGACGCACGTTATACCGTGCAAGAGATAGGAGAATTAAGTGGCATTCATTCGTCAAGTGTTATGAAGATCTTACGTGAACGACTTGGGTTACGTAAGATCTGCGCGCGCTGGGTGCCCCATTTGCTCACTGACGAACAGAAACAAAGTTGGGTTAGACTTGCATCGCAAGTTATAAAAAATATGATAAATGTGACCCACGTCGTTTGGAAGATATAGTTACAGGTGATATGAAACCTGGATCTATCATTTTCAACCCGATTCTAAGGCTAAAAATAAGGTTTGGGTTTCATCTGAGGGCGACAGACCTGTCATTGCGCGCCGTTGCAAAACATCAAATCGCATGTTGTATGCGATATTCTTTGATTCGAAAGGTCCAGTCCTTCAAACTCCAGTCCCGAAAGGTAGTTCTGTCACTGGAAAGTTTTCCAGAGAAAGTGTTCTTACTCAACTTGCTGATTTCTGTCAGAAACGCAGACCGCGCACCGGTGTCCGCGGCATCAAATTACTCCATGATAACGCACCGGCCCATAAATTCGCTACGGTACAGGAATATCTGAAAGAATCTGGGCTCGATGACCTGTCCCCCTGTGACTTTTGGTTGTTCCCAAGACTAGAAGAAATGCTGGCAGGGCACCGTTTTGAATCCCGTTGTCGTATAGGCATTGCGGTCTACCAGTGTCTGCAACATATACCTCAAGAGGAGTACCGGGCGGTGTTCCGGAAATGGGTAGATCGGTGTAAAATGTGTGTTGAGGCAGACGGGGCATATTTCGAAGGTCTCAGATAAATAAAATTTTGATATTTCAAGCGGTTTTAAAAAGACCGCCCTACTCTACGAACTTAAAAAATGTCCCTCCTATGTATAACGTTTAGAAAACATTTTTCAAAAAATTAAATAATTAAATAATATTATTTGTTGTCAAAGTTGAATATATTGAAGCTAGAGTGACATAAACATTGCATCTGTGGAGGTTTGATCCTAGTCTCAACAAACTCCAAAATTCATCAGCAGGTTTTATCGTTGTCATGAAAAGATTTCTCTTAAAACTGGATCATATCTTTCATGTAATGCAGAGTAACTAACATAGATAAAGATTATACACTGAAAGTTAAATGTAATGCAAGAGTCCTGTGCTTTAATGACCGATTTCCAAATCATTTAACATTTGGGATATATAGCTTGTTTGACGTATTTCATACCAATTGTTAGGCCGTTTTTAACACATTGATTTTGACTAAGGATTACTCTGTTTACCTGTTCAAGATATAGGGTTCACGGCTGGTGTGACCGGTCGACAGGGGATGCTTACTCCTTCTAGGTACCTGATCCCACCTCTGGTATATTCTGGGGTCCATGTTTGCCCAACCCTTAACTTTGTATTCCTTACAGGAGTTATGAAATTTATCACTGTTCGTTATCTTCGCCTTTTCCATAACCAGTACGTGTTAGTAACCATTTTGTTTTAATGTATCTTTTTTTCTCTCTCTTAATCTAGTTTCTTAATTTTTTTTTTATTTTCAAGAAATGAGGCCAGCCTCATGTTTCTTGAAAATTAAAAAAATAATTAATAAACTGGTTACTAACGAGCATGTGTTATAGGTTTCTCCCATTTTGTACAAGTTTTTCGTGCAACTTGCCTAAATTCTCTTGAAATATACATTTACATGCACACAAGTGCTCTGTATAATCTATTGAAATGAAATATTCAAGAGAAAACAACAAATCCGAATCGTCCTAGATTTTTCCAACATGTTAGTAAACAAAAAAATGGAGGGGGCGATTTCGTCAGTGATGACACAAAGTTGATAAAGGGGGAAAAGTGTTTCTTTAACCTGTTTTTTGCCATATAAACTTACATTTCGACATCACTGACTTGAAATTCAATCCTATAAAGCCGGAATGGTTCAGTATATTATGATATATGCCTATAATGACCTATAACCTACATTTATTCAATGTCATCCGAACATCCAAGTCCTGGATAAGATCAACCCCGAGAGTTATCACCCCTAATTTGTATGTTGCGCGGACGATTCGAACAATTCCATGATGATTATGTTTTACCCATTTCATCGTCAACATTTAGATTTATCTATTTGTCAGCTTTTTATTTAAAAAAAAAATGATAATGTCAAAATTAACTACATTATTAGAGATCTAGATTGATTACAATAAATAATTGTATCCTTTCTCATCACGTGATCTGATGACTGATGTCCCTTCTAACCTTGAAGGTTCAAAAATCACATCGGGTCAAGGTCTATTCATTATACAAGATATATTTCATTCCATGTGACACTTCCTTGAAAAATACCACAAAATATTTGTCGACATTTATGAATAGGCACGCCCAATCGTTAAATACATGCATCTCATGTCTCTTTCAAAAAAGGGTACGATCGTTGAGAAAGAAAGCATAAATTCCACATCTAAAAATATTTTTTCTTAAATTTGCTGAATCAAATTCATTGTTAAGCCTTACTGTGAAGATTAATCATAAGCCTAGTTTTAAAAGTTTCGCAACGGCCCGTTTAAGCATTGAATCTTTACTATTCTTTGTTTAAACTGTGTTCTAATTTAGTGAGAGTCTAAGGGAAAAAAAAGTTTAACATGATGAGTGTTATTCTAAAAATGAACTTCAATGTATTTATGAATACATATATGTATAAAAACTTGTAGAAAATTAAAAATTAAAAAAAAGAAGCCTTGTGATATTGTCAAGTACTATTTCACATTATATTGTTGATGGATAATGAACTGATCTGATGTGGGATGCTATCAAGATGTGGACATTACATGTACCACTGGGATGTGATGGCACCAAGCAAAGTATTTAATCAAATGTATATATATTTCAACAGCACTAGATATATAAAGTGTCGAAGTCAAATACAAAAGTTATATAGTAGCTCTAAAAGACACAAAGATTTAGAATATCACCTTAAAAAATATACTTTTGATCGGAAAGTCATTTTCGAAAGTTGGATTATAAGATAACAAGAACAAGAAATTCTTGGATTTATTAAGAAATAATTACAATATATTGTGATCATTTCCTCATATTTATAATGAATATGTTCCAAAATGAACATTTTTAAAAAATATTTTATGAAAACGAACTACACATTGCCATTAGTATTACATCTCATTTCCAAATACATATTTCATACACGTCTTGTACACAAATACACATTCTTTACAAATCACTCAAATTAGTTGTACGATTCTTAAAAAATATATCCGTTGACACATTAAAAATATATACGTTTGTATTTAACACTAGTCGGCGTGAAGATCTTCTCTGAAAATTGTTTTACAGTGTGGCCATTGTCATTTTCTAAATACATATCACAGTTCTCATTTCCAGTCGGCATGTATACCATTTGTCATGCACAATTTGGCAGTAGAACCATTTATGTTTTAAAGTTCAAGAGGATAAAACTTTTGCTTTCTATTCAAAAAGCTGACACTTCCTGATGCTCATACGTGTCAAAAATAAGCAACTCGTTCACTTGTTACGCTGATCTCCAAAGAAAATATTAATGTCAAAACGCAAAATACAATAAAAACGCTTATCTACTATTTGTGTTGATCTCAAAAGAAAATGTCAAAACGCAAAATATGATAAAAACGCTCATTTACTATTTGTGTTGATCTCTAAAGAAAATGTCAAAACGTAAACTATAATACTCATCTATTATGAATTACATTAAAAATTCCATTTGTTTTATTTAAAATTGAATATAGTGTTGACCTAGAACAGCGAATGCAATTGAAATAAAACTTGTGCTAATTGGAAATTTTCGATTGTGGTTCGGGAGATACCCCTCGATTATGCCCCGAGTTCTTTGTAACACCCTGAAGTATATAAATATATTTATCGGGAGGTACACGGACCGTTTATTGACGGGGTTGTTCAGGTTATAAATGAATATGTTTGAAGTCGTTCGGATACGAAATTAGAAACGAAGGTTCCCTGTTACTGCGGGCATTCGCACGATAAAGAACCCTCCATGCTACGATCGTAAGCACCATGCATAGGTCAAATTTGAGGTACTTCAAATACAGCTCTCTATATGAGTGGAGAAAATAGATAAAGGTACAAACAAAAAACATGAATGCATGCTGTAAATCTGTGGCACCAAACTGATTATGCGACTATTAAGAAATAAATTTAATTTTTGAAAATATTTCAGGGTATGAACTGCAACAAATCACACCGACATACTTCATTAAGCGTATTCGCGCTTCACAAAAAGTATACCGGTGTGAAGCTTTGCAGCTCATCCTCGACTGATTGTTGTTTTTCGCCACACTCAACAATTTTTCAGTTATCTGATGGCTTCCAGTTTTTATTAGTGAGGGAGAGAACCCAGATGCAATGTACCCAGGAAGAAACCACCGATCTTCCGAAAGTAAACTGGCAAACTTTCTCATATATATCGGAGCGAGCGAGAATCGAACCCGTGCCGACTGGAGGTGAGAGGCCTTGTGATTTTGAGCGCGATGCTCTAACCACTCGGCCACGGGACCCCGTAGCTTATCCTCGAGTATTTTCAAATAATAATCATTTATATATTTCTTTCATTTCTGTCGGAATTTCCATCCATAAAAATATACGTATTATATTCACCTAGATTCATACGAACATTGTTTACAACTCAACACAAATATGTACAATTTGAAAAGATACCAAGGGCAAACACATTGGAAATGTGAATATTAAGACAACTCTTTCCCTGATCTGAGGGGGGAAAAAGAGACCACCAGCCTCTGATTCAGTACCTGTATATATTTCATTTTCCTTTTCATAACCGACTGTTTCCTTTTCATAACCGACTGTTTCCTTTTCATAACCGACTGTTTCCTTTTCATAACCGGTTCATCTTGTAATAACCTTATGACATCACTACATGTATAGACGTCGAGATCTTACGACCCAGGTGTTTCCTTAATCATTGAATTATTCCAAATCGAACTGTAACTGTCTATAAAATTCTAAACTATAAAAAGGACAAAGTTTGATTATATAGCACGAGGGCATGATCGGAAACATTCTAATTTTAATGCTCTTATTCTTATTTTTATGCCCTTATCTGATAAATTATCATTATGAATGAAAATTTCGATTTATGCGTTATTAAAATAACTCGGTAAATGCGGTATGGTATTAGATGTATGTTAATTTGCTATCAGATAATTATTTAACACATATAGTCAATTTTGACAATCTGACACTTGTCATTAATTACAAAACCAGGAAAAGTTTTTCTTTGTTATTTTTTTTTTTTTTTTTTTTTTGGTGAGATGTTCAGAGTCTGCCTCGTTTTGGAATGTCTTCGAGTTAGCACTATGTGATTTTCATATCAATTTTATTATCTATAGTGAATTAAACATGCTTATTAATTATTTCGTGTCAAACTGAAGGGGGAAAAAAGCGATGTCGGTAAATCGAGGAAGAAGTGGAAAGTAGGTTAAGATATTTTGTCCTTGAGGATGCAGGTTTTGAATTTTGCAGTTTCCTTGTTTTCAATGCTTTCAAACTTAAGTACAGACCAAAAAGGAAAATTAATTTTAGAAATAGTAAAATCCATACGAGGAAATACGATGATTTTTTTCTATCATAAAAATATTTCTATCTGGGACAGTTTCTTTTTTGTTTCTATAACTGTAACCTTAATGACAAATAATTAGTAGTATCAAATGTACCTTTATCTGTTTATATTAGTATCGAAGCATATCACTTCTTTCTCTCATATTGAGTAAACGGTCGTGGTAGCTCGGTGGTTAAGTAATTCGCTTCTTGATCGGAAGGCCCGGTTCGAACCCCGCTCAATTCTAAGATGTAGAAATAGGTAATGACTGCTCCTTCTCCAATTGCTGGATTTTAAAAGTGACAATCACAGGTGTTTCGGATATGACGGTAAAAACTGAGGACCCGTATCCCGGCAGGCGTAGGAACGGTAGAGTCATCTTTGTGGTACTTCATTTACAGCTAGTGACGTATCAATATGAGTGAAAAATCCTGGAAGGGGCGTGAAAACAAGTAATGTTATTGAGTACGTGCATTACCTCATGTTGTAGAGGACTGCATGGTTTCTGTGAAATTGTCTAAAAAATCTTCATTAATCAGTGAAAGACACTTCCGTTAGAAATAAGGCGAAACACACTGGTTTCTTTAGAATTGCATTTCGAATAGAAATTTCAGAAAGCGGTAGAAAATTTTAAGAAAAGTAAGTTATGAAACACATTTCCAAGTAATTATTGCCAGCATTAGAATGGTTCTTTATGGGAGCCCCGTGACTTTCCCTAGTACAGCTAGACAAGCTTGATTATTAACTTGTGAAACATGTTACCAGACCAAGGAATTGTCTAAGAAATATCTTACGACTAAAACCAGTACACTTGATGATCGTTCAACGTTATTTCCATGAATGTGAAATAATTGTGAAATATATGTTTTATGTATACATTTTTACACTTTGATTAAGCAATGAATTCAAATTTGAAAAAAAAGTGCTGCCTCATCATTTGATTGCAAGAAGTATGTTTCCTTTCAGGCCATGAGATCTTTGTAAAACGGGCCCTATGACTTTTTTAGGAGAAACCATTGCATGTCTGTAGCGTCAACAATTAATGACGCACATATATTCAATGTCAATTCACCTTATTGAAATGCCACATAAAACTTTTGATTCTTTAATGCAATATTACCTTGAATATAAGGTTATTGAACTTGCATTGTTAATATCAACGATCTTGCGAACAAACAGTCTGGTTCAAAAAGTACCAAAAATGGCCCACGCTTAAAACAAATTAAATTTTTACTGCGAAACATGTCTACAAACTTCAAACTTTCTTTAGCTATATTTCCTTTTCCCATATTGCTTTAAGTTTTCGTCGTAATCGGTCTTCAAAATAGCTTATAATAGATCGGGTTTTTGTCGTTAACCGTAGCGATTAAACAAAACGCCATTATATGGCTTACTCAACGATTACTACATTTTCACTGATACACATGTTCATTATTCTTCTATTATATAGTTTACACACACACACACACACACACACACACACACACACACACATATATATATATATATATATATATATATGTATATATATATATATATATATATATATATATATATACACACACACCACACACACATATATATATATATATGTGTGTGTGTGTGTGTGTGTGTGTGTGTGTGTGTGTGTGTGTGTGTGTGAATAAAGTACTATTCACAAAAAGAGAGCTAATATATAGTTCAGTTTGTTGGTTGATTGTTCGTTTACGTCCCGTTGATAATTTTTCACTCATATTGAGACGTCACCAGTTATAGGTGAAGTACTTCAAGCTTAGGGCTAACGGCCGTAGAAGTGGGGGTTCTTTACTGTGCCAACGCCTGCCGTGACAGGAGACCTCCGTTTTTAAGGTCATATCCGGAAGAACCGTGATTCTCACTTTAAATGCCGAAGGGGCAATCACTACCTTTGTGTACGTCTTGGGTTTGACGCCCTCATGGCATGAGCGGGGTTCGAAATCACAACCTCCCTGTTACGAAGCGAACTTGAAATGATAGGGATCTTCAGACAAAGAATTTTTCAGTGTTTGAATTTTCTGTGTAGGATAGGCAGATCAGTGGCGCAGAAAGTCACTTATATATGAACATTTCTCATACTTGGCAAAGTCTTTTGATATTACAATGGACCCTCAATCAAAACAAAATATAAATCATGTGTAATTTCGAAAGGAAGTATTAAATTGTGAACATGCAATAGCCCCCCCCCCCCCCCCCCCTGAAAATCAGAATAGTGCCAACCCCCACCCCCGAAAATCAAAATGAAAACTTAAAGTATTACACAAAGGTCTGCTCAAGGTTATTTTTTATTCTGGAGTTCACACAAACTAAATATGAATAATACCCTTCCGAACACTTATCAATACTTTTTAATTCATTTCAAAATTGTCCTGTTTTGACCAAAGTGGAGAAAGTAATGGATGAAAAATGACCGTTAAACCCCGATTTCACTCCATTATTGACATCTATATCTAATTTCGTGGCAGGTTAATTTTTTTTGAAACACACATTGATTTTAATAGTTGCACTTATTTGTCATCAAAATAGGATGCTTAAAAACACCATTTAAACGAATTTGAATCGTTCTATTGTTGAATTGTCATTGCTTCACATGTTTAATATTTCAGGAGCACTCAGGAAAGGGTAATATGAAAACCATCTAGTGCTCGTACATATGGTTGGAGACTGTACGGGACAGTTTGTGTAATAAGGCACGTCCAAATGTCAATGAATCACTGGTTTTTTTCTTCGGATCAAACTACTGTACACTTACACAGTGCATATATTGTAAGAAGCACCGATCTTACCTGAAAATGTATATTTTCTTAAATTAAAACATACTGTTTGAAACGTGACAAATGTTAGAACATGTTGATTGCAGTAAACAATGCTTTTTTGTACGCATACTATCAAACAAATGGAGAATTATAAACAATACGACAGTCTGAATTGTTCCATTTGTGCCTTCGTACACAAAGCGCAGGGCGTATGATAAATAAGTTTTATAGCACACGAAGAAAATGAAGTTGTTTTTTTTTTCAAAATTTACTTGAAAAAAATAGAAATTAATATATGAAATTCAAGGCGTGTAAAGTCATGAAATAAGGACAATGAATATTAAAATAAGGCGCGCTGTTTATTCAAATACACTAAACAAAACTGTTTCCATTGTGCCCTTGTGCATAATATTTCCTTTAACTTACGTTTGAATGTCGGCCATGACACTGCTACATTCTACCTTAACTAGGTGTGTGATAAAAACCACATGATTTCCATACATCAAACAGGGAACCTTCATGTGGCCGGGGTTATTCTCATTGACAGATTTTAACAAATAAAAATTCTAAAATGATCACAACTTTTCATGAATATCAAACCCATAAATCTTACTTTACTTTAAAGTACTGAAATGAATATCATTACCAAAGTGTTAGCTTGGTCCGTCCGTCTGTCTGTCTGTTATTTTGTATTGTGGGATTCACTCCACAAATTGACACATTCTACAGGTGTCTCCGAGCGATGCGGGTATCAAACTGTCACTGACATTTTTGTTCAACATGTTCGCAACAGCTAAAGTGTTTATATTGGGTGACCTTACTGACGTTGTAGCCAGGACAGGTAAACAACTTCTCTCAGTAATATTACGCAATATATGTATAAAACTGTCTTACACTACAAACACTGTTTGTGTTAGATCCTCGCTATTAATCCAAAGCAAACACTGCAGCTCTGCTGGTTTCGATGTAAATCATAACAGAAAACATGTTAAGGTCTAAAAACTTGTCAAATATTTAAAATGTCGATAAACAGAAAACATGTTAAGGTCTAAAAACTTGTCATATATTTAAAATGTCGATAAACGTGTGTCCTAAAAATAAAGACAGAAACAAACCAGTATGTTGACTAGAAATGCAGGATATTACAGCATTACACAACAGTGTTCTCAGACAGAAACAAACTGGCTGGTAGACACCCCCACCCCGAGCATGTTGACTAGAAATGCAGGATATTACAGCATTACACAACAGTGTTCTCCCATTACCACAAGATCGTTACAAAACACAAATGCGATAATATACTGTAATGATATGTGTAAGAAATATTTCCAGATTTTTTCCATAGATGGATCTAGTAATTGGCATGGAGTAGATTATGGAATAAAGGGTACATTCAAGATTGTGTTTTATCAAGGGAAGCTAGGCATTATAAACCCGTGTCCCTAAATGCTTTTGTTGATTCTCTTTAGGCTTATTTTCAGTTTTATGGACTATATCTTAAAATATTATACAGGTATTTGGACTGGGAGAGAAATTTCGAGGGGAAAATAGAGGAAGAATATTGTAAATATTATTGATCTTGTAAGAAACCTAAGTCCAAATAGTGGCTGCACTCGTGTCGTATCCCAATTTAATTCATTTCTCCAAAGACCAAAAAATAGGTCTCGGGACATAAAAAACCCCGAGATAAACTCAACTTATTGTGTTTAGTATTCTTTAATATATTCAAACTATAATTCTAATATCTAGATTAAAATAATCTTAAAGTTTAATTCAGAAATATTCTTCTTATCTTAATAAGCATATTAATGGATATTGTGATTTTTAAAAGGGGGTGGGTGGGTTAAATTATTAATAATAGACTCTGGACAATAAAGAAAGACACATATTTAGATACAAGATTCAGGTATTGTTAGGACACCGAAAATTATTTTGATACAAATGAAACTATTATGATTATAAATGAAAAGGTATAGATCACATGACATCCTTTGTAATGTACTCGTTGACACCTGAATTGCGTGCGTCATTGTACAAGATCCTATGGTCAAAAAATAGTTTGATTGATATTTGTTATGACAAAAATTTTTCAAATAGACGCATTTACGAATCATGAAGAAAAAATGTGGATAAGTTAGATACTTATTTTCAAAATTCTTTGAGGAAACGTCAAGTGACTTCTTTTTCTGTAAGTCCCCTTCTGTTTGCGATGATATTATATCATTCACTGGTACTTTTGGTGTTTGACTGCGTTTTAACATAATGCTAGGATGTCGTGTTTTACAAAGACATTCTTGGAGTTTATGACTGATATTTTCTTAACAAGCAGTTGTTAAGGCAATGAAGCACATGCAAAGATGCCGTGTTTTACTGTGACATTTTGAAGTTTGAAATTCTGAGATTTTCTTAACAAGCTTCACTAAAATAAAGACCTGGTGATTATTGCTTATTTAGTAGTTTCTAAACAACCCGGGCTTTCGATCAAATGGAATTAATCAAGTTAAAGTGGAATGTGTTAGTCATATATGAAAGCACTGAACCCAAAAGCCCAATAAGTCCTAGCTGCCCTTCTGTTTTTAAGTTATAGATTTTTGTCTGCGACTGTTTCTCTATAATAGTCATGTTCCTCCATACTAAGAACATGTCAAGTTCCTCCATACTAAGAACATGTCGAGTTCTTCCATACTAAGAACATGTCAAATGTATCAATATTTTCTATACAAAGAATTGAATTTTTTGGTGTTGATTAGAAAATTTCAAACAAAGAATGATTTCAAAATCAGACACAGCTGACGGATAATTGCCCTTTGCCCATTTCCTCAAATATGTATGGTGTAATTGGTGTTTACTAAAAATCTTTGCGTATTGTTCTCTGAATTTCAAAAATAAACCAAATGAACAGCTATTTCATCAGTGTACATTGCTTCGTCTGAATCATTTGCATTGACTAGAGACGTTAAAACGGAGAGGATGAAATCGATGAATGGAGAGCATTGTCTTATGATAAACACTTTTCTAAGCGTAAACATTTTCTCATTTGTTATTATTCTGTATGCAAATATGCAAGTGTAGTCAGAGAACGACATCAAGAAGAAAAACAGATCTGAGACTCAACACCAAAAAATAGTTATTGCAAATTAATGAATATTTGAAAAAGAAAATTCTAAGTTACTAAAATCGTTAATTCTGATGTATACGTGTGTACGTTAGAATGAACCGTTTTTATTGATAAAAAATGTCATTTTTGTTCTAGGCTTGGAAAAGGAAAGATAACACTGTGCTATTGATAATGTCCGTCTTTGCAGTGTATCCTTTGAACCTTATTTCTCTCCAAATTCAAGGTCATCGCTATGTTATTAACATTAATACTACTGCGTAAAAAAATTATTACTCAGTGACACTGTTAGATAATTTATATGCATATTCTTTCCTTTATTTTGGACTCTGTAGATCACACAATATAGTCGTTCATTCCCTGCCTTGAGAATATATACACAACTGACAATATTACAAACGAATAGACCAACAAGTATCAGGCCTAAAATTCGTTTGCGTTTATGCCTGCATTTATGAGGAGCAAAATATTTTCTCACGAAATGGTCATTTTGTATTCATTTAACCTTTATTCTAATTTTTCATTTATTTTATTTTAAATTCTTAATTTCATTTTATACTGATGATGCTAATAAATATCTATAATTTTTACCTAACCTAATTATTTAATCACATGTGTAATACATTTTATTCACAAAATTGCATCAAAGGTATTTTAGTGGCGTTTCAATTTGCACTTTAAAACTGCACACCCGCATAACGTTTCCTTGTATCTCAAATGATGACATATCACTGCGTCAGTCTTCCAGCAAATTTCGCTGATTAGTCATTTCCTATTTTCCTTTTGTTGTGTTTTGTTGATCCGTCTCGGTCGTTTTGTTTTATTCCTTGTAGAGTCTTGTTTAGGTGTGTCACCTCTTAGTTGAACAAGGTAAAATTCACATTCACTTTTTACCTCTACGAAGACCATATACATTTCCAACCCTTGTCCGCATACTATACCTGTTGAAATAAACATTTGTTGTTTTTGTTTTTGATAATCTACTACATACGTTAGCGCGTGACATCTGATTCAGTGAAATTCACTGGGGCCATAGCTCGGTTATGATTGGTTGGTAAATGCGATGACGTCAGTCTAGAGGCGATATCATTTATGACACTGTCCTGGATCTATCCCTTCCGCTAAATAGAAAATTTTCAGCGTATGACTGGCATTGCAATTACGAAATATATTTATCAATTACAATACAGTTACAAGTGGATTAGAGAATAGGTTGAATTTTGAATTATTTTTGTTTATCCGACTGGGCTAAACACGACAAGGAATAAAAAACACAAGTAAATCAACTATGTATTTCATCATTCATCAAGCATAAAAGCATTATATATATATATATATATATATATATATATATATATATATATATATATATATATGGTTAATGAAATTTCTATTAGTCAGTCATAAATGCCAGTTTATAATAGCTGTTAAATTTTAAAATGATGCATTAGAGTACAATGTACAAAACTTGTTTTATGTGAATTAATTCGTTATGGATCGAATCAACTGACACGATATCAGTCGTAAGCCGTATGATTACTAGCAAATACAGATGTGACTGATTTTTTTTATTTTATCTTACTTCACATTACACATTAAACTAGGTTTCGGCTGTTGTTGTTGGGTTTTTTTCAGTGTAGTTTAGTTAATGCTGAAATATATCAGTCCTGTACGACCCTTCATAATCAATAGCTGCAACTCAAACATGGTAATATTATATCACAAAAGGCACGCTACAATATACTACATATAAGAACATACTAGGAGTAACTTATGATACATGTCTCTTAATTACGAAATGTCTTAATTGATAATGACCTACAGTGTATGACATGCACAAATTTAAATTGTTGATGACTAAGCAAACATTGTGGAAGATACATGCATTCAGAGGTAAAGAGAAAAGAAAAAAAAAAGAGAAACATTTCTGCATTTATAAAATTATACTTTGAGAACAGAGGGGCAAATGTTAGCATTTTTGAATACGAATACATATGATTTAATCGCTGTAGTCAATTTTATTTCTGATGAAGTAAATTATGATACGCGTATAATGTATCGTACGAAATTAACTTATCATTGCAAACCGTAGTAAATCAAAAAATCATGGCAGAAGAGTTCTAAGCATCGGAGTTTAAACAGTTCTGTAATTAAGAATTCATGTTCACGGTTCCAACAGGTTAAAAATGATAATTTAATTATCCAAAAATGGAAATAAAATTCTTGAAGGTCGACAGGAATTTGACTGGAGTAACGCAACGGTAGCCTTCATGATTAGACACCGTAGTTAAATGGTCTGTTCTGTTGCGGTTGACCTCTTACATGTGGTTACACAGCTTCATGGGGGGTGTAAACGTTTTTGCATTTTAATGTCTTTGAAAAAAATATGTCACTTAGAAATTTATTTCAATGAAAACTGTATCTGTTTCTTGAGTGAATGATAATGTAGTATTCCGATGTTATAAATGTAGTATTTCTTATCTAATTTCTGTGTCCATTGAATATTTGTTCAACGTATTTATTGGGGGGGGGAGAGAAAGTTTTATATATATTAAGAGAACTGAAATCATGGTTTTTGGAAATTTCAACTTACTTTCTCAATCCACTCAAATCAGTGAGCTTACAGACTATAATTTATTGACTAGTACTAATGTTGTAAATATCTTTCCAATTTTACTAAAAATTCGAATCGATAGGTAAAATCCATTCTGCCATAGGGATGCATAACACATTCTACAATAGCGTTACAGATCCGGTCATCCCTTATTACGCTGTTAGATACTGTCCTTATATGGTCATCTCTGTGATATTAATATATTTATTAAATTAAAAACTATAGAAATAAATAGGTAAATTTGATTGATTGTTCTACGTCTCGCTGAGAATTTTTCACTCATATTGAAACGCCACCTTCTGTTGGTGAAGTACCACAAACTTAATGCTCAGGGCCGCAGCAGTAAGAGCTTTTCGCCTGTCTCGACACAGCATTTCCTTTTTAAGGCCATATCCGAAAACCCATAACTCTCTCTCCTAAATGCTGAGTGTTTGGCGAATGAGCAATCACTTTCTCTGATTACGTCTTTTGTTTGACGCGACCATTGCAGGATCGGGCCTCACTCACGACATTACGGTTACGAAGCAAACGCTCTGTCACTGAGCTACATGGATGAAAAAAAAAAAAAGTAGGGGAGACAACTTCAGTTTCTAATTAAAATAATTTTTCATAAAATTATGATAGTACCTAATTATGAATGTCTTTATCACGTGGTCTTTAGCCTTTTACGTCGTGTATGGAATATACACAAGAGCAATATATGCCGCTCAATGCAGTATGCATATTAATTTCATTTTTAAAGAAATTAGAACAAAATAGCAATAAATGAAATATTCACCTTGCCAGGTGCTACGAAGTGTAAACTTTTCGTACTCGCATTAACAAGATATATTGGAAGGAACGAGGTATAAATTCTATCGTTTGTGCGAATTAAGTTGAGGTGATTTATGTCATCATTCCTGTAGTGTTAGTTTCTGCATAATCAGGTCAAATTTCTAAGTGAGATTTTAAATAATGCTTATTTTAGGAAACACTAAATCTTTAAAATAATTTTTTTGCTTTGCCAATATTCAATCAATATTTATTTCTAGGAGAAATCGATGGCTAAAACGTCAATGATCTCATTTATCTGAAAAAGCATCGTCAAATATAGACATTCCGAAAGATTTATAGATATAAAACAATTAACAGGTACGACAAAGTAGACAGAATTAGGAAAATTTATGGCAAAGGTGAGAGTGTAGATTTGGATACCTAGCATTTCAATCAATGGTCTTCAAATCGATAAAGCTTAGGTGATATCATAACAACGGGTTCGGTTTGACCATATTTTATTGAAATATTACCAACAAAGGGATCTGGACTCAAATTCTAAACAGAAAAACTTTTGATAGCCTTCTCCACATAAAATTGTAAACGACACACACACACACATACACATACACAGACACACACACACACACACACACACACACACACACACATACACATATATATATATATATATGATACAATTTTTAAAAGCAATATAGAATATACTTGGTAACGGCAAACTAGATGTAGGTATCCATAGAATAAAACATCTTTCGTTATGTTATAATAGACAATGCTCAATAAAGAACTGACCATTGTCTTTGATAAAGTTTCGAACAAATGAAAAAAGTGATTACTGAGGGAGTAGGTCTGGACCATTGGCTGTTCCGTCCTCAGGGAGTAGGTCTGGACCATTGGCTGTTCCGTCCTCAGCCCTCAGTGTGACAAAACTTCATTGATATGATGGAGACTGATTTCGCTAACTTCCGTCAGGAAATAATTAAATATATTCTAAATAACAATCAACGCCGCCGTATCAGCTAGATTTCAGAGGTTATTTGAATTTTAATTTGGACAAATACAAAAACATTTGTTTCTAAATCAAATTATAAATCATAAATATTTCCTTGTAGTGACTTTATCACCATAGTTACCAATCAACGTGTGAAAATAGAAGGAAACGCGGCTTCATTTTCTCGGCAGCCATACCTATTCTTAGGTATCGATATTTTTACATATTTCTTACTCTTTCCCAATTTTGTGTTTGACAGATACTTGTGTGTGTAAGCTCTTTAAAGTTACAATTCATTATATGCAAATATTGTTTTCGCTAAAGCTTTTGACGACATACATGCATATGGTTGACAACAATTAAAAATTTACATATACTAGTACATATAGCTGTCAAAAGCAGGTCAAAGCAATTAATCCTCCTGGTGCAAAACGTTATCCCTGTCTGCACACAATGGAGTCATCCGCATCAAAATTAATACTGCCACACTGTCTATTCTATGGAACTCTTGAAATAATCCATTCTTACAATTTATTTATTTTGTTTTCTAAACAGGATAATTATGCAAAAAACGCAACAAATGGTGAGACACATTGTTGAAGGAACAAGTTGCAGTATAGATGAACTGTCATTTTACTGAGTAAATTAATTTAAAACGTTATATAATATTACATAGTCAAGTAATGGTCGACAGAATTAAGATTGCAGTGAAAAGCAAATTGAGGGAAGAGGAAGCGGGGTTCAGAAAAAAGAAAGTGCTGTTGTGACCAAGTATTTACACTAAGAAACATCATCCACAATTCACAGGATGACAAAGACAACTGATCATCAGTTTCATAGTCTTCGAGAAAATGTTTGATAGCATTTACAGGGACAGTTTTGAAAGATACCAAGTTACTATGATATACCACCTATTCTAGAAAACTTAATAAACTCTTTCTACGTAGAATTTAAATAACCTGTTGATAGATCATAAAACAACTGCTTTCTTTTGTAATCAAGAGTAAGACTGGGATTTGTGATATCAGCACTGTTATTTATCATAGCAGTAGACTGGTTTATTAAATCAATCCTTAGTGAAAACAACGCAGGCATCTATCACAAGGACTCTTCTCAGTGGTATGGAAGACCTAAGTTATGCAGAAGACCTGACCTTACTTTCACATATTGACTCACAAATAAAACATCCAACCTGCAATTAAATGCTAGCAAAATTGATTTGAACAATAACTTGAAGAAAACAAATTAAAGTGATGTCCCTAAATACAAAAACTCCACACAAAATATAGCTGATTGGAGAAAATATATACAATACTAGTAAGTTATCCTTTGCATATTTGGGAAGCACTTTGACATTAAGTGATTACGGTGACAAAGACATTAAAACAACAACCCATAGGATCCTTCATCATCAAACTTAAGAAAATATGGAAGTCAAACAGCATCAGATCAAACGGTATAACAACTGTGTACTGTTGTTGTGTTGTATGGAGCCGGGTGTTGGAGGATGACTGAAAAAGACAAGTTTTCATAATGGATGCCTCAGAAAGATCTTATGGAATATGGCCTACAAAAGTGACTGATGAAAATCGGCAGATATGAAGACAATCCTGAGAAAATAACTAATAATATCTATTCTGTCTTGATAAAATTTCTTATTTGCATTGCATGATTTTTATTACTATTATATTACTTTTATTTGTCAAATTTATTGTATAATACTTTTGTGTTCTGAATTATTCAATTATATGATAAAATAATTAATGGCCATTTTGTCAGTCATTGCCACAGTTGAGTTAGCCACAAAGTGTATTATTCACCTCCAACCTCCTTACTTCTCAAGTATTGACTTCAAAAATGTAAATAACTGATTTTTGCATTGATATCCCTTGCATCCATTTATATTTTTCATTCGTATGAACCGGTCACGGTAGCTCAGTAGTAAAGCGTTCGCATCGTAATCTGGAGGTCGTGAGTTCGAGCCCCGCTAGTGCCATGGCCGCGTCAAACCTAAGACGTAAACATAGTTAGTGATTGCTCCTTCGCCAAACGCTCGGAATCACGGGTCATTCGGATATGACCTTAAAAACGGAGGTCTTTGTGTCGCGGGAGGCGTTGTCACGTCAAAGAACCCTCACTGCTACGGCCCTGAGCTCTAAGCATAGGACTAAATTTATGGTATTTCGCCAACAGCTGTGACGTCTCAATGAGAGAAAAATTCTTGACGGGACGTAAACCAATCTAACAACCAACCATCCATCATTCGTATAACATTATTTGTTTCCATTGCGGAGAATTTCATTAGTTAAGTATGTCAGCCCGTACATATGAACCTCGGGGTAGACAAAGTGACTCTTTTTACTCTCTCTCTCTCTCTCTCTCTCTCTCTCTCTCTCTCTCATGTAAACATTAGATAAATAATAAATCAGTATCACGGTAGCTCTGTGGCACAGCTAATCAACGTTACATAAATAGTGCACAATGCAGAGGGTAACGTTAAAAATCATTAGAAAATCATTGTCATCCCAGGCACAAACGATGGTGACAATAGTTTTTTGAGAAGTGAAAATTTTCATGCAATATTTGCTTTATTATACTGTATACCAAATGCCTATTAGATATATCTCATACGTTTATCAAATACGTGTAACAAAGCAAAAAATTCAACAATTTAAAAAAATAGATTACATGTAATAAGAGAATTTCAACTTGATAAAAAGGTGAAGATAACTAACAGTATTCAATCTCGTAATTCCTATAACAAATACAAATCAGAGAGATGCGCAAACACAGATCGCTGGACATAACAGAGGTGGGATCAGGTGCCTAGGAGGATTAAGGATCCCCTGTCGATCAGTTCACACGCCGTTAGCCCTACATCCCGATCAGATTAACGGAGTTATCCATAGTCAGAATCAGTGTGCTAATAATTGGTATGAAACACGTCAGACAGCATTTGATCTAATAGAAAGTTGTACTGGCAAACTAGATCGTTGTAACGACCATAAAAGTTGCGAAATGCTGACTTTAGACGAGATTGTAGAAACCCCTGTAACATCAAATTATTTGTCAGTAACCCGAATCGATTTAAAAACTGATCATATGTAGAACAATCTCTTGCGTCTCGAATCAGTTGGGAGATATAAACACCATATGCAGGTGATGATGGAATATTGCCACTTAGATAAAGGAAGTTGATGATGGAGAAATTGAAATCATCACGTTTTGTCATAAAGATGAGTTGTTAGTTTGCCGTCAGCATCTATTTTCAGTAAAATATTTAAGTACGAAGCAGATGTGGTGTCTTTTATATCAAGTTTACTGAAATATTGCTACACGGTAAATGTATGTACCAATAAACCTATCAGACTGTCGATTATTGTTTTGTCAGTTGTTTTCATTCTATGTTTCACTGTAGCTCACTGTAGACTGCATCTTTTTCAAACATTCAAATGCCTCTTTCAATAGCAAACCGTACGCACATTAATTTAACGCACTTGACATTATCCGTGCTGTTAATTATGAGAATAGAACAAAAAAATAATTGATGGATCTAGGCCAATCAGATTCGAGTACCTAAAATGAAAATGTAATAATAAAAGATCAAATTTATACAAATATAATTTACAAGGAGTGCTTGTTAGAATTAATGATCAAGCAATACGTAAAATTGAAATGCGATGAAAACCTATGGAAAAGTATGTTGATCTAGGCGAAGTACAGGGGATACATTTTTAGTTTTCATAAATCATATTTCTCTGTAGCATTTTGCGTAACATCGCATCGATTCTCAACGTGAATTCTAAGAATCGAATTATTTAAAATGTACCACGCCCAGAGAAAGTGTACCATGACATATTTACACCATTTACTATCTGCTTTCTTTTTAAGCATGGGTTCCTTATTCATTCTAACAAGTTACAACAATGACAGTAAACTATATCTGTACTAACTCAACGTGGAAAATCATAGGCCTAATATAATAGTCTGAAAGAAGACAAATTTGAAAAGTCAGTTTGACAGCCCCAAGGCCTCAAGACTAACAACATTATTTTACGAAATTCTTCGTAATATAAATTGATACAGAATCCTTCCGATAAAATACAAATTACAAGTACGAAATTACAGAATACGAAAAATTACTGCATACATGTAGGAAAGTACAGAATACAAACGAAAAAATAATGCATATTAGTAGGAATATACAAATATAAAATGGAGAATTATACAATGTAAATAAAAAAAATACAGAATACAATATGAAACCAAATGATACTATTGGAGAATATAGAATGACAACAAAAAATGACCCACAAATAAAATGAAAATAGAAATAATGTTACACAAATAAGCCTTTTGAAATACAGATGGAAAATTGTGCAATATAAATAACAGATACAGAATACAAATAGAAAACTATACAAAACAAATGACATATTATGCAATACAACTGGAATGGAATAGAATAAATATATTGCAAGATCTGAATTCGAAATGTTATTCAAAATCGCTATGTGAATTTAAGCTTATTTAAACACTGTTTTCTCTAAATCATGATAAAATACTCCATGTATACTGACGGACTTTAACAACGCAACACACGTGTTTTAAATCCATTCATTGAAAATGTTACATATAAAACTTTTATTGCAAAATTTACCCAACATACATCATATTGATTTTCAAAACTCATCTCTCGATTTAGCTATGTTCATTGTTTGCGCGTTGTGAGTAGCATCGTATGAAATTGTCAGGGCGTTTTTTTTTTTCAAACATGTGGAAAGATAATAGAGGAGTTTTTCGCGATAAAATAACTTTGTTGGTGAGAGCATAGACACCACTAACAGAAAAAAATTCAAAACCAAGACTGCCGCGCTTAATCAATGAAATGCGCAATCAGGCACTTGGTATGCTGCAAGCAGGCGTTAGTCAGCATGAGGTTGCTAGGCATTTTAATGTCCATCCTTGTACAGCTAGCCGGTTGTTGTCACGATTACATCAGACAGGATCCCTAAATGATCGCCCAAGACCTGGTCAACGGTTTGTGACAACGCCACGAAAACAAGAGTTCATCCGGCAACGTCATCTGCGCAATAGGTTTACGGCCGCTGTGACCACGGTGAGAGAAATCATTGGATGTCATGAAGGGCCTATTCATCCTAGAACCGTTTCCAGAATTTTGAATCGTCATGGGATCCGCTGCATAAGACCTTATAAGGGGCTACAGCTTAAACCGCATCACCGGCGGTTCAGAATGCAACATCTGAGTCAACGTCAAAATTGGTCATATGTTGTGTTCTCAGATGAGTCCAGATTTAACGTTAGTAACCCAGACGGCAGATGTCTAGTTTACCGTCGTTTACATGAACGTTTTGCAGACAGTTGTGTACTCTAGCGCGACAGGTTTGGAAGGGGAGGCGTCATGGTCTGGAGTGCGATTATCCACATTTGCGGACACAACTGGTAGTTTTAAATGGAACCCTTACTGCTAGGAGGTATGGGGACGAAAATGCTGCAGCCTGTTTTAGGATCATTAATGCAGTAGCATAGGCAAGGAAATGGGTTAATTTTCCAACAGGACAATGCGAGCGCACATACGGCAAGATTAACACAAGACTTTTTTCAAACGAACGTCATTGACGTCCTTGATTGGCCCGCTATGTCCCCAGACTTGAATCCAATCGAGCATTTGTGGGACGAGCTAGAGAGATGTGTGCGCAGTCCCCAGCCTCAGTCTCAGAATCCGCAAGAATTAGGGAGAGCCTTGTTGGAGGAATGGCAGAATATTCCTCAGATGATCATCCGAAATGTTTGTCAATCACGTCGCCTTCACGCCGTCATCACTGCTAATGGAGTACTGGTGAACAAAACCACATTTTTTGCGCACCCCTAATTGACATTCATTTCAACTGTAGCCTCTTTGTGGATAAAATGATGTTCAAAATGAAAGAATAGTGTTCAATTAACATGGTTTATAATAGACCACTATGAATTTGTTTATTAGATATATGAACAAATTTATAATATATAAAATTATCAAGTGCTGCGTTTTTAAATTCCGTCAGTGCATTATTTTATTGAAGATTGACAGTCGATTCTGATTAAATTAAAACAATATAGTCGGTCAGGTCTCTGGTACCAAAGATAATTTGTAAAAAGTGAATGAATTTAGGATAATTTTTATTCCTCAAGAGTCCTACATTACAGACATTGGTGACATGAATAGCTTTTAATCGCCATGCAGTGTGAGTAATAGCGAAATAAAAAAAATATAGAATTTATGAATTTCAATGCATTATGAACTTGTCCATTTTGTAGTCCTTTCCTAAATTCAAGGACACAAATCTCACAAAATAAGAATTACTCATAAAAGAATATATCTTTTCAATATCTGACAAATTTATATCCAGGAAACATGAATTTCATATCTTCTTGTTCACATTCATTATTCACGATTAATCTGCCAGATCTCCTAGACTACAGAAAGAAGATGTTTATAGAATCCACACATTTCAAATCATAACCAACCAAGCTCCTTCCTGTGGTTCTTAAATCATACATTGCGAACATACATTACACAACGTGAGTAAGGACGTGTTGTACACAATGTGTCGGTTGGATGGTTATTATCATTATGCTGTTGTCGTCGTCAATGAAGGCGACATGTTTGCAAATTAATGATAGTACATACAAAATGAATTTTCTCTCCTTTGTTTCCTTTAGGTCCAGGATTTTGCATTCATATTACAGCTGATAACGTCTGAATACGAATGAACAATTCTGAAAGGTCATCAAACAAAGAATGCCAAACATCACATCTCAACAATTTCAATGTATATGATAAGATCCATCCTTTTTCTTGCAGTGTTTTTCACTTATATTGAGATGCCACCAGCTGTAGGTGAAGTACTAAAATTTGGACTTGTGCATGGTGCTCAAGGTCGTAACAGTGAGGGTGTTTTGAATATGCCGATGCCTGTCACTGCAGAAGATCTCCGTGGTTAGGTGTAATCCGAAAGATCCGCGACTCTTACTTCTAAATGCGGATTGTTTGCCGAAGGAGCAGTCACTGCATCATTTATGTCTTACTTAAGTTACCAATTTATGTCTTACTTAGGTTACCAATTTATGTCTTACTTAGGTTACCAATTTATGTCTTACTTAAGTTACCAATTTATGTCTTACTTAAGTTACCAATTTATGTCTTACTTAGGTTACCAATTTATGTCTTACTTAGGTTACCAATTTATGTCTTACTTAGGTTACCAATTTATGTCTTACTTAGGTTACCAATTTATGTCTTACTTAAGTTACCAAGGCACGAGAGGGGCTCGAACCCACAATTGTAACATCATGAACCGAACGCTTTTCACTGAGCAACCGCGAGCAGTTACTAACATATTTTGCATGCGGACTATTAACTATATACATCTCTCTCAAACACACACACAACACACAAACAGCGTTTTGCAAAGTTAATTTGTTTGTTTTGTTTGTTTATTTGTTTATAGCCGCCTGAGCAATTTTTCAGCTATCCGGCGGCTGTCACCATTACCGGTGACAGGGCTGCAAATTCAGGCCTATGCTCGGCACTCAGGGCCTTTGAGCAGGGAGGGATCTTTATCGTGCCACACCTACTGCGACACGGGACCTCGGTTTATACGGTCTCATCCGAAAGACCGGCACCCACGTCCCACAGTGGTTGCAAAGTTAAAAGGTAGACCAAATATGGAAATTAGATCATTATAATGTTAACTTTATAAGTAACTGTTGAAATAATTGCTGCTCAGAAACCTGCCTCGATTCCACACACAGTACATGTTCTCGCGTATTTACTCAGTTGAAAAACATAAACATCATATGCAGTTGATAATGGAATAGTGGTACATAGATGTGGAAAGTTGACGATGATGAAACCGAAGTCATCCCGTTTCTTACTAAGTTGAGTTGTTATTTCCCCCTTAATGACTATATTCAATATCGAATGGCGAAGTAAACAATGTGTAAATCGTAATCATAAATCCCCAAGACATATATAAGTTCGAGTGTAGGGCAACACGGACCTCCGACAAAGCGAAGGTAGGATCAGGTGCCATGGAGGAGTAAGCATCCTCTGCTGATCGGTCACACCCGCCGTGAGCCCTTAGTCGAAATTAAGTAACGGGATTATCCGTAGTCAAAGTTAGTATGAAAAATAACAGTCTAACAAAGGGTATGAAACAAATCATTCAACATATGTCCCAGAGACACTTTGTAATCGCAAACAAGGTCATTATAGCGACCGTAAAATTTGCGAAATGATGACTTCAAAACGAGATTCGTTATAACCCTGCAACGTCAATTTTTTTTGTCAGTAGTTGACCTCGCTTTAAAAAATTCGCATACGCATGGCATGCTCTCGCGTATCGAATCAACTGGGAGATATACACACCATAAGCAGGCGAAAGTGGTATATTACTACATAGATATGGAAAGATGATGGTTGCAAAGTTGAAGTCATCACGTTTGTCATATAATGTAGTTGTCAGTCTGCCGTTAGTGTCAATGTTATGTAAAATATCCAAATATGAAGCAGACACGTCAGATTCTGTAGTGTCCTTTATTTCGAGTTCATCGGGATATATCAAATGGACATAATTATGAAAATTATTATTGTTGATTGATAAGACGTCATCGATATATCTATATGTATGGTTGAAGGACACGGCAAGTTTTTTGTTTTTATCCTGTAATAGTTTCTGAACAAATTCCGCTTCATAAGAATATAAAAATAAGTCTGCCAATAAGGGAGCAAAATTAGTGTCCATGGGGATGCCAATGGATTGTTGGAAGACTTGGTATCCAAACACTACGTAAATGTTATCTACAAGAAAGCCAAGCATACTCTTAATGTCTGCTTCAAGTACTTCTGCGGGCTATCGGAGTGGTGTCTAACAAAATATGTACCTTGTTTTCCAATCACTAGAAATTTGTATTTTCGAGTGCCATTTTTGTTCAAAAAGCAATTATCTATTATCTGAAAAAGTCTAGATTTTAATTTATCGTGAGGAATTGTTGTACAAAGTGTGGAGAAATGATACGTTTTGATGCTGTCAATTTTAGAAAAATCTTGAGTCTTTAGATTTTCCAAAAGTTCCTTAGAGTTATTGAGAATCCACATCTGATTGACACCACTTCTGGAATATGTAGTGGAACAGTAACTCTGAAGTGAATCTTTAATAGCTGTTAGCAGTTTAGTTAGTAATAAAGATAAAGACTTGGTAGAGCACTTACTGGAACCAGCAATGTATCTTTGTTTGTAAGGATTTTTATGTAATTTCGGAATCCATTAAAGGTATGGTAAAATATTAATAAAGCAGGACTATTTGTGGTGTCTCTTATTTCGTGTTCACTGGTATATATTGAATCAACATATAAATGACAGTGAATATTTTAATAGATAAAATATAAACGGTAACAATTTTGATACACCAGATGCGCTTTTCGATAAATAATGGTCAGTGATTCTAAAGTAAAAAATGTTTGAAATCCGAAATACGAACAAACTTGTAAGATCTGAAAGAACCAAAAAATAAAGGTTGAGTCGAACGCCACAGCAAGAGATGTTTTCTTCTCATGTAGAAGCTTTTGAATTAATTCTATCGCCTCCCTTAATTCTCCTAGTATATGTCTACAATAAGGCGGCTATAAAGTCTCTCCATTGGATCCTGTCCTGTGTTGCTCGCCTTATGGTGTCCCCGGTGTATCCAACCCCCTTCATTTCTGTCGCTACAGTTCTCCTCCAAGTCTATTTCGGTCTCCCAGATCTTCTCTTTCCAGGGGGTGCCCACTTCATAGATCTTTCAACGTTGTCTTCCTCCATTCTAAGTGCATGTCCCAGATATCTCCACCCTCTGTATTGTATCTCCTTGTCTCTAATTTCAATTCTCTCTGCTACCTCCTTATTGCTGACCAGATCATGCCACTTCACTCCAAAAATCCTTCTTAAGCATCTTCCCTCAAACCTTCTCAGTCTGCTTTCTATCTCTTTGTTGGTCCTATATCTTTCCATCGCATATAATAGCACCTACCTAACATTGCTCTATACAGCTTAATCTTGATTTTTCTCAAGATTTTCTTTAGTTTCCAGATGTTGTACAGTTTTTGTAATGCTTTGGCTGGTTTTCCTACCCTGATGTTGACTTCCTCCTTCACCTCGCCATTGATGTTCACCACACTTCCAAGGTAACAGAATGTCTTTACTTCCTCCAGATCTTCTGCATCTAAGCTGATTGCCTTGGTGTTCCGGAGCAATCCGCAGTCAGAATCAGTGTGCCTGGAACGGCCTAACATTTCGTATGAAACACAGCAGACAGCATTGAATCTAATGGAAGCAGATGAGAAAGACTTTGTGGTGATTTTTATTTCGAATTCACTAGGATAAATCGAATCGACACATGAATGAAAATGATCATTGTTAATAGATTAAACGCCGTCGGTATATCTAAATGTCGAATTGAAGGCAAGAGTAAGAGATTATTTCTTCTCACGAAGACTATTTTGAATGAATTCTGCTTCATACGAATATAAAAACAGGTCAGCTAACAAAGGAGCACAATTTATGCCCATTGCTATTCCAACAGACTGTTGGAAGCCCTGATCATCAAAGATGTCCATGAGGAACTCTAGCATCTTTTTAATATCAACTTTAGAGTACTTAAGCATGGAGTGAGAATGGTATTTAACAAAATTGTTTAGATGACTGATCACTATATATGAATATTTCCTTTTACCATTTTTGTTGACGAAGCAACTGTCTATGAGTCTAGTCTTTAATTTATCGTGAGATATGATGGCGTAAAGTTTGTAAAGTTATATGTTTTAATGTTGTTGTTGATTTGAGAAAAGTTTTGTGATTTCAAATTCACTTAAAGAATTTTTAATAATCCACATTTGATTACACCAATTCTGGCATATATAGTGGCACAGTGCGTTTAAAGCTTCTCCTTCACAGCAGATAATATTTCCTATTATGATTGATTGATTGATTATTTATTGCTTTCCGCCACACTCAATAATTTTTCAGTTATCTGGTGGCGTCCAGTTTTTGTTGGTGGAGGAGAGAACCCAGATACAATGTACCTGGGAAGAGACCACCGACCTTCCGCAAGTAAACTGGCAAACATGCTCACATAACGCCGCGGCCGAGATTCGAACACGCGCCGACAGAGGCGAGAGGCTTTGTGATTTTGAGTCCGATGCTCTAACCACTCGGCCACGGAGGCCCCCTTATTTCCTATTATGAGGAACAAAGATAGGAACATGGTAGAACATTTACTAGATCCAAGAATGTATCTTTAATTGTAAGGGTTTTTGTGGAGATTGGGAATTCATTATAGGTATGGTAACTCATATTCATCCACTTCATTGACTGGGATATTAAATGCTTTAAAACTGACCTATGTGCCTTCTGGCGTAGAAAGAATTGTGTGCTAAGTAAGAACGTTTGAAAAAGTTTTTTGATTTCAATTCTACTGAAAGTTCTTTAGTATTTTGGAGAATCCATATTTAATTTACACCACCTCTTGCATATGTTGTGGCACAATACGTCTGAATTTTCTCCTTCACAGTAGTTGATATTGTCATCAGATGTAACGATAAAGGCTTATTATAACATTTATTGAATCCTTCAATGTATGTCTGCGATTGTGTGAAGTTTTTAAATCCAGTATAGGTACGGTAAATTCAATTCATTCGTCCCATTGTCTGGGAAACTGAAAGATAATTTTGAAAATTTCTGTCGTTTGAATTGGACATTGGAGTATAAGTTGGATTTTTGGATTACCAATTGTAGAATTAAATTTAAGTTCTTTTTAAAATACTTATGTAATGATAAGCCTTACAACAAGCTTGTCAACTGGAAGCAGTATCCATTCCTCGTGTAATTTAGATAATATTTTTATCACTTCTGGTTTCCTTAACATAGAGGGATATATTGTAGGCATGTTTTGATGTGTATAATGCGGGATTTTAATATTTCTGTTATATTTTTATCCATTCTGACAAGGTGTCAAGTTCTTTCTTTTTATATTTAGCACTTCGTCTTGCATAATTTGTGACAGAAATTATAACAGAGTTGGGGTTATGTTGTCAGTTAAAAGCTCGTGGCTCTCTGAATTTCAAACTTTTAAAATTAGTGGCTTTAGGTCATCACTTTCAACTATATTGACACCACCAGTGATGAATGTCCAACTAGACTATAGTGAAAGAAGAAGTAAACATGTTGGAGAAATTTGTATAAGATATTGACAAATATGTCTATGCACTGTAATCTGTTTGTAATTCAAGATGGGATGCAATAATAGAACAGCATATTTATAAGAAATACGGGATGTAGTCTTGAATTTGAATTATGATGGAATACAAGACTGAGCTCTGACCATAAATGCTGCTTATGTTAACGGAATCTATCTTCATTTATTAGTATAAATTTAAGTTTAAGGAAGCGCCGGTGTGATTCGGAAAGATAATCCATAACCCTCATTAGGTGAAAGAGCCCTTGATGGTCAACATCCATAATCACAGAGTTCAATCTGTATTCAAGTGTTGAAAATTTCAAGTAGGGACTTGCTTTTGCTTCTTCGGATAACGTTTTGCGCGAATATCGATGTATATATGATGTAGACCTAATGGTAAAAGTTAAATAAATGAGACTTCGTGTATGTTGTCGTTTTTATGCTCCCGGAATCGAAGATTCGGGTGCATCTAGTTTTTAGCCTGTTCGTCAATCTGTCTGTCGCAAAAACCTTTCATATTGGTCATATCTTTATAGCATAACAGGTAGCACTTTTGGTATGTGTATTTCTTGTGGCAAGACCTTTCCATTGACACCACAATCTTGACCTGGTGACCTTAACATTGACCTACGTTTAGAAAATTTTATTATAAACCATCACATCTGCACTTATATCGACCTTTGACTTGGTTTTTGGAAATTTTCGGGAAAGAAATTTAACCATTGTCATATCATTTACACCAGTGTTCATATTTGGTATGTTTATTTCTTCTGGCAAATACCTTTCCTTTGACATCAAAATATTTGTCTTGGTGACCTTTACATTAACTTTTGACCTACTTTTAGAAAATTTTAATTTAAGCAATATCTTTCAAATCGTAAAAGGTACTGCTTTTATATTTAGCATGTGCATTTCTTGTTAGAAGAAATTTCCAACGATACCAGACGTGTTGATCTTGTGACAATACCCTTTGACCTAGTTGTTTTGGAAATTTTAAAACCTTTAACATTGGTTCCATATTTTACACCATAAGAGTTACAGCTTTCATATCTGGTATGTGTATTCCTTTGGCAAGACCTTTCTATTGACACCAAAATATTTGACCTGGTGACCTTAACATTGGCATTCCTTTTAACAAATCCGAATATAAGCCATCAAATCGTAAGAGTTACTGCTTTTATATCGACCTTTGGCCTAGTTTTTAGAAATTTTCAAAAACGATTTAACCTTGGTAATATCTTTTACACCATATGAAGTAAAGCTTCCATATTTGATATGTGTATTCCTTTTGGTAAGATCTGTCCATTGACACCATAATCTCTGACCTCATGACCTTTTCTTTGACGTTTGACCTGCTTTTAGAAAATTTAAATCTAATCAATATTTTTCAAAGCGTAAAATATACTGCTTTTATATTTATCATTTCCAATGATATCAGACTTGTTGATCTTGTGACCTTGACATTGACCTTTGACCTAGATTTTTAAATTTTTTTAAAAGCTTTAATATTTGTCATCTCATTTACACCACAAGAGGTAGCGGTTTCATATTTGGTATGGGTATTCCTTCTGACTGACCTTTCCATTGACACTAAAATATGACCTGGTAACCTTTGACCTACTTTTCGAATATAAGCCATATCTTTCGAATCGTAAGAGGTATTGTTTTTATATCAAACATTTGCATGTTTCTAGAAGACTTTTGACCTTTCCCATGATGCCAGATTTGCTAACTTTGTGTCCTTCATATTGACCAATGACCTAGTTTTGGGAAATTTTCAAAAAAACAAACTACAATAGATTACAGTTCCACTTTGTTGCAATCCCGAGGCTTCAGTGTTTAGCGAATACATCTTGGTTTTTCACGAATGATGTCCATGGCGATACTCTTACGTCTTTGTGTATTGGAGGAAAGTTCTATCACATTTACATTATTTCCATGTGGAAAAAGATTATAAACTTACTAAGATTCTCACATTACCTCTAATGGTTAGACTTTTTGTTTTGACTTCTAATATGATAACACCTGTGTAGTAAGATACAGAATGATGTAACGGTAGTGACATCGTATCATACAACAAAGACAAACTGGTTTTCTCAGTTTGTATGTAAGCATGGGTAGGACAGATGAATGACCCTAAGAGGGGTTCATGATTTCAAGTAAATTTTCCTTATAATGTTTCTGTTGCAAATTAAGAATTTGTTATAGTTTTTAAACTATTTTCTTGCTATGTTTTGCTCCTACTAGACACAAAAAGTCATTACAATTCTTTTTCTGAATTGAGATAATATTTTACCACTCCATAGATTCCATCGAAATCTCCCTATAAATCAAAGTACCCAAACCCACAGTTATAACTGCACAACTGTAAGCTCACGTGATGATCCGGATTAGAATAGGTCCTCACTACCTCTTGTTGTATTTCGGTATCTTTTAATTTCTAATTTTATGTACCTAACGTGTTTGAAAACCAGCGTCTCCCATGTTCTAGATGATGAAAGACAGTCTGCCATAATAAAAACACAATCGCAAATGCAAAAGAGTCTTAACGTTGATTCCGACAATTTTCTTTTCCTAAATAGGAACTGAGAATATTTTGGTCGACACAGGATTTGGGAATAAATGTGTAATTAATTCTAACTGCTTACGCATATCATATTAATCTTATAGAGCCCTGAATCATTTCTGTCACCCAGATTTATTGAAATAGAGAACAGGAACTAACAAGTTTTTGTGTCGATTAGCATTAACATATTTTATTTGAAAAATAGACTAAAAATTTCTTTAAGGAATGAATTTAATAGCAAAGTTAATAAATATATTGGTGAATGTTATAAAAAGCTTTCTCTGCACCAATCAAACCACATTCTTGCTACAATTCTTCTTGATTTCACCTATCACTTGATATTTTAGGACGAATTTTGAACAAATACTTGAAGCATTAATAGATTCACAAGCTATTATGCTATTGAAAAATAATGTATGTTGCTCAGCCAATCAAATTGTGTGTTTCGAACGAAATCAAATCATCTAAGCAAAATTGAAGATATTCACCACATGTGCATTCATTTTCTTTGCTTTAAACCATGTGAATCATGCGCCCAAGTTCCTATCTTGTTGACAAGTTTGGTGGAATAAGCATAATACTCGATTCCCTCTATTCAAAAATAAATATAAGATAATGAAATCTGTCCCAGGTAAAACACTGTAAACAGACTAAAAGATTCTCAAAGCAATGATGACAAGGTTTATTTTATAAACAAAATAAATGAAAAACCATGTTATTCGCATTGGCTGTCACCCTAAAAACTGTTTTAATTACATTATTTTTAGGAAGGAAAAATGGAGAAAAATATCTTTCAATATTTTAATTATTGAGGAGATTAAGAGAACATTCAGTTCCTCCGAGATCGTCTAAAATTTCTTAGTGTTTGTTAGTTCTGATTTGAAAAAGAAAAACACATATTCATGTATATTGATTATGCGAATTTGTAATAAAGCACAAATAAATAGAACTAATATGATTTTTATCTGTTATTCCAGAATCCCAAAGCACTCCTAATGAAGATTGTAACCTTGACACATTTACAAGAACTATGCAGGACAACCAATTGTTTTAGGCATATACGTTAAATATCACATTTGAACGCTTCGAAATCCGTCCTTTGATAACCATTAAACAAACAAGCAAAAAATAAAATGTAATCTTAAAAAATCCACTTGCTATTAATCGTGGATCAAAATCATCGGTTTGTGGATAAAAACGATGATAAAGACAGGACAATTTAAAAACAAAACTCGTAGACCCTAATATCGAATAAATTTTTTTTTTTCTTCTGTGTTTTTATAACTATAACATGTCATTAACTGTAGTGTCATCCTATTCAAAATCACCGGATGATTGTAAATGCAGTAAGTTTTGTACATGTATTTACGAACTCCCTGCGGAAACTGAAAATTTAATACTTGACAAAGAGACAAAAACGATCTTCTGATAAAGCATTCATATACTATCATTAATAGACTCGCGCTGAATTCAAGATTTTAAAATACGGAAAGTGTGTTCTTATAGTGTGATATACTTGCATGCACTAGTGCCTGTACGAAAATGATACTTTGATTCATTGGGGGTTTTTTTTAAAAATGTTTTGTTGTGCTTTTTTTTCATTTAGAATTTCGATTTGACATTATTTGTTGATCCTCTGTTAAATATACCTTTTCTTAACCGTCGTTTAAGTCTAAACACAAATTTGTGAAAAGTTCACACAATTATTTCAAAAGAAGTATAAACGACGGTGCACCCGACATTCTCTCTCTCTCTCTCTCTCTCTCTATTCATATGCATTTTTCTTTCTTCCCGTCACGAAAATTAGATTGCATGTTACAGACCGATGACGGCCTGGGGTTTCACACACATGCGCTCCGTCGTCTTTGTGTTCCAAGTGTCTGCAAACGAACCCCCTGAATGACTTGTGAACATTCACATGTCGTCAAGCCAACAAGACTTTTGTTCTGAGATTTAACACGGCTTTTGATAATTGACTTCTGTAACATATGCTGTTTATAAATGGGAGGTCAGCGGATTGATTTCTTGGGTCAACCTTATTCGGGTGAAGATAGCTTTTTTTCTTTTCCGTTTAATTACCCCGTAAGCTCCACCTGCAGGGAAATGAGGCAAATTTATATGCGAAGAAAAGCTATGTTAGTGTTTGTGTAATAATAAGCTTAAGAAAAGAAGAAACGACATGAAGCACACGAGGATTTACATAGCCACATGTTTTCACCTGAAGATGTTTCCATGGGTATCTGTTTGAATTATGAATTTCTGAAGCGCAGAGGCTACATTTGAATCACTATCTGAACAATGAAATCGATACATGTAGGATAGAGGAAATATCTGTAAATGATGAGATATGGGAACGTTATAAAATCGTGATGGAAATAATCCTGTCTGCAGCTGATTCAATTTCCATAATGGGTATTATAATGAGCCACACAGTATACAGAGAATGAAAATCAAAATTATCTCCTGATCTTAACTCACAGAATTCAGCTTTGTTGACCTTGAAAAAAAAGTTTACAGTGGAGTTAATGAGATCTTCCCTGAATGACATCATGCCAAGTTGACAAGAATTGCTCTAATTCCTATTCCTTCCGAGCTGTTTTCCTCAAATGCAATTTTAAACATATTTTAATTACTTAAAACTGATTTCAAAATTAAGTAGTGTCTCGTTTCTAGACTAATGGCAATGCATAGGGCACTATCACGTGACCCTCCTCTGTCTGTACCGTGGTACTTTATGACATGTATACGATACAATGACAAACTTTTTCAATTACTTCCATATTGACGTCAAGACTTTGAGCACTAAATATCCAGTGATTCAGGTTTGACGTAGATGAAGTGCAACATAGCAAGTTTAAGACAATAGGTAGAGCACCGAGCACCTAGCTGCCAGTAAATATGTCACTTCTTTGCGGAATTTATACATTTTCAAATAAATTACTCATAATGAATATGCATTCAGATGTTGTGCAAGATTTCTTAAATATTATCAGTATTACGCATAATTTGGTGAGCACGATAACTCTCCTACAGAGACATGCCAAATACAAATTCATGTTTCATAAACTTCTTAAATAACTTACAGGCAATAATACGGCGAATCACACTACATATTGAAGAGTTCCACTTATTGCACCGTGTCAAGAAAGCTGGTCAAGAAACCGTGTGTACTCGATTAAGATATATACAAACTGTTAAAATATCCAAATGCAGGAACAGGTGGGGTTTTTTGTTTTTTGTTGGGTTTTTTTTTGGGGGGGGGGGGTCCCCTGAAACATGTTGGTTGGGGTGTATACATCAAAGTCAGGTTATAATAAACTAATGAAAAGTCAAATTTCACCTCAATGTCATTACTTGTTTCATACCGGTGTAGTTACTAATTTATGCCCCTAATTTACATGTATTCCAAACATACTGATGTTGGTGCACAAAATATACTCTGAGCAGATACCCCTTCCTCAGTTTGATTCTCTCTCATCTGGGCTATATCCGCACCACCCGAACCCCATCAGAGTACCGTGCAAAGGGATTTAGACATTGTGCACAATCAAGAAATCTGTCTGTCCTTCTTAAAAATCTACCTTTCATGTGAGGCCATTTACCTTCTCTCTTAGCTACAGACTTTTCCCTGTACCATGTAGGTTTTCCTCTGAATTTTTTCAGCAACTGACCTTTTGTCTTAGTTTCGTATTTACACCCATCTATATGCTAGGAATCATGGTGACACCTGCATGTTGTATATTAATTTTACATTAACCTCTCAGCTACATTTGACATGTATCCTAAAACTATTATACATATTTTTACCCATGTAACATCACTTCAAATATTGGATATTTCCATTTTTTACGAAATTTGACGGGCCTATAGTGCGAAACTGCCCCCTGCTACCAGATGTCCATTCTTGTCAAATTGAGTTTCGTGTACGAGGGTAAATTCTACAAAACCAAATTACTTCGTGTAGGTCTTGAGTGTGTGTGTGTGTGTGTGTGTGTGTGTGTGTGTGTGTGTGTGTGTGTGTGTGTGTGTGTGAAGTGACATGTCCTTGCAAAAGTTTGTTACCAATTTATTTGTTTTTATGTTAATTACTGCAATGGGAAATAAACATATCTCCTCTAATTAATTTTCTTCAAACGTAATCGATGCAGATAAAAATTTGTCTTGGTAAAAGAAAAAAATGGCACCCCAAGTAATTTTATTGGATGACTTCTTTAAATATTTACTACAGGGAATAAAACCACAATATATCTAGTTAAGTAAGATACGAAATATAATACAATAGCCTTTTTTCGCTGCAGAATTATTAAGTTTTTTCACAATAAAAGACTGAAATTAATAACCTAACCAAAAATGCATATTTTTACCACGGCTATTACAAAGATCAAAGGAATGCCGCGGTGATTATTCTGAGAGATACCTTCATACGTACAAGTAATAAGTAATTATAAGAAAGTTGAACTCATCTCTCATGCACTTAGTATTTTGCTAATTCAACAATAGAGTCCATAATTGATCATTCAATTTTATAATCATAAAAAGCAATCAATGTATGTTGTAAAACATAAATAACTGAAGAAGATTTGCATGTCATTCAGAATAAATCAATCGTCTGCTTTTCGTGATCGATTCACATGTACATTTGTAAACATGTCGATGCACAAACAAGTTTTTCTGGGTCCTTGTATTCAAAGCAGTTGATATAATCCGCTAACATCAAATTAAATACTTAAAATATTTTTCAAAATAGTATACCCTACCATCTCACCTTTATCGTCAGCAAAAACATGTAGACCAAGTCCGTTTCGGAAACTGCCATGACGTCACAGTGACCTAATTCGTAGCTGTATAGGAAAACATTTCTGAGTTGTAGTAAAATAGAAATAAAGTTCTTGTTTTCGTAAGTGTTGCAGGGTTACTCCCTTGGTATAGAAATGTTGTTTGAAATAAAAAAGCCGAGGCTTTTATATTTCAAAACAATTCTCGACCTCGGCGGTTATCCTGCAACATACACGAAAACGCGATCTTATATAACAATTTTAGTCGACTTGCCTTGGTCGTTGAGCAGTCTAGCGTGCTGGTCGCATGATGTTAGGAAATTTGGTTCCGCAGGTCAAGAGTTCAACCCCGGGCAGGGGCGGAAGTGGATATGCAAAATACAGTCAATTTTTCTGTGATTTTTTTTTAGATATTAAATATTTCTTAACTTAGGGCAGTTATGTTTATTTAAGAGTTCACTGCAATTTTGTGCTTTAGATTTACACACAGTAACTGCATTTAATTTTCATTCTCAATCATCATGTAGCGAGTGACAGCGTAGTGAGAATTCATCGTCATCGAAAGCAAAGGTAGTTGACTTGCCTAGAGGGTCGAGCGATCTAGCACGCTGGTCGCACGCTGTTAAGAGATTGGGTATCCAAAATATAGAGTATAGTCAAATTACTTCAAGAGAAATCAGGTTTTAAATTAGTAAAAAGAATGAACACACAGCGTTTTGCATTGGATCTATCGTTATTTGCAAAAAGTGTATATTATAAGTATATAAATTATAAACGATAACTAGATAAAACATGGAAGTTTCTATTCGTATTATTTAACATTTCCTATACTGTTAATCACTGCATTTTCCTTGAGCTTTCAACATTTTAAAGCGCATTAATTTTTTTCAAAGGCAGCAGTATCCGTATTCTCTAGTATACTTATGGTCACGACATAATTTTTATATTTCAGATTGTTTGTGATAAATGCTCCTTTCTTTTCAATTTTGCCTCTAAAGACTTAGATTAATCAGATTATTCCAGGATGTTTTTTTTTCCAAGGACATTTCGTGAGAAAGAGTGTCATATTTGACAGAAAATTACATGTAGCATTAATTATTTGATAGAGTTTTCTGTCATTAAATTTGATTACACAGCCGCTATTTCCTGTTGTCCCTGAACATTGAATCACTCGGATATTCATGACCTGTAAAAGAGTCTGCTATTTGTTTGATTGATATATTTTGAAATATGTTTTATGATGATATAAAACCATTATTTATTCAAAGTTGGATAATGTACTTTAAAATATTATAGAAAATAAAGTAGGAAAATTTATTACGAAGTAATGTGTTTTATATTTCTAATGAAGTTTACAAATTTTACCCAAAGTTTCTAATTAAAAAAAAGACAATTTATTTTATCCCAGACACGGAAAAACGGGGGGGGGGGGGGGGGGTAAAGGGGTCCCTAGTGACCTATACCCTACATGATCTTGAATACAATTTAACGATACTCTACATGTATAAAAAGATATGGAAATCGTTTAACGAGAATTTCAAGAAATCGCAAATTATCAACAACAAAAATTGCCTGTAGTCTCTCCAGCGTTCGAATACGGAACACTGTTACTTCAGTAACATAACCAAAGATTTTGTGTCCGTTCCTTCATTATCGCATTTGCATGAGAACATTAAAGAATGACACATCTTTCAACTAATAGCCATTGAGAAGATTTGTGAAGTCTTAAAGTGGCTGCATGCCTCGAATTAGACACTGGTCAAGTTAACCAAAATTTCACCAGTTAGAACAGATTTAGCCACAGATGTGTGGCAGAAAACGATACAATGGTTAATGATAAAAAATAACAAAACGGAACCCGAATAGGACGTGTACTAGAGTACCTTAGAGTACCCAACAGACGGCGAGCCTGAACAGAGATCAACGGATATCGAATATTTGCATTAATAATAATGTTTCTTCAGAGCATAAAACGATTGATCGACTGTGTTATAAAGAGCAGATTAAGAGGCTCTTCAGTCGGTTTTTGTGTTACACGCTGCATCATCTGCGCCACTTGTTTCGTACCATCAATGTGTCTGAAGACTGAGTCTCCATCACCGCAAAAAACTGATAATGATAATACTCACCAGAATTTCCTATGAAATATCAGGGTAAATACGGACTATAATTTGATTTTTAAAGCACCTTAAATGTAACAGTTAGTATGTTTAAGAAATAAACTTCATTTTTTTGAAAATACCTGATAGTATGAACTGCGACGCTTCACACCGGCATACGTCATGAAGAGAGTTAGCACATCATAAAAAGTATGCGACGTGAAGCGTTACATTACATACCCTCATGTATTTTCAAAAAAGAAAGTCATTTCTTCTCTTTGCATTCTAATTTCATTTCTGTCGGAATACCCAGCCAGGAAAATAGACGTACTATATCCATCAAGATTAATACGCGCATTGTTTACAATTGCAGCGCGTTCATGAGGAAATGGCTATCATCACAATTTTTTAAAGATGTCAGAGGGAAAACCATTAGAAATATGAATATGTTTTGCAGAAAGAGAAAAAAGTTGTGACGACAGACTAATTTCATTCAAGTCTGATGTAGAAATCACAGGTCCACACAGAAAAAAAAGATGCCTATTTGTACAGCGGCCTCATATTTACAAAATAGTCACTATGTCAATTATAGATTTGTACAATATTCTGATTTTCCTCATTTTTCCATCTTTAAAAAAACGAGCACACTGAGCGCAAGCTTGACATTATGAGATGCCCATCCTTTGTGGATAGTTTACGCATTTCATATACTGATAATCCTGCGTTATCTGATATATTTTTAATCCATCCAAGGAGATTATACACATCATACAATTCATAATCAATACTTGTCCTGATATATACGTCTTAGCAGTAAAATAATGTTCTGGTACTTATCTGTCCCTTAAAGTACACTACTTAATGCATTTTAGCAGAATTATTGTTTCCTACTTGAAAATAAACCATATCTGCAAATGAAAATTAACATGTCCTTCTAGAGCATTCTGAAATGAGCTATCAAACGTAATATTTAACATTTTCATCAGAAAATTCATCAGTTCTGTAACACTTCTTTGGTATCATAAACGGATTTGAAAATTACATTAAAAATTTTAAAAAATAAATAAATAAATAAAAAAACCAACACCTGATTAACCTCCAAGTCTTGTAACACATTGTCCTTTATCGAACTAATGTATACTGCTCGTGATTAACACCAATGATCTCTGATTTAAACATCTTTAATGTATATACGACTTCATTTTGATAATAATTCTCCTTTCGTGCAAAATTTATAACCATGTATGTCCTTGCCATCCTTTATGATATAGTTGTACTGTTTATATAGAAAATATTTCGTTTTTGACGTTTTGCTCTTCAAGGATCTTGAATGTTCATCAATGGAAAAAATAAAGTAAAGGATGAACTTTTGATAATTTGTTTTTGTTATCCGTATCTGTGAATTTGAAAATAATATAAATTATTCCTGTCAAGTTGTCCATATCATATTAATATATTCTCGTTTTTGTCTAAACAACCAATTTTCTTTGTTTCTGAAAATTCCCTACAAGTTTCAAAATTTATATTTACAATGATGCGCAAAATTGAATCAGGAAGTTAAAATCCGTGTAAAGTTTAAAATTTATGGTAAGCAAAAAAAAAAAAAAATTGGAACAGGGAGGAAATAATTTGTCAGCCTGAATGACGTCAACATGTGAAGTGCGTTACGTCATTTGTCAGATAACGACTACTGTGTGACACCGCAGACGTCCGTTATCTTCTCGATACATGTCGACAGGAAGTTAATCATGGTGTCTAGTTCAGGTCATCTCATCAGTTCAGGGTCAAATTAATGATGGGGAAACTTTGCTAATATTCTGTTCTTTGACCTATAGACGTTTTAAAACTCATCCCCATTTTTCATAATATCGGCTACAGCCTCATGAATTAGGACTATGGTGTGCATATGATTTACATTCTTCAAACAAAATGTCAAAAATTCATCAAGACCAACCGTGTATACTTGTACGCAGGAAATGCATGGACATTCAAAAACGAATCATATGATTGAATGTATATTGTTTAACGTCCCACTGGAGAATTTTTCACTCATATGGAGAAGCCCTGGCGCAACATGTGTATGAAATAAAATCTATTGAGACAAAGGTTTATCTTATCAGTTAGGATTTTCTTTCCCATGGTTCCCCACTGCCTTTCTGCGATGTACCTTCATATTATGTATCATTAGTTGATTGCAGATTCGTTTGCTGTTTGTTGCAGAATTAGAATATTTGAATTACCATATGCATTGTATATCACCTTTGCTTACGTCAATGAATGAAAATTTCAATGCTATCATTCTAAAACACAAAGAAGCAATTATTGGACGCATGTGATAAACCCAAGTCTCAACACTGAATATCGAATCCATTAAGCAATATTTATGATCATTAATGTACTTATTAAAATGCTGACTTTCTAAAGATCTATCATACAGGTATCTTTCTGATATTTCTATGAAATAAACGATATTTTCTTCACTTGCCATTATTTAAATCAGATCATTTACAAAACAATAAATAATTTATACGCTTATCATTCAAATTGAATAGACCTAATGTGGTGTCGTACAAAAAGGTAAATTTACAATTTGAAAGGGGTTTCTCTGTTTGTTCACTGTGTGAGGCGAAACGATATAGATATTTGATGAGCAATAAATCGTTTGAAGGAAGTCGCTTACCATACAAAATCCGGAACTTTTCAGCTACATGACTTGTCTCAAAAAACTCCTTCCTTTTGTGATTAACATAAAAGTTTATTTTTTATCGTGTAAGCAAATTGCCTGAACAATGACTTTGTTTCGGTTTTTTGGTTTGCTTTATGTAATAAAATAACTTGAATGTAGGAAGTAAGTGACTTAGCATGAAACATACTATGTATGAGAACAAAAATTCATTGTAACTGGACACTTGAATTAGATGGTTCCATTATAAATCTATGTATATTGTAAGTGATTCGTTTTTACCCGCTTAATAAACTTTTTTGGCTCGGATGCGGTACCATACTTTCCCCACAAATTCATGTGGTTTAATATTAAAACAATTTAATGTATTTATTCAGTGAACTTGGTTATTTCTATTCATAAAGATTAGGAAAGAAAGAATTAGGAGCATGTTTGCAATAGTTTAATAAGTTGAAAATAACGAACAGTGATCAATCTCATAAACGGAATACAAATTAGAGAGGTCCCCGATATACCAGAGGTGGGATCAGTTGCCTAGGAGGAGTAAGCACCCCCTGTAGACCGTTCGCACCCGCTGTGAGCCCTATATCTTGATCAGGTAAACGGAGTAATCCGTTGTCAGAATCAGTGTGCCAGGAACGGCCGAACAATTTGTATGAAACACGTCAAACAGAATTTGACCCAATGAAAGGTTGTATTGGAAAACTAGATCGTTATAACGACCAAAGAATTTGCAGAATGCTGACTGTTGAAATCTCTGTATCATCAGCTTGTTTGTCAGTAGCCTGCCACGAATTAAAAACTGATCATGCGCAGAACAAGCTCTTGTGTATCGAATAAATTGACTATAAAATTATGAGAAGGGCAAGCACAGACTGCTGTACTTCCCAGTGATGGAATTAGGTGCCTAGGAGGAAGTATCCCCTGTTGACTGGCCACACCTTCCGTAAGTCCGTTATCAGGTAGACGGAGTAATGTGTAGTCAAAACTACTATGTAAAGAACGGCATAACAATTAATATGAAACGTCAAACAGCATTCCACCCAGTGATAGCTTGTATTGGCAATTAGATTTTTATAACAACCATAAGACGGAATATTGAAGATCTTTCAGTGTTTCAGGCAGCAATGTGTGGAATGATTTGAGTGAAGAAGTAAGAAACTCAACAAGTGTTGCGTGTTTTAAAAGAAACTATCTTAGAGATTACCACCATATTTTAAGCTTTATTTTGTATCTAATAGCATTTACATGTATCTTACATTCTTAATTATGCCTTAAGTCTATATTATACTTTACGTCTTTTAATCTGTATTAATTCACTAATATCTGGCTGTATGTATGTTACCGGTATATGCAGGACCATATTGCTAAATATGTAATCCTGGATAAATAAAGGCTTTATCATTACTATATGTATTATTATAAGATTTGCGAAATGATGACTTCAAAGGAGACTATTGAAACCCTTGTAACATTAACTTATTTGGAATTAGTCTGTCCAATTTGAAAAAAAAATTCACTTAATTACATAAGAACACGCTCTCGCGTATCGAATCAGTTGAGAGTTATGAACACCATATGCAGGCGATAGTGGAATAATGCTACATATATTGCAGATAAGGGAAGTTGACGATGGTGAAGCTAAAGTGATGTTGTTTGTCATAAAGTTGAGTTGATGGTTTCGTTGATATTGATTTTCAATAAAAATATCCAAATATGAAGCAGATATGAGAAACTCTATATTGTTTTATTTCGAGTTGATTGGGATATATGAATGAAAATGACAGTTGTTAATAGATAAAACGTTGTCGATATATCGATATACCTAAATGTCGAGTTGTAGGCCACATTCAGAGATTTTTTTCTCATGTAGAAACTTTCGAATATATTCTGCCTCATCAAAATAAAAACAAAACGGGTCAGCTAACAATGAAGCATAATTTGTGCCCATGCGATTTCCAACAGATTGTTGGAAGACCTTATCGCCAAATACTACGTAAATATTGTCAATAAGGAACTTCAGCATCTTTTTAACGTCAATATCAGAGTACTTGCTCGTAGCATCAGAGTGGTGTTTAACAAAAAAAAATTTTATGAATGAGTACAAGATATGAATATTTCCGTGTTCCATTTTCACCATTCGATAATATCAAAAGGTCTTATCTTTAATTTATCTGAAGAATGGTGATGTAAAGTGTTGAAAAAATCGGACGTTTTGATTATATTGATTTGGGGAGTTTTATGATTTCAAATTTACTAATACAGGTAGTTCTTCGGAATTTTTTAGACTCCACATTTGATTTACGTCACTTCTTGCATATGGCTGGAGTTTCTCCTTCACAAAAGTTAATATTTTCTTGAGTAAAGATAAAGGCTTGGTCGAATATTTACTTGCTCATGGAATGTGTCCTTGTAAGGTTCTTCTGTAGTTTTGAAATCCAATATGGGTACGGTACCTCATATTCATTCGTCCAATTGCCTGGGATATCAAATGTATTTAAAAGTGAACCATTCTTTCGAAGGGAACTTGGAGTATAAGTTGAATTACAATTTGTGGAATTAAAGCCAGTTTCGTTTAAAATATATACAGTTGTAATAATGAACCTTACAAATGAAGACAATATTGTTACAAGCTTTGTCGGCCGGAACCAATACATATTCCTCATGTAACCTATCTAATGCTACTATCATTTCTTTTTTACACAACACAGGAAGATAGATGGTACGCACTTTTGTTTTAATGTGTCTAATACTAGATTTTAATATTCCTTTCATATTTTTTAGCTATTCTGACTTGGTGTCAAGCTCGTCTTCTTCATGTCAAGTTCCTCGTCTTCATACATAGCCCATCGTCTAGCATAATCTTCGACAGAATCTATATTAGAGATGAAGTTCTATCGCCAATTGAAAGATAGGGGTTCTCCGAGGTTTGGGCCTTTTAAAATAAGAGACTTCTAGTCGTCATTCTCAACTCGACGTCACCAGTAATGATATGTTCAGCTGGACTATAGTTGAAGGAAGAAGAATATGTAGGAGGATTTTTGTATAAGATGGGCCATATCCCGACAACGTAAAGTTTGCAATTAAAAAGTTTAATATTTGGATGCAACAGCAGAAGTTAATTTGTAGGATATACAGGATATAGATTTGAACTTGAAATATAGTGGAATAAAGACTGAACATTTTATGACGAAAAATATTGTTTATATTGAAAGCATTTATTCCTTTCTTAGTAAGAAGCGATGAAAAGACGTCAAAATATCGTGCAACGTTCAAGATTTCTTCTTTTTTTTTTTAATTCCAATTCGCTGAACAGTGTTACTTATGATAATGAATACAAATTAACTTGTCATGATGTCATTAAAATAGTTTTATTTTTAGTGTTTATGATAAAAAAAAACCCAGTTTAGTATGAAATTATATGATACAATATCATTAAAACTAGTATTCATTATTTACATTTCTGGGTTCAACAAAATGGAAATTTCACACATTCATATCGATTGCTTCCTGCACACTTATGTATGGTACAGACCAGAAATGTAATCTGAGGGATCACGCATTGATTTTATGTGGAGAGACAAGTCTAAAAATTTACACAAGGTTTTATATTTCATTTGATTTTTTCCCTAGTAAAGACAATCCTATTCTGTGAAACACGATCCTGTTTGAAATGGGGAAAATAAGCGCAGTATAAATTTTTAAAGTATTTTTGAAGTGAAATTTTATGCAAAGATCGAAGTGACTGATTGTATATCGCGTACTTGCTTCTGCATGTACTGTTTCCACCTACAAAAGATTTAGTGCACTTTTGGAAATATTTTCCTCAACAAGAGATTTAGTTTACGTCAAGAAATATGAAATACTACACCTCAAATAGCATTTCCCTCTTCAAGGAATTTATTTTGTGTCATGTGATATTTTACTCTAAAAGAGACCGGTCGCGGAAGCTCAGAGATAGAGCATTCATTCACTTCGTACTTGGGAGGTCGTGAGTTCGAGCCCCACTCGCGCCATAACTGCGTTAAACATAGATAGTGATTGCTTCATCGACAAACGCTCGGCATTTAGAGGGGTGAATCACAGGTTTTTCGGATATGACCTTAAAAATTGAGGTCTCTTGCCGCAGCAGGCGTTGTCACGTTAATGAACTCTCATTGCTACATGTACGACCCTGAGCGCTAAAGCATAGTTCTAAATCTTGTGGTATTTCACCTACAACTATTGATGTCTCAAAAGTGAAAAAAACAAAAAAACAAACCAGTCTTTGCCCATTCAAAATTAACTTTCTTCAATAGGTTGGTAAGTGGACCAACTATTGAGGAATAATTGGGACAAATTTTCTGTAAAAACCAGTCATGCCCTAAACTCTCTTTTATTTATAGGTAGTCGGAGTGGGTTCGATTCTCACTCGCGCCGATATATATGAGAAAGTTTGCCAGTTTACTTTGAGATTGATTGATTAAATATTGTTTAACTTCCCGCTCGAGAATCTTTCACTGATATGGAGACGTCACCATTACCGGTGAAGGGCTGCAAATTTAGGCCTATGCTCGGCGCTTATGGCCTTTGAGCAGGGTGGGATCTTTTACGTACCACACCTGCTGTGACACGGGACCTCGGTTTTTGCGGTCTCATCCGAAGGACCGTCCCATTTAGTCGCCTCTTACGACAAGCAAGGGGTACTGAGGATCTATTCTAACAACCCGGATCCCCACGGATCCCCTTACATGATTCCAACAAACTCATTTTTATTTTAAAATCAGAGGGTGATGAACTCAAAAATGTGTACGTTTTATTATAATTAGCAGGAAACAACAGATCAAATAGATGATACATGTATACTGTGGGAATGTGATTATGTCTAATCAATCATTTCTAGATGATTTTGAACTTTATTTAGAATAAATAACAAATTTTCAACAAGTGTTTACAAACATTCTTTTATTTTAGGCCTGAGAAAAACATGGGTATAAAAATATTCTCTTCCTTTGGCTAAAGTATTATATTTATTCAGCAAGGTGTACAGAGAAAAAATTGGGAGCGTGGTTTGCAGTATCATATTTAAAGTTTATTTATTTCATGAATCTTACAAAAATGGTGATACTAAAAATTCTGATACCCTTTGGAACAGATGGAAGCAAATCTTTTCGTCTACTTTTAGATGGATGTTTGGGAGAGTTCAAGAGTAAAGTGATGTGAAACCTGTTTACTGACACTGGGTTTTGTTTTAGAAATATGTTTTGTTTTACTATAAATAGACGTGTTGTGGTGCAAAAACTCTACATAATTACATTGGATATTACATTACTAGGCACAAGATGCACTTAACAGCCGATTTCGACAGCGCTATAAAACAAGCTTATGCTAGTGTGTGAATATAGCTAACTGTAAACAACAACAATAAACACTATTTTGTGAAGTTTGATTATTGTAACTTAGCATTTTTTCATTGATAAATTTTATTGTAAAAAACTGTAATAAATTGTAAAATATTTAAAATCCTGTCATTGATTTTTGTTGGTCGTAGGGTAATTTTGACACATGACAGTGGTCATAGAATGAAGTACATGTGTATCACTGTAGTTAATTGGAATATAATTACTCCGTGTATTGTGATTGTCATAAGTTACCTTTTTCATGGAGAGTTCCTCTACTTTCTGAAACCGAGATTATCACAACAGAACGTCTGAACATGCTGAGAACACAAACAAAAACGATGCTGTTTAGCATTGATCTCATCACAATGATTGCAGTTTGGACTCTCTCTCTCTCTCTCATTTCCATAAAGTATAATGATCTATTGTATTCAATGACTCTGTGTAATATTCAAGTTGTATAGATTGTAGAATTGTTGTTATTAAGAATCGAACCCTAGACTATGTAAGCAAACGATCTATCTGCTAGTACCATTATTGTTGTTTGTGAACAGCTATTGATTGGCAATTTGAAAAAAAAAAATCTGATCTAGTCCATAAATTTCTAAATTAGGAATATCCGACCACTTTCAGATACTTGATGCTGTTCATTTAAGATTATGTACAAAGATCCAATGTAATGATTTACACTCTCTTTCATATTAATCAATAGATTTCAAGTTGTAATTACTTCGACAAACTTGAATGAGATCTAGCATTAAATCGCGCATATTTTCCCTCAAAATTTTCAAGTTGTAAAAGTATTCAATAAAGATGTGTATTTTGTAACAAGGTAGAGCACCGTTAGCACTTATCAAGGTAAAATGAAACCACCTCTTTTACACGATATTAATTATTATACAATCATTTCATTGACCCCAAAATTGTCAATAATTGTTTCATTATGTGATTGAATCATTTAAAAAATCGACACTGGCTACTGAAGCCTACGAAACTCGTCGGCCATTTTTGTATACAGATTCAGTGCTAGACCTAAATAAAGTCGAACGTAATTAGAGACGTGATTTGTTTGGTTTGTTATATGGCTAAATAATTAAAAACACTACAATTAGCCACTGGCACCTACCAAACGATACCTGATCGGTCACCTGATGTGACTAGAATTCAGCAATTATTACTGTAGTTCGCAATAAAAGTCACCTTCTCTTTATAATTATAGTGCAAACCCTAGTCGAATGTGTGTAGAGTCACAAATTTTCATTAAACGACCGAAACATAATAATCGAGTTGGAAAGTCGCAGTATTTTGGTTCAACGTTGAAAAGATCAAATGTTATATTCACCTCGAATGCACGTGTTGATAATCACAACATTCTATTTTTTCCCCTTAGTTTCTTGGATCTATGCTAATCAAAGAGCTTTGAATTATTCGATCATATAATAAAGCATCAGAGCGTTTGCCTTGGAACCGGTAAGTAATATTGTTCCGTTTTCCAGGGACCTCTAGGTCAGCGCTCAGTAGACTTGTACTGAAATTATACATATTTATACTAGACACGAAATACCTATTGATGACCTCTGGGTATGTAAATAAACCAATCTTCATCCAAGGTCATTTTGGACTTTGGTAATTTTACAGTTATAAAAGTACGATTTTTTATGTCATTACCTTCCCAAAAGAGAAACATTAGACGCTGAAGAATTGAGAGTGTCACGATGCTCGCATAATGTCAAAATAATGAAAATTTTGGTCTGAATTTTTCCCCTTAATTTCCCGTAGGGCTTGAATGTCACTAATCTGAAATGTATGTTTCTACACTTAGTCTTTTCCCGAAAGGAAATGAATATCGGGCGTTCAGAATGTACTATTCAGCGTTAATTGTTTATATATCCTTTTTCACTATATTAGATAATGGAAATCATTCAGTGTAGCTTTATTGGGTTTGGGAAAATGTTCGACGTTATTCAGGAGTTTCTTATTCAATGGGAGGATGTGAAAACAAAATTCAAAATGTGTAAAAAAAAAAAATTCAATTAATGCATATCTCGTGGGTTATTTTTTTAATTGTTATTTTTATTTTATTTTTTGATTTTAACTCTCTCTCTCTCTCTCTCTCTCTCTCTCTCTCTCTCTCTCTCTCTCTCTCTCTCTCAATGTTTTAAGCCATTGTACCAGTACGCACTCAATGAAATTGAACAACATATGAAAGTCGTCAACCATATACCTGAAATTTGAAACACCATTCATTCATGCAGTGTTTTCTAACTTGACAAATAGATTACTTATACTAACAATCATATCATTGCTGGGCTACGTTTAATAATTTATTGGAATACGATTTTTTTTAATCTAATTTTTATGAGAAATACCCTAGGATTGTATTATGGACAATGAACGCGTGTCTCATACGTGAAACTAATAAATAGAACAATTGATGCACGAATTGTTGTCAGAATCACCGCTTTGTAAATATTAGTATCTTATTTCTAGTTTCTGTCTAACGACGTCTGAAGTTAGGCATTTACAAGGTATATGAAAACCCGTACCTGAAAACCTGTATCTACGTTTTCTGCAAAACACACGCATTCGCACTTTCGGTTCTTTCTTTTTTATTTCGACAATTAGAAGTGTAGGTCATTATATATTCCTATTTTCTAGGTAATTAAATATCAAGTTCTTGGAATATTTGTCACCATTCAGTTCCGGTCGCCAATAGATCTAGGTAATCACGTGATCCAATACATCAACCCTCGTGGCGTAGTACACAGCGGGACTGTGAGACATTGAACATGTTCATAACGTTTTACTGCCTTATATAAGAAACAATTGTTCCTATACATACCACCTATATGGTAGGGACTTCCCCCTGACTTTACTGGGTTTTAAAAAAAAAAAGTTTATAGGGCTCACGGCGGGTGTGACTGGTTAACAGGGGGTGTTTCACCTAATTCCATCTTTGGTGTGTCCAGGGGTCCGTGTTTGGCCTGCCCTCAATATTATATGCTTCACGATTCATGAAATTTGTCACTATTCATTATCCTCACTTGTCCATGTTAAAGCAATACTGTAAACATTTCTTTCATTAGGGTATTTGTGTATTAACGCGAACATATCAGTGAAAAAAGAAATATGCCTACACTATGAATACGTTATATATAGCAATAATAAAACAAATTTCTCATATATGTGTGTGAAGTTGAAGCAAGATCATATTTGTTCATTATTGTATCAAATTAGCAATGTGATGTTTTTTGTTTCTGTTTTTTAATTATTTTGAGGTATAAATACTACTACTACAACTAATAATAATAATAATAAAAAACAAAACAAAACAAAAACAAAAAAAACCAAACCAAAACAACAGAGTAATTTTAATTTACAATCCTGTCCCGGCGTAGATAGTAGTTTTACTTACGTACACTATAGTACTTGGGCTAGCACATTACTTGATAAGACTCTTGAAAAACAGATTGCACACGACATATACACTATACATGTACAGTTGTGTATCAAGACGCCGCGCTTTCTCCAGATTTACGTATCGCCATACTGCATGCTACAATGTTACGTGTTGTTTTTATATATCCTTAAAGATAGCGTTCATCTAAACACAAATGGAAAAAAAGCCGATTGCTTGACTGTGAAACGTGTAATAATTTACACAAATTATAAGCTCTCAATTTATTACACTGTAAATATAAGACGCGGTGCTTTTTTTCCCTCGCAAAATCCAATCAAGTTGCAAGACGAACACATCATTGTATTAATTACCAAAGATTCGTTGTAATTAGTCGGGCTGTGATATTTTAACACCCACTACTTCTAAAATTTTGGATCCTCACTCACAACCGCCCACATCTTGGTAGAGGAAATAAATATTTTTATCAGCAAAAAATTAAAGGACTTTCAGAAATCTGCAAGGCTGGGCGTTTACCTAGCTTTCTTTTTCAATTAAGGGACGTCGCAGTATATTAATCCCCTCCAAATCATAAATCAGTATGTCTTTCAAGATGTATTATTACAAGTTTAAAGAGAGAGAGAGAGAGAGAGAGAGAGAGAGAGAGAGAGAGAGAGAGAGAGAGAGAGATAAATAATGGATTGTACTTCTATACAGCCTGCTAACGTATGAAATAATACTTCAGACTAAATTGGCCTCAACTTTTGATTCCATGACTTTTTATGAAGTGTTTCCTCAAAAAGTGTATCCCGGATTCTACCCCCCCCCCCCCCCCCGAACAAAAATCCTGCAAATCAAAACATAGTGTATATTTTGATATATCAACATTTTATTGAATGCTTAACCACACAAAAGTGTGGGACATTTACAGAGACACGGAGCACTAAAGCAGGAAATACAAAACAGTATCAAAACAATATCGAAGACTGTACCAATCCGTAAATCTTCTAAAATACAACACTATCATCGGAAAAAAATATCGAAACAGTGTAACTAGAAATTTCATACATTTGAAAACCAATGTAATTATTCGTCGTCTTCAACTTGTCTTTTTATTCAAAAATACATTTGTCCGAGAACACCACAAGGCTAGTTTTGAGGGAAAAAAACCATTTAAGGCCAACAATTAGACTTTGAACAGTTTAAAATATAAATAAATGATGTAAACAAATTTCAGACAATAATCAACAATATCGCACTGATAATAAGACAACAAACTGGGCAAAAGAATAAAAGAGTGGTCTCAAGAAGGAATTTTGTCATAACAATGAAAATATGGAAAAATCACATCACATAAAACAGTACATTTGAAAAGTGGAATGAAAAGAAGGGGATGTTTGATAAATACACGACGAGGGGACGCAAGAACCATACTTTTTAAAATCCAATACTTTCGTTCTTTCATCGTAAACAATTCGCTTGTTTTGATTCATTTTACTAAGTTTTTCTCATCCGACAGGATTTCTTTGGCAAGGTTGATTGTAATGTATCATCTTATTAAGATATGATAAAGACGTTTAGTGCAATTATCTGCGCAGTTCAGAAGATCCTGTTACAAAGCTGACAGCTTACAGTAACTTGTAATTTACACAATCTATTATACGCAAATATCCATTGTTGACAGCTTAAGATATAGGTACAGAAAAGACTTTTACATATTACAATATCGTTGAGATCAAAACATTGGACTTTTTACACAACATTCGAAAAAAAAAAAATAAACACGTTGTACTTCACAAACGTTAAGTCAACGCCATCTGAGATCACAGAACCCCCAAACTAATCAGGACAATGATGTCCGCTAAATGCACAATCTTCCAAGCACCATTAAATCAGCATCAGTTTCCCGTCTCCAATGCTATGTGCAACAACTGTCCACTCCGTCTGTGTGACGTCCATTCTCTTGAGCTCACACATAAGCTTTTTCTTCCCTTTGACGATTTCAAAACGAATGTCAAAATCTGGGAGTTTGGCGCATGGAAAAGACTTTGCCGGATTCGACAAGATCGCCAAAATAACAAAAGCAACATGGGACGTTGCGGTAAATATCTGTACACATGATTGTCTTTAATATGGTCGCCACACTGACGAGACGTCAGCAACAGTGTTTGGGTTACCGCCATGACGAACAGGAGAATTGTTCGCATCTGTAACGTGAGTTTCCATTGGCTGCATGATATTGGCACGAACTGCTTCTATTCTTGATCTTTCGTCGCCATCGTCTCGAATCATTTGCCTATTTGTTCCTTCAATTGGTAAGCGCGGCGGAGTACCAGACAGAGGGCGATCTGCTCTCACAGTATTAATCTCCTGTGACCTTTGACCTAGTATTGCGTATGTTCTCTCTTCTGGTAAATATAAACTGGATTGCATTGGCGGCGGATTTGAATAAATATGTGGATAAAACAGACTCGTTGGTAATGTTGGCGACGTGCTCAAATAGGATGACGTCATGGTCGTTGGGGGATTAATTCGATCTAGAATTTCGTTTGTGGTCATCATTGGGTAAGTGTTATGGGACCCAGGTATGGGCAGGGATATTTCTCTATTTATCTCTCGAGATATATTTTCTGACGCTCTTAAGATAGCACTTTCACGTAGAATAGCAAGATTTGAATTTGTAGATGGATATGGCGGTAAACTGGACGACCCAAACAGGTGTCTGGAATCTTGAAATCGAGACTCGGGCATTCTGTGTTCGGAAAATCTCGGGAACAGCGACAGTTGTTGGTCAAGTGATGAAGATCTTTGTTCTAGTGTTGTTCCGTCTGCTCGCTGTGGATCTGGAATAATGACAGGCATGGATCTATCCTGATTTGGGGGTAAAATGTCTAATTGGGTGTTGTCCTTGGACATAATGGGAATTCTGTTATCTTGAAGTACTTGATCCATTGGTTGAGTAATGGGAGTTGCAGGAGTTATTTGATGTCCTGTAAATAAGAAATAAACACCGTTAAACTCTTCCTCAGCTGTGTGACTAATGTGTGTTACAAGACACGGAAACAGGTCTGTTTCCTTGCTTCTAACGTCATGTTCCTAAAGGTTCATCTTACTTACTAACACAGGTTTATCTCATGATTTCATTTACACAGAAATTAGTCAAATGAAGCTTAGAATATAGTGTGATGTATGCAGTGAAACTATTCTTGACTTTTATGTTTCAATGGTTCATTAATTTTATATCTGCCATAAAATTCATATGCAAACGACATTAACTATTCAATTAAATAATATATGAGCCGAAGAATGCATAATACTGCGACCAACACTAGTAACCGCTGTCTGGAGTAAGTAAACCGTCTTGCGTAATGCTGTGTCCTCCCGTTAGGGCCTTGCTCCTCATCAATGCTTCTAACTTACACAACCAAGAACAATCTACTATTTCATCACAAATTAGCATATCGGAGAGATATATACATTATACTGTCTATAAATTTGTACTTGAACAAATGAAAACGGTATTCTGTCATCTGTGAAATATGCCTGTTGGTTTCAGGTACTGATTAGCTCAACTTGGTTGTGTATATTAAAAGCTCTTAAATCACAAAACTACTCACTTCTGAAAAATTTACCTGTGACAGATAGAGCTTGAGACTGAGTGTAAGGTGGGACTGACGCATGGGTAGTGATAGAGGGGTACGGTGATGGGTCAAATCCCCAATGATTTCTCTTTCCAATGGGGTCTGTGAAAAAAAAGGAAAAGTAAAAATGTAGGTCAACCTGTCAACATATTAAATCTATGGTTATTTGATTGAATATATTTCCATATATCAGACAGAATTTGGATTTTGTCGTGTCGGGAATGCTGTTTTTGTAGGTCACGGTACCAAAAAGCGCCTGGTTACCAAAACTTGGCGACTTTTGTGCACGAGGACAGTCTCATTATATTACAAATGGCGCGTGCATTTTCTTTCTAATGACTGAAAATCTCTTCTGAGACCGTTACATTTTTTGATCGACAATATTCTGTTTTTATGACTTTCAATCCTGGCACTATGACCTTTGACATTTCAAGATTTCCCTCGACACACTGCCGCGGTCTGTTTTTTTTTTTCTTCTTCAATTCGCCATTATGTTGAAATATTGAATTAAAGACGAAATAGGTTGGGCATCTTTAATTTACTTTTCTGTCATGAGATGCACAATCATCTAAAATTATCTTTTGTATTTTCGAGCATGCATTATGCATGCTATAGTAATCTATTTTCACTTTTTCTCAATTACCCTGCTTGTTGTACATGAATATAAATCATTGCAATTGACACGCCTAAAATTGTTCGTTGTCTAGCGATAAAAGTTCTTAATACGGAACAGGATTTGCATTTGGGGAAAATATTGATTAATTAGGTTTTTCTTAAAATACAATTACATGTATGAAATAAAGCACGTCAATTGCTCGTGATATTTTAATGATATTTGAATTAAAAATTTCTATCTACCATTGTGGTGGAATCCATTGGAATCCGAGGATTGCAATCTTCTGACGGAATCTCCCGGATGTGACGTGGGTCTCCGCACAGGACCCCAGTCCGACATGTGTGGTGTAAATCGAGTTGACTCCAAAGGATTAGGGAATGGATTTCTGTCCGAAGGCATGTCTAATGGACATCGAACCCGACGATCATCCGTCCGCAATTCTACAAGGAAGCAGAAAATATACATTAACATATGTAAAAAATAAATAAATAAACAATTAGAGAAGAAGGCATTATATGCTTAAATATTAGATAATTTCTTGGTAGTGTATATTTACAATCTGAAACATTCTGAAATTAACTCTTTTTGTTCCGAAAATGCAAGAATGGGCAGAATATTATATATATATATATATATATATATATATATATATATATATATATATATATATATAAAATGGTTGTCATATATCATAAGAAAAGGAAATAAAAGTATTCCCATTTTAGAAATGCCAAGATGTCAAATTACACAAGTATAGAGTAAGTATAAGGGATATCGAGAGAGAACGAGAGACGACAGTCAACGTGACAATTAGACCGATTGTATCTCGCTGATTGGGTGAACAATGTCGTTATTTGTTCTTTGGTGTAAGTTGGGACCTTGGTACAAATTTCTTTTTGATTTCCAGATCCTATAGTACTGCTACATAGGGCCGGGTCATTCATTAGTATTCATGATCGGCATATAATCAATTTATTATGCATAAATGTCTGTTTTATTCTGTGGTATGTGTGGTTGCCCGTAGACCCCTGAATCTAACGCGGTGAGCCATAAAATCCACCATCTCCCTCGTGTCACACCGTGTTGTTATTTACTCGTAAACAAGGCATGGGATTTGTAGAGGGCCTTCATCACGTGCAGTGTAAGTTTCACTTCCCGAAAAGCATCCAAGCATACACAACATTGCTATCGTATGACCAACAGGAAAATAGGGAACTCCCGAAAAAAAGAGAAGACATTCCTTCTATTTGTGTATCACAATAGAAATAGAGCATTTTATTGATCGTTTTTGTTTGAATTTTGAAATTAATACGTATAAAAATATTTCGTTCCTAAATTCTCGCGTACTTTCTAAGTGTTCTGATGCAATCATACTTTTAAAAGAGATACGCTAACGACCTTTCTTTCTTTCTTTCTTTCTTCTTTTTTTTTTTTTTTATCAGTTTCTATGATTCCGTTTCTTCACTTTCCATCAAATTCTTATTGTTTCGGAAGTACTCAGTTTAATCTGTACGGTCTAAGGCTGCCATAACAGGTCTAAACCGGAAGCCTGGTTTGCGGTTCACCAGAGTTTTAACCATTTTCGTGCGAATACAAATTTGGGGAACCGACTTGATTTCATTTTGTAAGCCAGGGATTTTCTTTAGATGCCGGTGAAATTGGGAAATCTAAGCAAATCAGTCATTGTCAAGTCCGACATTTTATTAGAATATTTTATTCTATGATTTGATGTCTGTGATATTTTGTTTATTCATTTAGCCATAAAGAAGACGGATGATTCACATGAAATATATTTAGTTTATTCACTCCGATAATGAATACCAAACAGCCACCTTAACGCTTATTTCAAGCACTGCAAAAGTCCTTTTTGACGTCTATAGTTTGTCGTTTTAACCCCCCCCCCCCTTTTTTTTGTTTTGGTTTGATGGTCGTTCTAAGCATAATCATCTTTGAGACAGTATCTTTTATTTCTCAGTCATTTCAATTCTTCCACATGTGCTATTCCACACACGCGAGCGCGAATCCCCCGTTTTCGACACGTGCTGCCTTATTGTTTGGCATATGTCCCCCGAGAAGAGATGGGGGGACCGAGCATTCAGTAGTGGTAGCGAACTCTTAATCAATGGCAGGGATTTGATTACGTCTACCCTAAAAAATAAATCTTACAAAAATTGTAGAACTATGAAGAGACGGTCCCTCATTTCAAGACGGTATGCTGCTAATTTCGATGATTACAGAGCATCCTTTGGCTTTATTTCATTTTTACACCTCGTATCCTCAATTTACTGTGATTTTTTTTTTCTGTTTGTAGAAATTACAATTCTCTCTCCATTAAAAAAAAAAGAAGTTAATTTTCCTGATTTTACAAAATATCGTTTGGACTGCGATCTAACACCTTATTGAAAAACCATTCTCACATTAGTGCTTGTGTTACAAAAGATCACCATATGGTGCACCCAAATTTTCATCAAGGTCAAACTTTTCTGAGGGACAATATCACCGAGACCTTTATTTGGTTCATATAGTCGGTGCACGTTGAAGACCTTTCTCCTTTGACTTTGTCATAATCATAAACTAGCGTCTCTTTTTCCCAAAACTTAATGAAATTTAAGTTCTTTTAAAGGAATTATTTTTTCATCATTAAAGACGCAGATGGCATGAAGTTGATATAACATTCGATGAAGAACCCAATGCGTATTACGTAACCCAACAGGCAATTCAAACCAAGAGCCCTTTGTAATGTAAATCTAAAGATCGGGTTCGAGGTATAATTGCATAAAGTTAGACCACATCTCTGCTGAAACAACTGTCACTATGAACACGGTGTCCCAAAAGAGGGTAAAAACTCGGCGTTTGATGGAGGAGTTATGCGGCATGTTAAACCCGCGCTTTTTTGTCAGACAGCTTTCATTTTGTTAATTACAAATTCATGGGGCCGTTTGATGTTAAAAATTCACGGATATTTCTCGATTTGAATCCCCATTAAATGGTTAAATTTATTTTTGAATTGTTAATTTTCCTCGGTTTTGAAAAAAATAACCAAGTAAAACATTGAGTTCCCCCCCCCCCCCCTTATTGTGTTTATATATCAGAAAAGAAGGGAGGTCACTCCTGAGTTGGGATTCATACTTACTGATTTTGCTGCGCGGATCTCTCGGTCCGTCCACGGTGACTTTGATGGCTTTTTGATAAAGCGTGATCTGTGGAGGGTGCGTCCATACCGTGATCGTCAAAGAAAAACTCTTTCCTACAAAAAATGGACGATTTTCTATATATATTGTATTCTGACTTCATGTTAATTAGTTCTAAAAGATGAAATAAATTAATCAGATGTTTTTGCTATTTTGTACACCCTAACAATGAAACATTTCATTTCGTCAAATTTAGCATGACAATCAAGATAATTCTAATTCATTTATTTGCAACCAGTTTCGATCGTGAAAATTAACGTCAAAATTCATATTAATGAAATAAGACGAAAAATCATAAATAACAAAAGGTTTATAGAAAACTTTATGACAAAGTCGAGTCCTTTGTTAAAATCATTTTCCGTGACAGCTGACTTGATGAATGATCTGTTAAAGGACTGACGTTTTATTAACTGCCCTTCACTTAATTTCTCCACTGTTGTAGAGTATCGACAAGGCAAAGGGTCGAGAAGCGTTTTGGTCAGTAATTAACGTTGATTTATTAGAAGAGGGTTAGGGGTTTTACTCATTTGCACTCCAAAGCACATTTTTATTCAAAATGCTAATTTCTTAAACCGAGATATCATGAGGGCTGTCTCTTGGAGAGAGAGAAAAGAATTGGCCTTTCCATGAATTGTTCACTTTGATTATTGACTAGTTGTGGATGACCTATGACCTTTTGGATTCTTTTAGCTACTTTCAAGGCTTTAATACAATGTCTTCAAAAGAAAATAAGTCTCAAATCAAAAATAATATGAGTTAAATATTTAGAAATAAAATCATTTATCAAAGATAAATATTTATCACAATGTATGTATAAACATATAGTATTTCAAACTGGAGGGGTGGGGTAGGGGGTGTCTTTTCATATATCAAATGAAAAAAGATTTAATTTGAGATAATTTATTAAAGATATTTTGTAAATTCAATTTCAGAATATATATATATATATATATATATATATATATATATATATATACTGTATGATAATTTAGGATATTTCTACTGTGATGATTTAAGATACCCTCAGGATCCAGCCCCCTCACACCGCTCCCACCCTGATCGCTTTCTTTGTACCTACAGCATACGTGTATTTTTCTCTCCATCATCTGGTTCTAGGAGCTTTGAAACTTAATTCATTCTTTTAGTATTGATCGTACCGAGAGGCAACGAGTTCATTAGCAACACACATCAAACTACCTCTTCTCGGTCAACTTAGCTAAAAAGAGTACACTGGGCAAGTGATGGTGTGTGGTACATCTATGATTTCAGATTTTTTCTTCCTATTTTACTAAGTATTTCATAAATAAAACGTCACAATTTTGAACGGAGACATTTCAGCTATCAATATCAATAATCTGAAAAATAACATAGGTAAATATTCTACAAAACTTTACTACGTTTCGTCCAAATATGGTCATTGTTTACTATGACCTACTTACATGGTTGGAAAAAATAAACGCCCACCAAGGTAAATTTTCCCACTACCTGTAATCTTCGTCACGGATACCTGAACATTTTATGAATGAAACTTTTAAAGGTATGTAAACAAAACTATGAATCAACTTCGAACTTAAGATATTCGCGGTGCTGACTTCATGGTGGGACCCAATTCTGAACAATGGGAGTATCGTAAAGAAAAAAAAATTATTTGTTTTTAGTCCTACATTAACGTCAGTACGCGTACATGATAATAAAAAAAATATTGTTTGTGTAATTAAACTACGTCTCGTAGAAGAGACTGTAATTAATCAACTCGAGGCAATCTCAGGTAAACGTTGAAATATAGAAACAAATTAGAAATAACAACTGTGGTCCTCCGACAATTTAAAAATCAGTTAAGTACACTGAATGACTACTTCAGAGTGTCAGAGCTATACTTTAAACTTTCATGACAGAAGTTTCAGAGAGTCATCAGTTCAAAGATCTTAAAATAAAGAGTAATAGATTGATAGATACTTCCGATAAGCTGGTGAGTCGCCAAATTTTTCAAAAGACCAGAATGAAACCTGAGAAAGTTTATTTTTCTCAAAGAGCAAGGAAGTAGGGTATTTCCGATTTTATAAGCTGTGTGTAGAGCCATAAAGTGGTTCAATCGGTGTACCGCATTTTACACAGCCAAGTAATTTTACCAGCGCGAAGTGACCAGACCACGAGAGCATGTCCATTTCACTTGATCAGCTGTCACAATGTATACAGGTCGTGTTATTTACAACCACATGCACAGCATGTATTGTAGATAGATATATATGTATTCATAAACACTTACCACGGCCGCTACGTCCGACAAAACGCAAGTCATTAAACTTCGCCACTTGATTCTTCATGTAAGCTGTACAATTCCTTAATTCTGAACAGAAATTCTCATCGTTTCCCGCCGTGACTTGAACTTTGGTCCCATCCTTAATATCTCCCAGTGCCACTACCCTAAAGGCTAGAGGCAGAGTTTTGTTGGATCTCCAGTGAGATGGCAGAGCTGTACACACAAAGTTTGGACTCCCTGTCCTGACCAGTTCGCCTCCTCCTGTGTCGTTCAGTACCGATGTCAAACTCCTCTCCCCGGGCAAAACTTCGGACATATTGTGGGGAGAGTCCGGAAAGGGGGTTAGCCCGTTTAAATCTGTGGGTAAATGCATGTGGTAAACTTCAGTCACAGAATAACAAACACAATAGTTAGAGAAAATCTATAAATGTTGACATGAGCGCTACTAGTGTGGTTTTATGAATGAAGATACAATTTGTCGCGGTTTTACTCGGTTTAAGCCACTCCTTCGCGCAGCGTGACTCACATAAATTACTACGCTACTGTTACTTTATTGCTTTTAAACCGCAATTTTTGGGCAAAGTATTTATTTTATAAATGTGCGCAATGTAAAAACCATAAGACTATAGATAAATGAATACAAATTTCATTTTATTTTCTGCTGTCATTAGGTAAAACATGCGTTAAAGCTTTGCCGATTGTTGGAACTATTTTTTCTCAGGGATTAGCTCATTACAGCTGTCAATCATATGCGAATTACCTGTGAAACCCACCGTTCTATTTACATGAGTAACGTAGATAATAGTGTGCGTATATACAAAAGACGATATCCATGATTGATTCTTCGTTAGAAATACGACATGTAATCTGTTTCCCCCTTTTGTTATCGGGTTTATCAAAAATGCAAATTATTTATGACAGTTGAGAATTGAGAATGAAGATTAGGCGTTTAATTATTTCCTCTTTGCTTGTCGTTTTCGTGCGAACAAGGTAGATTCTATGTGTAGGCAACCTAATGTCAAAAATATTTTCCCTCCCCAAAAAATCGTTTCATAGTCATGAAATCTAAAGTCTTTGTATTGTTCAAAAAGAACCGAAATTAATAGATGTAAATGTGATTTATGGGACAGTAATTCGGAATTATTTTTAAGATATTGAGTGGAACTTTTCAAACATCGTTTTAATTAACTTTAAAAAAAATCATCTAATCCAAAACAAACGTGACATATTAATGCATGTACATATCGTATTTTAAACCCCTAGATCTTTAAAAGTCAGTTTCATTTGTCTTGAATGATTCAAAGTAATAAATGAAATTTATGTATTATCGGTATATTACAACACAGATTTTTCGGAATAATGGACTAAACTTATTCTTGATTCACATCTTTTACAGTGGCGAATTTATCCCCTCCCCCTTAAATTACACCACATCTTCAGAAAGATATGATGGTAGTTTAGTATTGTATATCTAGTGATTTAATTCGAAGTACTGCTATAACTTCACGATTTCGCGTCATTGAAACAAAACTGAACGTTGGGACAAGCCCCTGCAGCCCACCCTGGAGAGATCGGCGTGTCTTTGGTGCTCTTTTCATCCTTGGTTGTTCCGCCTTAGGAAACCCTTGATACGCCACCGTAAAACTATGGTGATAGTTCACAGATAGGAATATTTTCTCGAGCAAACATCTGAATTTGAAAGTAGAGTGGTATCTTTCTTCAAACATTAAAAACAAAAATGTTGTAGACATTTTCATTATAACATTGCGGGAAAAAAAATCGCCAATCAAGGGCCCTCAGGGGGCATGGACAACTATGATAATATGATCCATTTTAAATACACCAAAACTATATTACGCATACAAAAATTTAATAGAAAAATGGTATGAATACAGAAGTCCCCATTTATTAAGGTACGGCGTCTGATCAATGATGTCGTTCGTGTGCTCTAAGTAGAGATCCATACGGAAGAAAAATGTACATAATGATGAGTTAAACAAACGCCTTTAGTATTCCACATTGCCGTTTTCAGAATCATTTTGTACGTCATTGATCATGATTTTGACTATTGCTCATACTCTTATGAATATTTTTACAAGAATTATTTATCGATGTATATTGCATAATTCTTTGTTCCCTATGAGAGAGAGAGAGAGAGAGAGAGAGAGAGAGAGAGAGAGAGAGAGAGTTTGAGAGAGAGAGAGTTTTAATCATCGAGTGTTTAAATTTGTGTTACATTTGATACTGTTTAAAGTAAAAACTTTATTGATTTTCAAATGATGATTTTCGGATTGAAACCGTACATCAGAGCAGAGACATACATGTATATTACTCTTGAACACGGATAATTCTGGATTTTTATTTTTTTTTGCCGATGATCAGAGAAACCATAACCATACTAATCGTTCAATGGTGATTTATCTTATATTATGAATAATACTCAATATAAAAATATTCTAATTAATTATTTTTTCCGCATCAACTGACACAAAATCAAAGAAACAAACAAACAAGCAAGCAAACAAACAAACAAACAACAACAACAATAACACACAGCCACAACTAATAATAGTAAAAATAGTAAAATAAGAATAACTAAACAAATAATAATAACATTCTTAATAAATAGGTAAAAAACAATTCAATTAAAAAAAGAAAAAAATAATGAATAAATAAATTAAGAAAAAACCCCCCAAAACAAACAAATGGTCAGATGATGATGCATGGGTTGATATATATATATATATATATATATATATATATATATATATATATATATATAACATTCATTTATTTATCTATGTAACCGGTATTACTTGGTTTTAATTAATTACAATTATACTTTAACTTGCGCTTGCATTGTGTGAGAGTTTGTATTGTATGTGAGCGTTATATACCTGTGGACATAAACAGATTGACTAGTGACTACTATTTACTACGTCACATTTCCGCCAAATCCTTACCTATAGGACACTCTCTGTGTGACCCTTGAAGGGGACAGATCGTTATACTCTGTAAAGTGTATGATAATATTATAGTTCCTGAGAACTTGGTGTCCCGGTAAGCTTTTATGTTGCATGTAAATAGGAAGTCTGAATGTCTGTATATTTGTCATTGTATTGTTTATTTAATTCCAGGTTTTTGTTATCGATAAATAAAATAGCAATATCTGAACCTTATACCCAAGGAGTTGTGATGTCTGATTGATACCACAGGCTATATCTATTTGTTTGTGTCTTTATTATTATTATTATTATTTATTTATTTTTTTTTTGCTGTTTTTTTTTAAAATTTTTTTTTTATACCCAAGGAGTTGTGATGTCTGATTGATACCACAGGCTATATCTATTTGTTTGTGTCTTTATTATTATTATTATTTATTTATTTTTTTTTTGCTTTTTTTTTAAATTTTTTTTTTTTATTTTTGTTTTTCCTTAGTTTGTTTTGTATTTAGAAGAAATATAAAATTCTTAAAACATAAGGGACTTCTAAATTTTGATGTTCAAAAGTTGAAATATATCAACTTCCCTACATAATTATATACAGTTTTCCTCCATTGTTTTGGACTTAATTGAGAAATGGGAATAAATTTCATGTCATACGGTAAAATGCATACTTCAGAAAATAGCGCGAAATCTATATCGTAATGCGCATGCGTTTTCTTAAAATGAAAGTAGAATTGCATGGTCGATGCTTTATGAAAAATCGTAAGTGTTTAAGTGTTGCAGCTTACAATTAGTTTGTTATTTTACTCTGTATTGTGACATGCAATATGTTGTTATCTAAACACTAATAGTTAATATATACTGGGTGCTAGTAGGACCTACACTGCTGAAGTTGACCTACATTAATCTCAGAAGTGTGTGGGCGGTGTGAGGAATTTGTTGTTGACTCAGATGATATGGGCTATGTAGTGATAAGTTATATAATCAGACTTATTCTACTCATGTTTTTATCCTTTAAGTAACTGACTATCACTTATTTGCTCTCCAGCAACTGAAACCCATTGATTTACTTCTTCCATTGTGTATAAGGAATTCTTTTCAAAAGGAATACGGGATCAAAGGGATTTACTTTACAAAGAAATTAAATAGATGAGATTTCGAATATAGCATTTTGTTGGTTGTCTGTCCATTACATTCTGAGGGCAATACATTTTACCTCAACAATTTACCACAAACACAGCCACATCAAGAGCACTGTTGCATAACACTGTGTAACAGCCCCCAAACATCAATTTACAGGTCACATGAAAACCTCCTAATATCAACAGTGGACATTTCAGACTGTGTATTATGTCTGGAGGTATTTGAATTGTTTTTGAATTTAAAGTACAGTGAAGAAATACACATGTGTAGCAATGGAAATTATTGAAATAAATTAAAGGTGAGAAATGCATATTACACAATAAAGTGCATATTTTTAAAGGTGCTAATCACAACATATTTAATGATGTTGAAAAAAATCTTTATATGTAGCATATGAATATATATCATGTGCTTTGAAAGTAAGCCACTCTATTCGTATCAGTTTGATTTCAATGTAATGGTTGAAAAATGATGTTCCTAAAGGATTTCAATGGAAAACAATTATACTTAGTTAAGTATATGGACCTCTTACCGAGCTCAGTATATGGAGTATCATATACAGTTTATAATTTCAAAGAGATACTTGTTGATGTGAATAACTGTCAGCATGAGTGCTCTTGTTTATACTTATCATCATGTGTTCTTCAATTGTTTTGATTTAGAAGCATGGTACTGTGATGTGCAACACTTACCAGTTTTTCATTTGGTCCCAGACTTACTTCAATAAAACATTTAGCATCCTTCAAGAGGAATTCATTAATAATTGAGAAATGGTTAATTTTTGTTCTTTTATTTGTTCGTTACTTTGTATATGTATTAAACGTTCATGTTGATGTACAATATGTTTTTAAGCCATTTAAGTAATGTATTATATTGAAATGTACAAATGAGATCTGTTATATTGTTGACAATATTGTAATTGTACTGTGCATAAATATTCATAAATTTTATGAAATACAATAATCTAGCAAATTTCAAAGTGTTTCATTGGTGCATAAAATTTACAATGGATCTTATGCATAAACATATTTATATTTAAATTCAACTATTAATTTATATTTAATGTTTTTTTTTTTTTTAATTTGTGTGTGTGGTGTGTTTCTGATATACAGTTTGTGCTGATCAATTCTGAAATCTGAATGTACTTTTGAATTTAAAGTACCACTGATTTCCATTAAGTCCTAAAGCTGAATCATTAGAGGATCATGGATATGTTCTTCAGTTTGAAACATGCTAAATTGCTTTTTGGACATTTGAAAATGGATAATTGCTTGCATTAAACCTCGGTAGTGGGAGAGTGGACTTCTTAAAACTTCATCGATGATTTAATTGAAATCCTTCACAAATCTTCAATATTACAATGTAATGTGCACTCAATGCTATTTTGTTAACAGTTATTCTTAGTTTTTTTGTTTTACATTCCATTTAAAAATTTTTCTCTTACGTAGAGACATCGCAAGCTTTAAACAAAGTGCCACAAATTTTGACCTATGCATGGTATTGAGGATTCTTTATTATGCCAATGCCTGCTATGACAAGGGAATTTTATTTTTAAGATCATATCCAAGAAAGACCCATGATATGCAGTGCACTTGACCAAGGAACAGTATCTACCTATGTTAAATGTCTAAGGTTTTAATATGGCACCAGGATCCAAAATCGAAACTGGACCTCCCAGTTGCAAAGTGAGCACCCTGCCCACTAGGGTACTGTGACCAGCATGTGTTCTTAGTAGTGTGGGTTTAAAAACACAAAATTCATTGCTACATATGCAATTAACTACAGACTCGGAAAGCTGAAAGTACAATGTATTTCTAATGTAGTGTAGTAAAAAAAAATTATGAATGGGATTTGTACCAGACATTGGAGGTCACTTAGACAATCATAAAATCATGAACTGTGGATTGAAACACACCAGGAGAGAAAGAAATGGGATAATTTGTCCAGACACTATGTGGGAAGGCTAGGGGATGGGCGATGGGGGATTCTTTACACAAAAACTCTGTGTGGCACAGTTTTTATGAGGGGTGACTCATTAACAGATCCTCCAAAAAACTATTTCTCTAAGGCATGGCAGTTCTTTATATTTGACAGAAATATAAAGGAAAAGAAATGTTTAGACAATATACCAGGTTGATTGTATCTCTGTTTGATTGGCTATAAACCAGTCAGTTTATATCTGTAGATACATTTATATCTTAGCTTGAAAGTTTGATATCTTTTGATTGTTGGAGAAGATGTACATATAGACTAGTCAAAATTGTACATTACTATATGATACATGTATATATTACATAGTCCTTTGCCTAAAAAATCCTTTTTTTCTGCATACTAATTTTCTTCATAGTGTGAAAATGGATTGGACCTCCAAAGGCCATTTTTTTTAAATATGATTTGTATAATGAAATTCCTGATATATACATATATTTTACATTGGCCGGACCTGGACTGTTGATTATTGTCAGGACCTGCTTTAGAAATAGAGGGACTGATCCCTTGCTTGGGACTAATGGTCAGAATATGCTAAGCAGTAATAAGTCTCATGTATGTTTGTCTTATTTCTCTATTAATAGCATTAATTATTTGACAATGTTTCTAATTATAAAGTAACTACTCTTGAAAATTTTTAATGTTTTATATATACATAAATATCTTCTTAAAATAAAATAATTGAATTTGTAGAATATGTATTTTGGTTTGTTGATAAATGTTATCAGTATGGCAAAGTTTATTTTAACCTATATAGTGCAAAAAGTGAAAATCAATACAGTACTCCATTGAGCAAACAAGTTTATGTTTGAATTCGTGTAATTAATGGAGGTAGTGTTATATGCATTGGAATCCATATACTTTGTACACTATGTCATTTGTGGCATATTGTTATAAATTTTAGGAGAGGGACTAGTAAGTTGTAAGAACTTGTTCCCAATCCTATTGATTATATCAATAAAATATGTTCAAAACAAAAAAAAAAACAAAAACAATTTGTGGTCAAAACTAGATGATGTTTGATAAAAGGAAAAAAAAAATTTATATATTTTAAGAAGTTGATATTTTCCATTCATGGAAATCAAAATCATTACAATAGGTAGAAAGCTCTACCCTGAGATTGGAGAGGGTTCAAGGTGACCAAAGCGTGGGCAGGAATCTTGAATGAATACTCATTGACAAAATCCACAGGATTTCACATATAGTGATGCTGATATAATTTGCTGAATAACTAGTAGTTGTTTGGCAGTAATATAAACTAGAAATACATTAGGGAAAGATAAAAGTGGCTCATTCTATCTTGTTAGTGTTCTATCATCCTTACCACAATATTTGTGTAGATGAAAGTATCCAGAAAACCCTGCTAACACCTACTAGTGAGCACAGTCTCCTACTTAAACAGAATACCGCAAGTCACTGCACATCAATACTGCCAATTCAGCCCCTAAATGCTCAGGTAGACAGTAAATAACTTGTCTCTGAGGTAGACATAAGTAATTGAGTAATATTTTTTTCATATCAACCGCATATTAATGAGGGAGAGAAGAGAGAGAGAGTTCATAGTCTAAATATGATGTCAAAGTTGAAGCAAAAAAAAAAAAAAATATCCACTCATTTTAAAATTTTGTTACACCAGTAACTCATTTTAAAGTGTTGAAAACTCTATGGAAAACACTTAATCATTATAAATAATAAGGGACATTTTCGGCGAAAAATACTATTTGTCATTGTAAAATGGCATACAAATTTTTTGAATAATAATTTTTTAAAGTGTTTTCTGCGGAAATTAAATATGACTTGTAATTATAATTCATTTGGGAATGTCGGCAAAAGTTATTAAAGTGGCAAGGGAAAATAAGTCATCACGACAGAGATAGATTATGATAATTTAAAATTCAACAAAAGAGCTTCAACTGAAATCTGAAGATAAATGTACATATGTCAGATTAGCGGCAAATTGTCACATGGTCACTACACTGGTTTGGTTCTAAGAACTAATTACAGTGGAAGACACAGTATATGCAAATTAAGCGTCTTGTTGACAGCACATAAAGACGACGTAATGTGCCGAGGAATCACGACTTTACATGTCGTTGCTAACCAAAACCTCAATTTTAACGGCTTCAGTACAAATGAAACGTGGTTGATTGTCAATATAAATAATTTTCAAGTTGTGCGCAGTTTCCTATATATTAAAATATTCACACTTGTTTTTCTGTACCGATTTGGCCTGGTTTTTTTCTGGAAAGTCTGTCCTTAATTTAATGAAAATTGTTGTGATGAATGCTGAATGGGACTGTGTGTAGTGCAAGTACTGATGTCACAGAACACTGTGTACTCTCTTTGTTCTCTAAGTGTGCATTCATGTACACTGTGTGCATTGATATGGTCAAGTATTTAAATATTTTTTATTATATTATTCATTGTATATTAAATGATCACTGAGCATGTACAGAATTTGTAGGATTTGATCAAGCTTACCAATATCAAATGTACTATGGATTAGATACTTAAACACATATCCACTGAACAAAATGAATACTTTAAGCATATTCCTCAACATATATGTCTTAATGTAATTATGAGTTGAATGTAAGAGAGAAATTTTCTATAATTTCAGAGCAGTTACGAGACTTTGAAGGCATGGTACATTAAATACAGAAACGTGTGCTATACATCGCAGGTATGTGTGATGGTTTTGATAAGATTAATGAAGATGTTACACGACACATTGCAGGAAACATGCATGTAATATACCTGTTACTTGTACACAAGAATTTAGGACAACTATTTCATAAAGAAATTGTCTCACAGCTGTATTCTCAATTAAGAACACTTATTTCCTAGAATATGTCATGTGCAAGGAAGGAGGTTGCCCCCCCCCCCCCCCCCCCCCCCCCCCCCCCCCCCCCCCCCCCCCCCCGAAACTGTTCAGACAGGAAAGTCTTTCTCCTTAAGTGATTTTGATTTACAGATCAATTAATTATTGATTAAAGGATTATTTTGAAATAGCTGATTATACGACTGCATCTTAATGATCTGGAAGTGATCTGCACAATTAAGAGAATTTATTGTATGCCTTGAAACAGTTGAAAAGCAAAGTTGGTAGGTATTGGATTTAATGTCTCACTTGCCCACTATTATGAAAAAAAAAAAAAGAATGTCAGAAAGTTTAATGGCTATTTCCTCGTCATCCATTGTTTGGGAAACATCCCAGTCAGAAGGTCTACCATCTTTTCCTTTGTTTAAAGTCTACCTGGATCAGGTAGGTGATTCATGGCTGGACATCGGCCAATCAAGACTATACCTACTTCACACCTGAAGATTTACCTGGCAGAATGTAGATGCCAGTCAAATATAAGTGATTCATACTGTTAAGTTTACAAGATTATAACAATTATGTATACACAAAGCGGAAGGTCATCATATTTTCATGAATTCGTATCACAAAGTTTACAGTGACAGCTTGTAATTTGAAGTTGATAAAGAACGTTAATTATGAAATGTTTAATTACATGTAAATATGTTTGACTGTATAACAAGCAGAGCATTATATTTATTTAATTATAGTTGAAGTTAAAAAGAGATCTATATAAAAAAATTTATATATGTTCGTAAACAAACACAATATTGATATTAATTTATGGATGGGATTTTAAGTACATTACGTGATATTTGACTGAGTTTCTTAGTAATGTCTTTTTTCTGTTGTTTGGATAAACCTTTTTTGTGGTTGATTAAATTTTAACTTTATTTTTGATATTGAAAAATTAAGTCAGAACTGAGACTTTATTTGTGACTTTCAAAATTAATCTAAATTGAATTTGCACCAGTCATATTTTACATAACAGCCGTGGTAATAAATTTAAAAGTAATGGTGAAAAATATATTGATGAGAGAATGTAAAATGATAGACTAAGAATGTTTCTTATCTGTTTATTTCCCCCCTGAATTCAGGGACGGTTTCAGGAGACACTCTAATATAAATTTGAACACTGTACACAAATATTTTTTTAATTATATTAGTAGAAGGGTATGGTTTATGAAGTGAAAATATGATGAGATAATTAATAGGTATGGGATCAGGTATCAGGCTAAATGGTATGGTGTTTGTTAGCTGTTCTTATAAATTAATACAAGTGGTAACTTGATGTTTGTCCCAATTCATGTGAATGATCACTATTTGTGGTTAGATAAATTTCTATGTAGTAGCAGCGTATCTTGCCAGATTATATTTAGTTATAGTTATATAACCATGCTTGTGGGGGTGTTGGGTAAAAAGTTATAAATGTAACATATATTCATTTTTAATTTCAAGAGTCATGAATTATAGTCTCACGAGATTTATGTTTATCCACTATTAAGTAGTAACTGTATACAAGATATTATTTATCATTTAAAAATTTTGCCATAAGCTGTGGGTTTTCTTGTAAACATGACACAGTAAGGAAGTCTACCTCATGTTTTGAACATTTCGTTGCAATACGGATACGAGTGCAACACGTAGTACAGTGCATTGTGTGGGTTAACACTGCCACGGTTGAATCATTACTGGAGGGGAAAATCGACAAACTGAATTGACTTCTAAAAACATGGCATAATATCTCTAATCTAATTCGACATGGGAAAATGTTGATTAATAGGGGTCAGTTTTATTGAGAATTAGTGGTTGTTTTAAGTAGATTACATGGCTTGAGTGTGTGATCTGCTGTATTAGGGGAGTTGAACCCAGGTCAGCCTTGGATGAAATGTATATGATCATAATCCACAATTGTGGTTTAATTTAATATTCGTCACTTTGCTATTGTGCTCAATTCACTAGCTCATTCTGCCACATATAAGATTTATTTTAAGTCTGGTTTTAAAGGATATGTTAAAGACACAAAGCTTCTTAGTCACTTTGCTCTTGTAGTGTTTAATTACATTAATGAATCATTAAGTAAAAAAAATTAAGAAACTAGCCACTTGGTTTACACAGGAAGCAAAATGAGAGAGATAGAGATCTAAAGGTGGAACTTGGTGTTGCTCAATATTTGTCAGTTGGTGTCGAGACATAGTTGGAACATGCACATCCCTCCTCCTCTAGAGAGTCTACAGCACACACTGCACATCATAAAAAACACACCCATGATAGTTTAACGACACCACACTGGTGACTCTGTTATGATTCATCAAAACATCAAAAAAGATGGTATCACACACTTAATTCTATAAAGGCGAAGTCCTAGTTTATAAAGGAAAACTGTCCCCTTCATGTTTAGAAGCTTTATATAGTAATTGTCATACTGATACATACTGGGTAATTATCCTTCTGATAAGTAATTATCCTACTGATATAGTAATTATCTTACTGATACAGTAATTATCTTACTGATACAGTAATTATCTTGCTGATACAGTAATTATCTTACCGATACAGTAATTTTCCTTCTGATACAGTAATTATTGTACTGATATAGTAATTATCCTGCTGATACAGCACTGGGTAATTATACTGATATGGTAATTATTGTACTGATACAGTACATAATTATCATGCTGTTGCAGTATCTTTTATAGATTTGATGATTCAGGGGCATTTTTCGTTCTATCTCTAGATTGACACCTCACCCAACAAGGTGCCCAAGCCTTTTAAGTATTGTATTCTATTATTCATCAGTGTGTTTGCATGGCATGTAGCTGATATTAAAAAATATCATATGAAATGTTAATGCAGCCTATCTAGGCTTTGTATTAAACATCAATATTTTCCATGCAGGCCATAAATAATCACCAGTTCTCAGTATTTTCTGCACATTTAACTGATTACAGTTTTAGCTGCACAGAAAGAAATGACCACTTCCCACGGGGAAGGATTTGGAGTAATTAAGTTTTGTTAGACTGCAGTCACTGAGGATTGCAGATAGAGTTCTGTTGGCCATACTTTTACTGGTTATGGGTATCGATTTCAATAAAACATAGTCTGTTGACATTTCACATGCATCTGTAGCTACAATAAGTGCATCATTCTTAATAATTTACGAGCCCTGGCAGTTTTATATCATTGTTGGGATCTTCTCTGGTGGCTTATTGTACAATTATTGTACATGTATAATCTACTTTTGTCTGTGTTAGGGTTTCTTATTACAGAGCTATAGAATTTTGTCCATTTGTATAGTGTTTAGCTCACCTGAACTCTAGGCTAGAGTGAGATTTATTGATAAATGCTGGTCCCTGTTGTGTATTATATTTATAACAGGCATTTACTTGATTGTATTTTGAGTTTTGTTGTCTTTGGAACCTGGCTGCATGCACAGTGAAGCAACAGGTTTGGCCCAATTTACATGTATTATCTAATTCATGCAAGTACTTCTTTAGGACTAGTATGATAAGGTAATGAGTACATGCATTGATGAATTAAAAGTTCTGATATGATATTTTATAATTCAGTTACCTATAATTTTCTATTTTTATATTCTGATACCCACACTTTTTAAATTTCTTCAAATAGCAGAATGCTTTTCTATCATCTGCCCCAACTTCCTGGGAAACAATTTTTTTCTTGGGGGGGGGGGGGGGGGGGGGTGCTGGGCATGTAGGAATCGCAACATCTGACTATATGTCCACCTGTTTAACTTATTTCTTAATGGCTATATGACTTGAGAAAAAAACATTATAGATGGCTGTGCTTAATACAAAGGTTTCTTACTTGGGGATGTATCATAATTCCATTGCAAGGTCATGTGGACAAAGTCAAGGTTACTGGGAGAAGGTTAAAAAAATTGATCCCCACTGTAACATTGTAATTGACACAAAGTGCTATGACCTGAGGGTGTGTCATGAATCTTCAAGTTAAGATTATTTGGACATGATGAAGTTTGCTGAGTCCAGACTCAGTATTTGACACAAATGCAACTTAATATGATTGCCTGAGTGTGCCATGATTCAGGACCAAGGTCATGTAGTCAAAGTCAAGTTTACAAAAAAATTGAAGTATGAAGTCTTTTGGGTGTCCGCTTAGTGCAGTGGTAGTGCTCTAGCTTCTGACTGCCGTGCCCTAAGTTCGATCCCTTTGATTGACAGTGGTTGTGTGAGACGTATGGTCATCACCCAGTTGGACAGTTCGGTTTATGTATACCTTATTTCATTGAGCTCTTTTACCAGGAATTGGGGGGGGGGGATAGCTTTTGACTGAATATTTTCAGATAAGGTCTGATGAGTGGAACAGACTCCATTTTTTATTTCCAACTTCAATGTTTTTATTACATTTAATTACATCAATCACTCAGTGCTAGTGCATGCAGCTATTCCATTTTAAAAACCATGGCCTCTTGCTTTAGACTATGTAGTCAGTGTGTATCCTTGAATTCTATATAATAGACATGCTTTATTTGTGAATGGTTGGATTATAATTTTATATGCTGATGAATAAAACAAAGAATATTCATACGAATAATTTGAATTTTGAAAAGTAGCATAAATCCCTGTGCCACATTTTTTATGGCATTTTATGCATGATTGAGATTTCTGTGTTAAATATTTATGATAAGGGACAAATAAGATGTTAATAGATGTCTTTACTGATTAAAATTTTGGAGCAGTATTTTGTTTTAATTTTTTTTCTTCATATATTATATATATATATATATATATATATATATATATATATATATATATTGAAAGCTAAAATATTTAAGGATGATGTATAAGGCAGATGAAAAAGCACCTTGTTAATATATGTGAATGCTGGTGCATTCCAAACTTTTCAGATTCCAAGTAATGGTTAGTATGCCAAAAATTTTATTCAAGGTGTGAAATGTTTTTGTTGAAAACATGTTAATCAAACCATGTAACAAAGGCTACTAATGATCAAGAATCCATGTTAATCATAGGGGCCTAGTAATGGGAGGGATTCTTTGGATGACTGTAATGTTCATTGGGCATGGATTGTCGATTAAGGTAGTTTTTGAAAGGATGTTCATTTCAGTAACAGGAACTACATTATTTAACATAGGTTGTCAAGGTGACCTGAACGATACAGGTACTCGAGGAATTTGTTGTTTTTGTTTTTTTTCAGAAAAAAAAAAAAAAATCATGAGCTGCATAACTCTCACACCAAAATTAATCTTTTCATGTACACTAGCATTTTTAAGGTGGGTTAGAGTTTATGTAAAATGTATTTTCAATATATATGATCTTTAAATCAATACAGGATGTAAAATGATACAATGCAGCTATCAGTAAAAGGCGTTGTTCGGCTACACCACATGATTCCACTAGGGAATTGCATGGAATAGAGAAGAGGTTGACATATTATTATCCTGTTCTATGTATTCACAGGCAGGTGACATTATAAACAGTTCTTAATAGAAAAATTTACCATTACATGTATTTAAAAATATTTTAGATAATGGTAGATTTTTTTTAATAGAAATGTCAGAGTGGCGACTGCATATGCGATATGTATTGAACCAGCAGCAGCATATTATCCAGACATATTGTTAGTACAGAGAATTTCTCTTCTGCTGTGTGGGTTACACTTAGCCCACAATATATTGCAAAACAGTCGCAGCACGGTTGCTAATAAATAGAGAATCTTTAGTGCTGGAAGTCTGTGTGAGGCAGCCTTCACAGACTGATTTCTTGGTCACGAAGGTGACATTTTCGACAGGTTTTGTATCGTACGGATGCTGACATTTTGAAATATTACATTTCTTTCTTTTTTAAACGATTACCAATTGGGATGATATATTGCAAGACTCTTAGGGATACATAGACTTACAATACCTCCGCAGGGAGCTCAGGTGATGAAGGATTTAGAACTCATTAAATGCCGTTGATAAAAAGACCAATTTTAGAACTAATAATTTCTGAAACTTTTTAAATTTAGTGGGCTATTTTCAACGTCATTTTATGAATTTGTGAAAAGGCAGAGGAAAGGAAAAAAAAATAATGCCAGCACTAAGCAATATTAATCCAATGTTATGCAGATTACCTGCTGGTGAATCAATGATTCGGATAATAAATATTCTTTTCTTTCCTCTGATTACTTGCAGTTAGAACTTGCGAGGAATTTAAGTGATGATGATCAGTAACAGGTTCTTCAAGAAAGAAATTGTTAAAAAATATGGACTTGTATGTTGTGAAATTCTGTTTTCAAGGTCAATTGTATTTGATATATAGTTGCTTTCTGCCTCTATTACCCTGAGAAATATTGCCAATGGAAGTTCCCTATAACAAGTGGTTTTCGGTAACCACAGTATGGTTATGTGTGCAGGAAATGGCAGATACTGGAAAAGACGAATGATTTACACCAGACCACAGTGGGATGACCACAAAGGAACAATTCACAATGACAAAATTCTCTAGGTCATTTCAGGGATATTCAAACCATAAAAGAACTTGCAGCTGAAACATTTGTGTTTGGGATGTTGCAGGAGCCTTTTGATAAATGCAGATTGAGTCCTTTTAAAATGAGAATCCCACAACTCCCACCGAGCACACTGACCAATCCTGAAATCCCTTTGCCTCATTTTATGAGTAACATCTTTCGAAGATGGTATTTGAATTAGGGGTGTATAGTTTTCAAAAGAAAAATATGGAAGATTTAACAGTAAATTTAAGAATGTGTATGTTTTACTCTTGTGTCTAACTTCTTTTTTCTTCTGTTTTGGAGCACTATTGAACCTAATGATGGCTCATGCATCTCATTCTCAGGCTTTATACTTGCTGCCCTTAAGATATGTGTTACACTTCAAATAGTTGATGCCTATCAGAGATTGCTTTTAATGAAGTGTGTACTCTCTTTTCATTAAACACACTTTATATCTACAAAGAATTTCACCTGCTTGATTAACCTGTGTACAATATAGATCTTAAGGTGCTGTCAGCAAGGTTTAATATAGCCACAAAGAGCTGTGATTCATTGAAAATCAATTCCGTTTATTTTGGACAAAAGCTGGCCTTGTGTGGAGTAGGGTATATTTATTTCAGCTGTCTGTTACGGATAGATTAATCAACATTATCAAGTACATGGAGCAACATGACAGACGAAAATAAAGACACCCCCCCCCCCCCGTTGAAATACTCATGTACTTTAAATGAAATTGCAATTCTTTTTTTTTTTATAAAATTGAAAATTTGAATTTTGAAAATTAATTTCTATTTATAGTACAGCACCTGACAATTAAGAGAGAAAAAATCCATTTCTTTTACCTGAATTAATAATTTAAAGGATGAACATTGACCCCATTTCTCCTGAACCATCCCAGTGTGTGAATAATACACATCACGTTAAAATGTTAAAACGCACTGGCTCACATCTCAGGAGTCAACACACCCCCATGTTTTGATGGAGTCCTTGAAGATTAAAAAAAAAAGGTCAATGTGTAATGTAACAGAAAAAGAGGAAACAGGAGAAAATGTGTGTTTTTAGTGTTGGATGTGAAGAAGTGCAAAATATTTAGATGATGAAGATGTATTCTTGCGGAGGGTGTTCAATGCACCAAGATGCATCAACACATTGACAAATTGGTAGATAGTTCAGAAAAGATGGCTCTGTTATTACACAGTGGCTGGCGGTGGTGTCTAGGGTACCGTATTTATGTTTTTTTCTTCCTTGTTTAATTCTATTTTTTCTGAGTAGGCAGGTTACATAAGCTGGCATTGATCAGGATAAATTGATTAGCCTGTCACCATAAGGTCGTAAATTAACAGAGCCACGATCCCACTCGTTTCTTAAAGACAGCTTCCTTAAAAAACACTTCTGTACTTAAAAAGTGCATTGTATTTTTGATATCAGGAATGTCTAGGTCAGTCATGAAATAGTAGTTAACAGTGGCCTACATTTTTTTTTTTTTTTTTTATAAATGGAAATATTTATTTGTTTTGTGCGGTAATATGTGATTATAAGAGGCATTACATTTGATTCTCATACTGAGGGTAGTAACAACACAGCGGAAACGATTAAATAATTTGTTAAACAGTAATGAAGTGGTTAAGTAACATTTACCTCAGCTTGGAGAGAGCGGGTGGAATTTTTAGAGTGTTTAGAGACTTTAGATGTTAAAATCATAAACTAGTGTTACATTACACAGGTACAAAAAAAGCATTCTCCACATTCCAAGCGTGCCTGTGGCTTGTTAAAGTTCAAGGCAATGTTTGGCAACAATTCATTGCAGTGGACCTTGAGCTTGGGGAAAAGGCATGAATGAAAACTAAGGTAGATCTAGTGTATGGTTTAAAGGTGCCTCAGTACCGAGATAGTAAGACCTGCAGTATCTCTGATGTGTCACTGTATAATGAAGCTATGCAAACAGGGATTCAAACGGAGATTTAAAAGGTGTAGACTGCAACCCAACAAAAAAAAAAGTCAGTTAATGGGTGCAGATCAACTCAGCCTGAAAAACAAAATTTGGGATTAGGAGCAGCCTCTTTAAATATAGATGAAATTTAGGAGTTGAGTCAATTTTGGTTTACCACAAAATTATATACACTTTTTGCACCCCCATTTTCTAAAGATTTGGGTTGATGAGGTGTCATTTTGCTGTTTGATGTAAGGAGCCTCTTTTGGTGATGAATATTTATGTGTATGTAAATTTTGTTCTTGTTGGAGATGTTTGATGTGATGTACCACTGAATATTAGCCCAATAGGAAGTGGCCAGCATTTGATACTACATTAGTTGGCAAATCTTACACAACTGATATCAAATCACAGATATTTATCATGAATATAATTACATGCACTATATACATATGCAAGCCTTGGATTATTTTCGACAAGTATGTGGTTACATTTAATATAATTAAATTTATTTGCCAGGTGTGTGACCTAATTTTATCAAGCATTTTATCTGTCAGTGCATAAACATACTTTTGAATGTGAAGTATAATTTATCAATAATTCATATACATCTTGTGCAGTATTATTAAATATGGTGATTTTAATTACATCATATAAAAAGATCCATATACAAGGGGTGGGGTGGGAGTATGGATATGACTTGTTAAGTCATGACAGAACTATCCATGTATTATATATATATATATATATATATATATATATCTTTAGAAATACTCCATTCACTTGATCTGCAATACTTAGAGGCAATTTCAGTTAATCTGGGATTGTTAAACAGACTTCAAGGTCATTATTATAAAATTGTTGCAAGTTGTACTAAAAGGGATTGATTGTTTTTTAATGTCCCTCTTGAGAATCTTTCACTCATATGGAGACATCACCATTGTCAGTGAAGTGCTGCAGAATTTAAGCCTTATGCTCGGTGCTCTGAGCAGGGAGGGATCTCTATCGTGCCACACCTGCTGTGACATGGGGCCACAGTTTTTTGTGGTCTTATCCGAAGGACTGCTCTATTTAGTTGCTTCTTACTACAAGCATGGGGTATTGAGGGCCAATTCTAACCCAGATCCCCATGGGATGGTACTAAAAGGAACTGGGATATTGTGGCATTGATTAAAGTGTTAATTGATTTACCTATTTGATGATCTAACATCAGTGTATATTGTGTCTTGATGGTCCTTCAATAACAATTTACCTGTCTGTACTGAACTTATTCATACCCAGTGTAATTTTGCCAGACATTGTGGTTTTTAGGATAAAATGGATTTTTGGGATTTCTTGTCCTTTAATCAGATTCTGTCAATGCAGTTTCTGCTAAGATTGATATGCATTGTGATAGAGCTGTTTATTGGGAGCCTAGTAGATATCTATACAGATTGGGAGGGGGTGGGGTGTGATAGGGGAAATATTAGTTGTTGTTTTTTTGCATAGCTTTGTATTATATGTGACTCTTTTTCTTAAAAAGAAATGAATGTGGAAATATGGAGGTTACACGTGATCATAATGATTATGATTGGATTATGTCCTATATTATAAACCTTAAGCTTACAATGATTGTAAAGCTAATTGGTCCAGTAGTAAAAGTACACTATCAGAGAGATTTCAATATCAGTGTAAGCAGATGTCTTCATAGTTAGCTCTACTGTCTTCTCTTTGACACATGGCAGCATGCAGATCGATTAAAATACTGTACATGTTGAAGTAAATTTGTATTATCAATGCTGATTTTTCATTGAGTTCAGCTAAATTAATGAGAGGAATAATTTTTACCTTTTGAAATTGTTTGCATAAATCATTTTAATATTCCCTATTATCTGGAGAGCAATTAGGAAATGTGCTTGATTTATTATCAATATGTACTTTAGAAGAATAGGCAAAAGTACATTTTGTCAATTAAAATCTTTTGCAATTTTTAGGTCACCTGATTGGAAAGTTCAAGAGAGCTTATTTGATCAAACTTTGTTCATTTGTTGGTCTTAACATTGTGGAATTCTCATCTCCCCTTCTTTCTCTTTATCAAGAATCGCTACATGCATAAGAGATCTTCAACTAGACAAACTTCAATATTTTGTAAAGATTAGAATCCTTGAATAGTTACATATGTATGTCCATTTACAATTATTCTTTGGGACTAGTGGACTAGAAGTATAAAATGTAAATGATTATAATTGGTAAGTTCAAAACACGACTCTTTAAAACATTGAGTGGATGTCTGATTAATTAACATGGCTACATTTTGTCAGATGATAATGTAAGCCAATTTAATAGTTTGATCAAATCTTGACTCTGTGAGAAAAGAAAATCTATAAAAACATCTTTTTTACACCCCCCCCCCCCCAAAGTCAAAACCAAATACACACACACACACACACACACACACACACACACACACACACACACACACACACACACACACACACACACACACACACACACACACACACACAAATAAAACCCCCACACATGACTACATTTTATCAAATCAATATTCATACATTTATCATTTTACCATGTTTACTTTGAAGGACGACTTAATGACATTTAAAATTCTCTCCTTTATCAATTCAGTGTCCTTGGCTTTGAAGTGTAATTGTGCTAAGCCGTTTTTTAAGAACGTTTTTTCAGGTAAGCATTGCAGTGCAATGGCTGCATGTGAAATGAAAGATCAAAGTACTGAAAATAATTAATAGTGGTAGATGTGCTCGCTAAATGTGTGAATGTATTACATTTACATGAAATGTATGGCTTTACATGTATAAGATGATCATGAAAGTTTATCATACACTCCTAAAGTTTGTCCTTGTTGATATTATTTAAAAATCTTGCATGATAAGATGGCCAACAATTTTTCTGGATCGACTGTAGTTTATAGTAGATTGACTGTAGTTTACAGTGGATTGACTATAGTTTACAGTGGATTTACTGTAGTTTACAGTGGATTGACTGTAGTTTACAGTGGATTGATCATAGTTTACAGTGGATTGATCATAGTTTACAGTGGATTGATCATAGTTTACAGTGGATTGACTGTAGTTTACAGTGGATTGACTGTAGTTTACAGTGGGTTGACTGTAGTTTACAGTGGATTGACTCTAGTTACACAGTCAGAACTTGGATGGATGTATATTGTTTAACATCCCACTTGAGAATCTTTCATTCATATGGAGATGTCACCATTGCTGGTGAAGGGCTGTAAAATTTAGGCCTATGCTCAGCACTTACAGCCTTTGAGCAAGGAGGGATCTTTATCATGCCACACCTGCTATGACATGAAACCTCGGTTTTTGCAGTCTCATCCGAAGGACTGCCACATTTAGTCACCTATTATGACAAGCAAGGGGTACTGAGGATCTACTCTAACCCAGATCTACACGTGGTCAGAACTTGGAGTAGAAATGCTTGTGAATCAATTGAAAATTGTCAATATGCATACTGTTGCTTACACTCTGCATTTAAAAACACATATAATATTAAATATGACTGACATTATTTAAACAGTAGAAGCATGATTTTAAAACTTGATTTTATATCAAAATGATGTATTTTCTTATACAGCGAGTATTGCTGTACTTACGGGTACACTGAGGAGTTAATTTAGAGATTAAGGTGAGAGTGAAATATATCACTGTAGTGTAAAGGGAAATCCATGTCACTCATATGCTTATTGTAGAAATTTTTTTTGGACTTTTTTTATATTATGGTAAGTGTAAATAAAACACGTACATTTGATTTGCATGTATATTAATGAGTATAATAGAATAAAATTTTCTCCAATCTTTATTGTCAATTGTTTATCATGCTTTCATCAATCAACATTGTTTTTAAAATGCATATTTCTTGGTCTCAAACTCTGAAATGATGACATACTGCAAACTATAGCAATGATGAGGATTTTACAAATAAATAATTTTTATTTGTTACCTGTTGTCAAGATATGCTTCCTGATGATATTGCCCTGGAGGGCATGTTTTTTTTCTCACAGAGGGATTTGGTCTGACTACTTGGTTAAGGGCAACAATAATTATGTAAGATAGAGGAAATATTGCCTGATATAAAGAATTTCAGTAAATATTTACATTGTGATGTAATGAAATGCAAAACAACATATCAATGTGTTTCATGAAATGACATCACAATAATCTGTCTGGTTGATTTTCATTTCAGTGGTAGTTTCCAGTGTTATCCTCAACTAAATGTAGTATTTTTGTATTGGCGTGAACATAGTGGGGGTGGGGGTGGGGTGGAGTGGGGTGGGGTGGAGGTTGGTTGATTGGTGGTAAATTAAATGTCAAATATGAAAGCTTTCATTAAATATTGCAGCTTCCATTTTAAAGTTAGCAATCATCATTTGAAATATTGATTATATATTGTTTAACGTCCCGCTCGAGAATCTTTCACTGATATGGAGACGTCACCATTGCCGGTGAAGGGCTGCAAATTTAGGCCTATGCTCGGCGCTTATGGCCATTGAGCAGAGTGGGATCTTTTACGTGCCACACCTGCTGTGACACGGGGCCTCGGTATTTGCGGTCTCATCTGAAGGACCGCTCCATTTAGTCGCCTTTTACGACAAGCTAGGGGTGCTGAGGATCTATTCTAACAACCCAGATCCCCACAGGGTTGATCTGAATTGAACTTTATTTATATTGATTAAAGTCTAGTTTTTTTTTTGACTTTTAATAATTTAGTTACAATAAATAATGAATTAAAACCAACTTCATTTTTACATCCAGGTGTGTGTCTGTGTGAATGTACACCACTGGAAATCCAGCATCATTATAATTCAGTAATAGCTAAAAGCGAAGCAATACAAATTTAAAGTAACATGATCCAATGGGGAATTGATAACAAAGGACTTGGTATAGGGCACCAGCATCAGTATTTATTTTTCACTAAAATATCTTTAAAAAATATTTATTAAGTATACAGTTTGAGATAAAATTAAAAAGAACACCCAGTGGGGTTTTCTTGAAGTTCGAGAGATTTTACTTTTTCATGTTAAATTGGTGTTAAATTGTTAATTGAAGCTGCAGTTCTTCGTAATTCTTATCCATGATTTTGACATATTGTATATTATTTTATCTTGAGGATGTTACAAATTAAAACAAATTCTTTACATCCGGATGCATGATTCATCTGGCAGGTTTACGGTGTCAGTTATGTATTGAGCTTTTATCATGAATCACTGTATTTCATCTCTATTTTCCAATAATAAAAACTGTTAAATAATAATCGTGAACATTCATCCTATTGTGAACTGTTCTGCAGTTGAATAGGACAATAAAGGGCTGAGGTCTGATTGATTGAAAGTCATTAATTAAATTAAATCAAGTTGCACCAGTTTCACATGATTTATTATAGTTTTGAGATACAAATACTTTATAAACAGTTCAACAATAGGATGAACTTTTTATTATTCAAATAAAGCCGGATATTTATGTTACTTAGGACTTGTGTGTATATCCAGAGGAGCTTTCTCAGATTTCCTTGTTCATAAAAGTGATTTATCAAAAACAAGATTTTTATATAGAAGGTGTAACCATTTGAGACTGGTGGCAAAGCACAGAGTACAAAGAGTCTCTTTAACCCAATGATTTTAATGAGTGGTTGTTATTTGAATTTCATGATTAAAACAATTGGCTTTGATGAGAATTAAATGGGCAAGTGTGCTGTGAAGTTTACTAAATGATCAAAAGTCAACTGAGGCTTAAAGTACAATGACATGGCTTGATGACTCTAGTATATAATTAGGATTTTTGAAAATTTCTTTTGTTATTTTTAAGTACACACTAGTTCAATCTGTGATGAGTTTTTTTATTTTCAATTGTTGCAATTGCAAAAAGATGTAACGTACCAAAATGACTCTTAATTTGTTCACTGTACATAACACTTGTTCATGTGACAACACAAGCACATATATAATTGTCGTATTGTGATATTTAATTTTAAAAACTTCTATGTGCATTTATTAATCATAATCAACATCATATCGTCATACTGAAAAATGTCTATCAGACTATTGATCTATTCATTGAGGTAATTACACTTAGTTTAGAAAACTGAGAAATTGATTTGAAATGTGAATTTCATCCCAAATATACAGCCCACAATCATTTGCAGCTGCCCATATTCAAATTCTCACCAGTTATTGACAAATAGATAATGGTTTTAAATTGACTCCATTTTCCAATTCCATTTTTCATCCAGGACCTGTTTCATTATACAAAAATAATACTGATTTTGTCATTTTTCGTAAATCCTTTATGATTTTGTTTTTCAAAGGATATTGTAGTTAATTAAGATGATTTTTAACATTATTATTTTTGGTAATCATCATCACAATACTAGACTTCAATTAACCAAAAGGCAAGGCCATTTATTATTCTCTATCAGTAGATGATTTCAGAATTAAGAATTATTTTTTTAGAGTTTAAGTTTCCCACTTATGTTGATTAAAAGCAGCTGCAAATATTCACTAGCTGTTCATAATTTGGAGATATCATTACTTTTAGAAACTAGTGGTTTGAATCCATGATTCCTAAGTTACTGTAATTGTTCCACAAAATTGCAGTTTGATTTTTATCAATCGGGAAACACATGGGACTTTGTTGATTAATACATAAAAAAGCCGTCTTATTTTGTAGTAAGATAACGTAAGCTGTACGTGAAGCATGGTATTCTGAGGTTGTTTTGGTGCAGCTATTATCAGTTTCTAATACAAACAAAGCCCAACCGCAGGGCTTTAATAGTACAAAAACTCAGGGACTGGTCGCATTGATAGAGGTCTACCTAGTGAGGGGATTATCCAAAGGTATTGCAATATATTGTATTAAATGCTCGGGTAACGGGTGATCAAGTTCACATAAAGCATCGGAAGTAAAACGTAAGAAAAAGCTTGAATAAACACCAGATTATTTATCATGATATATCAAATAATTCCTTCGCCTTGAAGAAGCCTCTGAGTACTTTACAAGGATGACCAAGTTTTCCAGAGAACCAGTCAAAGGGTAAATGAGAGCAGATGTTACTTTTTAAGTAAATGCATGCCAAGAAAATTTAAAGTCAGGGACCAGCAATGGTAACACTCAAAATCATGAATAGTAAATCTTAGAAGCCAAACTAAGGAGTGTCATGGTTTGTGTTATGACACCTCTTTATTGTATTATGGTTTCAAGGTTGTGTACACAAGACTTGCTTGCTAATTATTTCCTCATTGATGAATGACTAGGTATGAAAAAGCAGATTGGAACTGTCACAGTTACCATATATTAAAGCACTGCATTAAAATGATTGTCAATTAAACCCATGCTTACAAGTCAACTGATATCCAAATTTATTAATACTGTGAGGTCCAAACCAATAAATTGAAACTTTTGAAGATCATTAATATATGATGTATACATGCTTTCCTTGAATAATGTTAAAAATTTTGACATTGCAGGTGCAGTGATGAAATTGCAGTTTTAATTAACATGTGAAAATAGCTCCTCCTAATGTGAAAAGGGCATCAAGATTTTATTGACAGAAATTTAAGGTAAAAACAAAATCTTGAAAAAACTATAAATCATTATAAAATTAAATCAACATCATACCTAAACAAATTCAGTTAAAGCATGCAAATTATTTCTGAATTTCTGATTGAGAGGGAAATAAGATTAATGCTTGATTACAATCAAGAAGAACATGATATTATAACTAAATAAATAAAAATCTGGAGTTGGAATTGTAACAAAATATGAAAATAATTGAAAAAGAAAAATAATTAAAGTTCAGACATGCAGAAAACTAGAAATTACACATAATGACAAATGATCATAGGTCACTTCTCCACAATTATATTTATAAATACAGACATACACACCAAAGGAATTACTGACATGTAAGTATTTCCACCGCATGCAGATGACGGTCTGACGGTCATCAAGCAGACCCATACAGCACTAATGTCATTACAGCAGGGGCAAGCAAAGTTTGCCAGAGGAGTTTTAGTTGTCGGGTTGGCTGGTACCATGGGCACCAATCTATAAACCCAACAATAAATGAATTATCACTTGACCCAAATGACAAAAAATGGTATAAATACCATACTCTATTTGCACCAAATCCTGGTAGAAACACCTGCTGATGTACGAGTTTTCCTGGAGTTCATATCAGTTTGTTTGGAAGGGAAAATGATACATCTGGATCCTTTTGACAGTTTTGTTTACATGTTTGTCTCTCTGTCAGGACTAATGAACTTATAATGTCAGTTTTTAGGCTTTTTAGTTTAACGAAAATCATTGTGACACTCCCATGCATTGGTAGAGCAATTATTTTGCTTTGTTCATGTTTTTAGGATTTGTTTCAAATGCACTGGATAATTATAGTAATTCAATCAAAAATGAAATTCCTTGCATTAGAAATTCAAATTTATAAATTTTGAAAAAATATATGTTTGTGTCCTACAATCTCTGAGCTGTTGTCACAGGCAGAGCGGTATGCATTCACCTGCATTATGTCTGTAGCCGCTGGGAAACAAAAACATCACTCATACAATATATGCTAATATCTTGGAGCTTTTAAGAGATTTTTATTCCCTGGGCCCCATCATGTTACTTAGCTTTGAACAACATTTTAATTGGCTAAAAGGATAAAAAGAAAAAGACACCCCCCCCCCCCCCAAAAAAAAAATGCCATGCGAAGAACTATAACAATGAAAATTCCCCATGAAGTCCTTTTAATACATTACTGTAGCTTACATGAGTTTTTTTCCTCCATAGGTCTCCATCACATCACACAATCTTCATACTGAGAAGTCAAGGTCATTTTTATGATTGTTGAAGGTCAAGGTTATTTATGAAGGTCTAGATCAAGTTTGACACAATGAAACATTTAAGGGCATTGTGAATTTAAGTTTCACAAAGGGTTGATAAAACAATTAGCAGCTACCTCCTCCCTGTATTTATTGATGCCATAAACTTATTACTGTAGCTTAGGTAAATTGTAAATTACATAGCCTGATAAATATGATTTGATAAAGTGAGATGAAGTGAATGATTAAATGTTATTTTCAGGGAGAAAGCTTAAACAAGTAAAGATCATGTATATTGGCATGCATAAGAAACACAACTTCTAATTTTCAGTAATGTGTTTATTCATCCAAACATATCTTTGAATCTTACAACTAATAAAAGATACACATCAATTTTAATGGATAGCGCAGTAAAAATGTCAAGACAGAAGATGTGGTAGCTATTGAAAATTTCTTACTTCAATAATAAGTATGTCCCATGTTTGTATTTCTTGCTGCACAAATTCTGTGATGCATAGAATTCATTACAGTTTGTGCGTGCCATAGGGATATTCTACCCCCTCTAGTAGATTTGGGTGTGTTCAGATGTGTTGAACTAATATGATGAGAGATTGGTAAAGCATAAATCTTGACTTGTCAGAAGAGTGAGCGGCACCTTCTTTGTATAGGAAACACTGATTTAGGAGCATTCCCCCTACAACAATGTACCTGGTGTCTCATTTGCTAGTGCAGTTCCAAACCAGTTGCACAAGTGCTGCAGTGTCATGAAACGATCCTTAAAAGGTGTTGTAACCTTTGGTCGGCCAGTTTGAGAGCAGTCGGCAGTTGCATTAGATAGCCAAAGGTGTTTATAGGGATGAGATGCTCTGCTTTTTCGGACATTCAGAGCTCTTGCCACAGTGTTATGGGTATTTCCAGCTAACAGTTGCTGCACTTCCCTGTTACCTGCATAATTAAGTGGCTGAGGCATCTTTAACGCAATATGAGAAATGATTTTTGATATCCGACTATTCTTCCTTGATACAATGGTGATTAACAAACAGGAATGCTGTTGCATGTATCCAAGCATGTGATAAATGGGGTGTGTGTTGATGTCTTGTGGACACAGGAACACTTAATTAGTGTGACCAAGTTCAATCAACTGGTAATTGCTTGGGAAGGTGTATTATATTATGCAGTTCAAATTTGTTAACAATAAATTATATTTCCGTGGGGATCTGGGTTAGAATAGGTACTTGGTATTCCTTGCTTGTCGGAAGAGGAAACTAAATGGGTCTGTGTCACAGCAGGTGTGGCACAATAAAGATCCCTCCCTGCTCAAAGGCCATAAGCATTGAGCATAGGCCTAAATTTTGCAGCCCTTCACTGGCAATGGTGATGTCTCCATAGAAGGGAAAAATTCTTGAGTGGGATGTTTAACTATATATAACCAACCAACCAATAAATTATAAATATAAAAAATTGACGTTTAATTGCAGGGATTTGTTTGTTTTGCATGTCGGTATATATATGGTCAATGCACACAACTGACAATTTGTATCAGTATTGCAATGTGAGAAAATTTTCATGGAGACAAATATTTGTGAAAATTGTACATATACTATATGAATAGATACATACCTTTTTCATCCCATGTAATGATATTATGAACAAATGTTTTTCATAATTGTTCTGATATTAAGAGAATGAACCTTGCGTAAACAAAAGAATGGAGTATGTGTGCATTTGTGTGTTTATTTAGCGTAATAAATGAGTAATAATTCGTGAAACATCCTGATTACTTCATTATTAGATACACAACTTTTCAATCCGTGACATATTATGATAAAGGGAGTGTTGTATGATGCAGACAAAGTAAAGCTACTGGAGCATGAAGAGAAACAGGGTTTGTTGAGTTCTATATTTAATGCATAAGATTGTAATACTGGGAGGTAGACCAACGTGGTCTACAGTCAAAGTTGTAAATGAAAGATCTGGTTTCATGAAGTATTGGACCAGATTACAGAACAGTTTTGGTCCTCCAATGTTGACAGTTTCTCTTTTCTCTTTGTTTGGAAGTTTGTCTGCCTGCAGTGCCAATGATTAGCTCTATTTCAACCTAAATGTAAGCCTATAGATATATATCACTGAGGCCTATTAAATGAGCCATTCCTCAGTACCTCAGCCTATTTTCTCAAACATTTCACTAGCCAGGATTCTATGCTTTATAAGGTTAGCCACTGTCAGAGATAGATGTTGTATATGGTATGGTGCAGTGTATCTGTCGGTCAGCATTTTGTAGGCCAGATTAATATTGTAATGATAAGGCTAGGATCATGAAACTTTGTTTGGAAACAATGATAAGATGAAGAAGTGTGTAGTTTTTCAGGGTCAAAGGTCAAGGTTAAACTTCATAGGTAATTTGTAGGCACAAAACAAGATAGAATCAGTACTTGTAGGTTAGGCTAAGATAATTAAGCTTGAACTTCGTAATTAACCATAATAGAATGGGTTAATTGTATTATTGTATGGTGCAGTGTTTCTGTGGGTCTTTCTGTGTCTGTCATCAATATTCAACCATCATAACTTTGTGTGAAGGATAAAGAGTAATTATAAGGCTAGGATAATCAAACTTGGTACTACTGTTCCCCATGGTGTGAGAAAGATGCCTGGTATTTCTCAAGGTCAAGTTCTTACTTTCACATAGGTAGTTATGATTGATTGTATGTTGTTTAATGTCCCTCGAGAGAATTTTTCACTCATATGGAGACGTCACCATTGTCGGTGAAGGGCTGCAAAATTTAGGCCTACGCTCGACGCTTATGGCCTTTGAGCAGGGAGGGATCTTTATCATGCCACATCTGCTGTGACATGGGGCCTCGGTTTTTACGGTCTCATCCGAAGGACTGCCCCATTTAGTCGCCTCTTACGACAAGCAAGGGGTACTGAGGACCTATTCTAATCCGGATCCCCACGGGGTTAGGCAGTTATGAAGGAAAATCAGAACAATCATCAATCATGTTCTCATGGTGTTGTGCCAGGTATATTTTGAAAAGCCAAGTTTTTTCTTGTGAAGTTTTTTTTGGATAAAATTTTGTTTTCACATAATATGCCACAGCCAGAATCATTTTTCAACCAAAGAATGGTTTATTTGGATGTTAATTATTTCTCTGTTTATTTCTTTATTACTGACTATTTTGGACAGGCATATTTTACATCATGAGTGTTGCTCTTGTTAAAACAATCTGGCATACAAGCACACTTCATTGTAAATGAGATCTAGTGATCTACTGACTGTGCAACTTGGTCCCCTCACTCAACTTTCTACTTTATTATACATGACATGAACCTTAACCTTTGATCTTATGGCAAATGAATGTTGGGCGAGTTGCAGTCTGATTAAAATACATATCTCTCAAATAATGCAGTGTGCTCTTCACTTTTTTGAGTGATATGTATTTTAATCAGATTGGGTGAGTTGGGGAGGGGCTCTTCAGATTTCTTTGGTAAGGGTGTACATTTAGAATATATAAGATACATGTCTCTACAAAAACCCAGGAAAGAGATATTTGAAAAAACATGATAGAGGGCAAAGGCTTGCTGACCTTTCTATTTTTTTTTTTACCAAATCCCACTGCAAATATGACACGTATTTCAAGATATGAATTACAAGTGCATTGTGTAATATGTCAGGAATTGCTCCTTTTACATCAGGAGTGTAACATACATTCCTGCATTGCCTTGGTAGTTATTCACAAATTAAACATTGATGAATATCATAATATTATCTAATGACATTTGCTACAAACAAACTCATTTAAAAATGTTTTAAATGAAAAACTAAATTTGTGTTTTTATAAGGGAAATGAATACAATTTTCCATTTGGAATGTAATTTTATTTCCTTGATTTCTCAGTGATGAAGCCGAAAATGGTGGGGAATTTTTTTTTTTTATAGAATTAAATGGGAGGGGTAATATATTTCAACTTTTGAACAGCATAAAAATTTACAAATCTCTTGTTTTTTTTAATGCATTTTATATTTGTGCATATTACAACTAAACTAAATCAAAGAATATATATTTGTATCAAGTGTCCTTAAGAAGTAAACACCATTATTGAAAATACATGAGTGTAGAACTGTAACACTCCATGACGGCACACTTCAAGAAGCGTGTTTATGCTTCATGAAAAGTATGCCAGTGTGAAGTGCTGCAGTTCATACCTGCATGTATTCTTAAAAAGTGAAGTTTATAATTTGTTATATTTACATTCTACTTTCATTTCTATCAGATTTCCCATATGTCAAAATAGATGTACTATATTAATTATCAGAATTCATACATGCATTGTTTACAGCTGCATAGGGAAATTGCTATCCTTGCAATTTGTAGAAATATCAAAGGGGAAAAAACAATGGAATTTAGATATAACAAACAGAATGTAAGTACAGATACCTACAGGGCATAGAAAAGTATCATTTTGGGTTTATAGGGTTTCCTGAATTAGGTTGATATAATGGGTAGTTTCAGGAAAAATTGAACCCCTATCCATCTTCATCCATGCATTTTAGTTTAGTCTTAAGATTGTATACAATTAATATTTATATATAATAGTTATCAACTGTATTAACAGAAATGTTTCTAAATACTACTAGCTTGTAAAAAGGATTGAAGCATTTATCAGATACTTAAATGACAGAAAAGTATTTTCATACACTTTGAATATAGAAATAATACAAGTACCAGTGTGTTGTATATTTCACGTAAATTTTCATTCCATATATTGCTTATAAGCAAGTTCTTTAATTCCAGTATCTGTTCCATTGGAATAGCCAGTGTTACTAATTTGTATGTGTATTGAAACTTTTCTCTAATTTCTCAATTTATGAACAGCTCCATATCAGGAAGAATTGCAAGTAATTAAATTTTGACATGTGTTTTGACTGGGAAGCCTTTATTAGCCAGCTTTATAAAACAAAACTTTCTTTTTCAAATTTTTGAAACCTTTTTATTTCCTTTTCAGATTTTAGAACTTTTCAAAGGGGTAGTAAAGGTCATTTTGTTCAATTTTTTTGGAAGATCCAAATGACTTGATTAAGGTGATTTGGGAAGAGAAAAAAAATCACCAAAATGAGCTTTACTATCTCTTAAAACACACACCCACACGCATGCACGCACGCACGCACGCACACACACACACACACACATATATATATATATATATATATATATATATATATATATATATATATATATATATACCATTTCATTTTGCCTTAATTTAGTAACACAATGTACATCAAGTAAACAATATGGTTAGTTGTGAAATTAAATTATGCAAAAGGTATTCTCGTCAAATTTTGGACAAAATTAAAAAAAAAAGTTTAAGTAAGTTGTAGACAGAGTAATATATCAATCATTCTGTAATATTCACATTATTGAAATATATGCTAATTTAAATCAACAAAACAGGTTAAAAGAAAGTTACTGAATAAAGCACTTTTTTATTACACAATATACACTTCCTGTCTATATTTTGTTAGAATTTCGAATTTTCATATATATATTGTGATTGTGCATAATATGCCAAAAATAACAAATTGGAATTAGTTCATTTTTCTTGAGTTAATGGCGATAACTTGCAATTTTAGCCATTATGCACTTCATTTTATTGCCAAATAAGTAATGTGCAATGTGCTATTGCCTATTTTGTACAGAGTATTTGGTAATCAGAGTAGTAATATATTTTTATATTTACCAGCATATTGCAATGTCATATATTTCATAAACATTTGTGCCTCTTTTTGATCTGCATAAATTTTCAGTGAATTTTTTTTTTTTTAAAATAGATTTCAAACAATTATTAGATGAGGATAGGAATATTTCGAGAATGTGAATCATTTTATTTTAAAGTATGAAATGCTTGCAAAGTCAAATGCAGAAAGATTAATTTAGCTATCCTGAAAATGGAGGTAATTTTTATGACTCCATAATACATAGCAAACATGTTTAGAAAACATTTAGTCCTTTTCATGTCTTCATAAAGCAGAAATTCACACCTGTCGAAAATTTTCAGGTGTTTCATTTCAGAAACTTTGATGATCAAGTCAATCATCCAAAAGATAAAAAAAAAAAAAAAGAATAAAAAGAATTTATAGAGAATAAATATCATCAAGGAAGCAGTTCGTGGCAGCGAACAATGAATTGTGAAAGTAAACTGGAAGGTAATCCCATAATCCTAGAATAATCTTTCAAGGTGTAAAGATCAAGTGAAGAACCTTGATGGAAGATCACATTAGTGACATCGAGAGTTTTCTACATCAGATTTTGATGTCACCCACAAAAGAAATTCAAATGAGATAATGTTTTACTTACATTCAAATGCTGAATCCTGCATAACACTTAGCATTTACTATTTTTTGTGGTGGCCAGGGTTACCAAAATTGCGTCTTCCCGCAGACATAAGGGCGAAGAGTTTTGCGGCTAACAGATTTGCGAGAGAATCTCTAACGACTAATAAACACATAAACAATAAAAGATGATTTTGGAGATGAGGGATCCTTGCGCCCTTGTACAGTAATGACATATAGTCCATCACCAGTGGATTGACACTGGAAGCTCCCTTCTGTAGAGCACTGGGTCGTGGGCATAAAACATATTTATACCAAGGAACAACAGGGGATTATAAACCTTGTACATTGCTGTATGGAGAACATTTTACCTTTCTGATTTATTGTTTTGTACATTAATTTTGTCTATCAAATCTTTAAAGATATATTTCTTCCCACAAATAGTATGTGAATGTATTAAATGTAAAAGTGACCTTGTCGAGGATGCAGGTGTTGATCAGGGAGTTTAATTTGCTGTGTTTGTAATAATTTTTTCTATTTAAGGTAATTTATATGTTGAAATCTGACAATTTGCTGTAAGCCTGTGTGAAATGTTGTGTGCATCATTAGAATACTATGAACTAAGAAATAGCAATGCCACATACTCAACATAATTTACGGTGTTACATACACAAATTTTGAAAGGAAATCTGTATCTTTAATGCAGGTTGTTTTGCCAGAAAGCACGAGACAATGAAGAAATATGGATATTGTGAATTTTGTTTTATTTTGCAGGCCAAGGGTCACTGAGTGTTTGAACAAGTAGGATTGATATCCTAATAGAAGTAAGTGTGAAGTAGAAAGCAATTGATTGAAATAGTTTTATACAAGTTTGCAATGAAGTGTTTTCTCCACAAACTTCAAGGAAGTGACTAGGCACATTCAGTCACTTGTGAGCTGTAATAAAACTGTACTATGGAGGTAGGAGACAAAATAACAGACATTCCACATGGTGTTTTTACTGAGAAACACACCAAAACATGCAGTGTACAAGTTTGTTGTACTCATGCCTGGTGACTCAAGTTTTGTGATGAAAGTATCAGATGAAAAAGATACTTGTGACCATTAAACTGTTGAGCATTTGTAAGATATATGATGTTGGTTGAGAATGAGAGATGAATATCAAGGTTTGAAATGACTTGCACAGACTTGTGGAAAAGGAGAATTATGAGAAGGGGGGGGGTAAATTTTGTATTCTGAAAGAGGTTACAAAGAACAGAGTTGTATACTTTGAAGAGGTAGAGGGGGAGTGAAAGGAAGGCTTAGGGAGACCAAAAAGCCCAGTAAGAATACAATGTGTGTCATATTAGGGGTGGCTAGTGCTGTTTTACCTGCACTTTTTACATAGTGTATTAGAATAGGTGGCTGTCATGAAGGTTGTACAATATTTTTGGCTATGTCATAGATGACTTCAAGTCAATTTTGCTTCTGTCATAACTAAATCCTTAACAAAAGGTTGTACAATATTTTTGGCTGTGTCATAGAAGACCAAGTCAATTTTGCTTCTACCATAACTAAATCTTGACTAAAATACAAAAAAGAAATTGTGTTAAAGCGTTGAAGATTGATTTTTTTATGACAATGGGTAGGGTTTTGATGCATGTGCTGTAAATCGGGAGAAGTTCGCAAGGGCTTAATTTATCCAAATTTTGTGAGGAGTAGTTTAATCTCAATCTTCTACCTTTGGGAAATATTTTTATTAGAGTTTTCAGTTCTCATTGACAATAACCTCTTTGACATTAATCTCTCAGGAAACATTACTGTTAAGATTAATGATCTCTAGCCCTCTCAATTTTTTTACCATTTGAAATTATACTGGTACTGTGAATTTCAATCTTATAATTGGTTCTTTCATCTGTTAAAACCCAGAAGTCTCTAGGAACTAAATGCACTCTTTTGGGCCTCCATTTAATATATAGGGCTTTGCCTGGACCAAATGGAGGCCTAAAGATGACCTGCTGCTCCCTCCCATGTGCAAGATCATGGATATACCACTAACTGTTATACAAGGAATCTTTTAGAATGTTGAAATCTGTAGGATGTTATCCTGTGAGAGATGTTACAGAATGTTATTTTGTGAAAGATGTTACAGAATGTTATTCTGTGAAGAATGTTATCGTGGACAATAAGATAACATATTGACACTACCTGTGTGAGAGATTTTGTGGTAGCTATTAAAAATAGACAGAGACCAAGAAATGTGGGAAATGTGGTAAACTGGGTAGTAATATGTGGAGAGCCTAAACGAGGTAATTGATTTATATAAGGTCCAAGACTGATTGTTTGTTTGTTTGTTTTTCCGCAACACTCAACAATTTTTCAGTTATCTGGTGGCATCCAGTTTTTTGTAGGTGGAGGAGAGAACCCAGATACAATGTACCCGGGAAGAGACCATTGACCTTCCGAAAGTAAACTGGCAAACTTTCTCACATACATCGGCGCGAGCGGGATTCGTACCCGCACTGACGAGAGGTGAGAGGCCTTGTGATGTTGGTTATTGAAATGATGGAAGTAAATAACATATAAGCACAGATAACTACTGTGTGGTAATCTAGTGTGTAATTTAAAGATAATGTTATCATGATTTTTGATGGAGAAAATATTTTGAAGATTAGTACTATACCAATATTATGGACAGCACTGAATTATAAAGTGGTGCAGTCTGTTATTAACAAACCTGGAAAACCGACTGCCTTGAAAGTGAAATTGAAATAAAAACATTGTTAGTTATACGTCAACAAAAGTTCAACACCTTAATTGAAAACTGTTACTAGTGTCCATTGTGAAGTCATTGGCCTTGCACAGTTGATGGAATTATTTTCAAAAACAAAAATTACTGTCAGAACACTTGATTTATGTCATCATTTTGCATATTGATGTAGAAAACAAGTGTATTAAATTTCAAAAAAGCTTTTAGCATTTGATGGGTCTTAAGGCAAAAGATACTGCCTTCTTATATACCCTCTACAGTAACATGAATGTTTATGACCAGTTATTGTATTGTTTTAGAAATTTACAGTGAAGGCAAATATTACAGGCATGTAGTAGTTATTCTCATACTATAATGAAATAATTTTAACTGTGACATTATAGTAATTTCTTAGAAAATTTGTAAGCATAAAGGTCACCCTGAAAATCATTTCTACAATTATTGACAAGCATGACATTTTGTATTGACCTGGGAGATAGATGAGCCCAAGAAATTTGTAGGCTTTACTTGCAATTTATTGATTCAGAAAGAGGGAATGTCTGGGAAGGAAAGTCTAGTAGGACAGCCTCAAAATGGTCAACAGCCCGAGAAAGGTCACCCTCAGGGCTCAGCGGGGACAAGCAGTAGCCCCAGGAACTGGTACCTATCAGATATCCAGCAGATGATGTAAGTATCTATACAGACATACAGGTATTGGCCATTAATTTGCGCCTTGTTTCTCATACAGTCAGGTGTTAATTAGATTTCATGATTTAGTCACAAGACCTTTCCGATTTCCGAGTTTAGCAAATTTTCCATTTCTTGTTTATTAGCTGTAAAGAAATATAATTCATTATCTGAAAAATTGTTTTAGTGCTTTTTCACGAATTTATTCAGAAAAATTCAGCATTTCTTTTCGTTCAAGTTTATGCTAGCTAGCATTTCCCATGATGGAGGGGATGAATTTAGCTATGCTAAGGGATGCAGATTTCAGGGATAATGTCTGCAGGTTCCAGAAAATGGAGCTCTATTGTCACTCTACAAAGCTCTTGAATCAGTTTTGTAATAGTTTTATTATTGCAAAAAATTAGGTATTTTTAGTCTTTTTTTTTTCCATTTTCTTAAATTTTTTTTTTGTATGGAAACAGTGACCTTTGCATGGAGAGTGTTTGGAAAAAAAAATCACTTTAGTCAGTAAGATTTATCCCAAAATGCACAATACTGATAAATTGCTGCTTTGTGATTATACTCATATGAAAAAAATGTGCAAGTGTAAAAAAAAATATAGATTGTACCTGGATAGAATAGCCTTGCATCCGTGGAATATTGTCTTGGTAGTACATATTTGTCCCTTATGCCCTTTTGTCTCCATTTGATAAATGGCAAACAATTCTGCATGTGATTGAAATGAAAATAAACACAAAAAGGCAGTGACTTTCCTGAATCACCTATTGACAGCAGTCAAAAGACTAAATGCAGAACTCTGACTTCACAGTTTTGATTTTGAACAAATATTGGTCGAGACAAGTTTTTCCTTCTTACAATAAACCTACCTATCATGCCACAGCATGGTCCATAACTGCAGGGTATATTTAGTGATAGGTAAAGAAATCTATATTTTGATTTAGTTCATTGGTGTACCGCGCTTGCTAATTCTGAATACAGGACATGTATTTGATATTGTGGTAGACCTTAAGTCTGATTTTTGGTGTTTTGTGGTGGAGAGAGGAGTCTGTATCTTGGGGGCAGCATATGTTAAGTAGTTACTAAATGTTTTAGGTGTTAAATGCTACAGGATTATAAGGTCTTCATTGGGTAGCACTTTCAGTGAAGCAAGGTCCCCCTCAGACGCTTAATTGGGAGATTAAGCGGAAAACAGCTGCCTTGAGGATGTGATTTGGGTTTTTTCTTTCAAATTATTTATTTAAATAAACTCTTAAAATATGTAATGCAAGACCTTAAATTTTATAACTGTTTTCTTTACGTTTTTTTTTTATCCTTGATTGAAATATATCTCTTCATTTATTTATGTTGACTCGGCAGTGACAATATAGGTAAAGAAACAATATTGTACATTAAAAACTCAGTTTCCTGGGATTTATCCAGGTGCTTTTTACCTTTCCCACTCTCTCTCTCTCTCTCTCTCTCTCTCACATACCAAAAATAAAATAAAAAAGAAAGAATATTTCCCCTATCATAGGTTAAAAATTTCCTTTACTTGTAGAACATTATTAAATGGGAGAAATCCCATGCATAGGATTGAATATGAATTTTAGTTTTTTTTTAATTTTTTAAAAATATTTCTTATATTTCCTATTGTTATCAAAATTCAACAATGATGAACAGTAATCAGTCATCTTTATTGTAATATGAGACACACCCTGTGGGGATCCAGGTTGTTAGAATAGATCCTCAGCACCCCTAGCTTGTCTTAAGAGGTGACTAAATGGGGCGGTCCTTCAGATGAGACTGCAAAAACCGAGGCCCTGTGTCACAGCAGGTGTGGCATGTTAAAGATCCCTCCCTGCTCAAAGGCCATAAGCGCCCAGCATAGGCCTAAATTTTGCAGCCCTTCACCAGTAATAGTGACGTCTCCATATGAGTGAAAGATTCTTAAGTGGGACGTTAAACAATATATAATCAATAAATCAATCATAATATGAGACACAACCCCCCCCCCCCCCCCCCCCCCCCCCCACACACACACACACACCAGTAGCATGCCTCAAAATTCTAAAAAAAAAAAAAAAAAAGTCCCCTTAAATATGGGATTGGTAGTAACATTTGAGAGCGGGATAAAACCCTGATTTCAAGATTAGTTTAAAATGTAGTACTTGCTGTTTGATTCATGTAGAATCAGTTGGACTGGAAGGTTCTTGTTTTAATATAATAGCAGAAAAAAGAAACTGTATACTTAAAAGTTAGATAAAAAAAATGAAAGTCTTTTGTGATTGCTCATTGTACTTAAGGCATAGTTTGATATACTAAATGCAGGTTTGAGTACTTAATTTGTTAAATATCACATTCGATTTGCCTTGACATGTTTTTCTGGAGTTTCAAGCCTATAATTGATAAGAATTTCTTGCATTCATTGACAGTTTCAATGCATTGAAACCAAAAAAAATTGCTTTTTGGAATAAAATTTTGATTGAGAAATGCCTCAGATGATTGAAAATGATCATGTTTGTGCTAATGGGATGCATGAAGATGAGATGTCTCATAGCAATGCAGCAAGGCAGTTTGGAGTTCATATTAACACTATAAATGTTTTATGGAGTTGATATCAGGACATCTACGTGTAACGCGTAATGTCAGCAAGATACATATATATGGATGTCACATTTGTTTAGGTGGCCTCTGTGGCTGAAAATCACAAGGCCTCTCACCTCCAGTTGGGGCAGAGGTGATTCTCGCTCGCACCGATACATGTGAGAAAATTTGCCAGTTTACTTTCAGAAGGTCGGTGGTCTCTTCCCGGGTACATTGTATCTGAGTTCTCTCTTCCACCTATAAAAAACTTGACGCCACCAGATAACTGAAAAATTGTTGAGTGTGGTGGATAAAAAACCGAATAATCAATCAATCAATCACAGTTATGTAATCAATTGCAAATGGCTTTATTGACTGCTAGAAGCATCCCTGGGCAATGATGGATATGCCCTCGTACCATAAGGAACAGACTGCGAGTGTCCAAAATCCATCCTTGATGTCCTCCAGTCCATTCAGGCTTACATTGTGCCAGAGAATATTATATTGGCACCTGTGTTATTCAGCACTGCCATTTCCATGGAGGGGGCGTTATTATGATCTGGGGTGGAATTACAACAAATGGAAGGACCCCTTTGGTGATTGTGGAGGGAATTTAAACGGCGTATGCTATTGTGACGAGATTCCATTCATTCACAACAATCAACATAACGTCATTCTGCAGCAGGACAACACACAACCACAACCACTGCACATGTTGTTAGTGATGATCTACAGCAACAAAACTTGAATGTACTACCTTGGCCAGTGATGTCACCAGATTTAGCGCCTATAGAACATGTTGATTTGTGATGAAATGGAACGACATCAAAATCAAGAACCAAACTCCTATGCTACATTGGATGCTTTGCGTTGTTCTTTATTGCACATATGGAGGAACATTCCCCAGGCATTTCTGCATAACCTGATTCGTTCATAACCTGTGTCATAGGTGTGAAGAATTCATTGATGCAAATGACAGTCATACAGGCTATTAAACTTGTGTAACGTTTTTTACCCCCTTACTGTCAGTGGGTGTTTGTATCGACTATAATGGACATAATCTGTGATTTGATATTTGATTGGTAGTTTGCTTTACATACGGTTAAGAATTTTTCACTCGTATTGAGACGTCACCAGTTGTGAGCGAAATACCACAAATTTAGACCTATGCTTATTGCTCAGGACTGTAGCAGTGAGGGTTCCTTAATGTGCTAATGCCTGCTTTGACAGGGGACTTTCGTTTTTAAGGTCATATCCTAAAGACCTGGGATTCTCACTTCTAAATGCTGAGTGTTTGACGAAGAAGCAATCACTACCTGTGCTTGTGTCTTAGGTCTGATGCAGCCAGGGCATGAATGGGACTCAAACTCATGACCTCCTGGTTACGGATTTGATATTTGAATTGAAAGATAATGCATTATATTAATTAATGATATACATAATGCAACATAATATGTTGTATATGAATTTATAAATAAAATTATTTATAACTACATTTGTATACATGTGAAAACTTATGAAGTTTAATTAGGGGATTATTTATTATTGAAGTGTTTATATACATTGTTTCTATTTTTTGTGGAAAGACAGATGGCAGTCTGAGATACTGTGATAAAGATATTGTAATCCAAAGTGAATGTGAGAAAAACCAATACCTCCACAAAAAGAAATATTGTGATTAAGAAATGGTGAAGAAATGGTTAAGAATTGGAAGCCTCAACTGAAACCAATACTAATTGAGTCTTTGTTGACTTTTAAGCATATCTTTTGTCTGAGATAATTTATTCATGGGCTCATCAGCAATGAGAGAGAGAGAGAGAGAGAGAGAGAGAGAGAGAACTGATTTCTATGGAAGATCACCTGCATGTATTTCATTTTAACAAATTACTCCAAAAATTTTGTTGCCTTCTCCAATTTACATTATCAGACCGTAATGGGCATGCCTCTCTGATCCATCATAATACCGTACCAATTATTTTTGAAGGTTTCATTTTCATTGGGAAACATTCTAATTTACATTTTAATTCAGTTCAGTTTTTATGTTTTAATACGCAGTGTATGCCATATTTTTTGTTGGAAAATGATCTCCAGAGACTAGAAATCATTTCATTTCTGAGTGAAAGAAAAGAGTAAAAAATAATTCCATTTTTTTTGTCTCCATTAAAAGCATTTGATGTGCAAATTCACATAAATTTGCCCAGTCTGTGTGAAAGCCATATACTTCTATGAGGTCCGTTGTCCTTTTTGTGCATGGCAATTGAATCATTCAAATCCCTGATTTATGGATGTGCAACATGTACACCAGATTCCCAATATTGAATGAGGATTAATTGATTGAGCATGGTGTTGGATTGTGAATGATATGATACTTTAGAAAAAAGAGGAAACTGGTGAAGAATTCAGATGGTCTTCTCTATTAAGCTAGCTCATTTAGGGAAAAATTGACTGGTTTATGTTAACCTGCTTTCATGCAAGGAGCAGATATTTTTATTTTCAGGTGGTACAGAATGGTCCATATAATTATATGCCATCAAATTACAGATTAAATGTTTTCATTATAATGTGATTAGACTGATTATGTTTGAAAAAAAAACCCCACAATCTTGCATATGCAGAATATCACATACCCAAGTGAAAATACTCATTAATGAGCAGTACCTACTATACGTAAAAAGCAAATGTGCAGGCAATCCTTGGCTGAACTGAAAAAGCCCAATAAATTAAACATTGTACAGTCCAATAAACTAGATATGTATGAGTCAATAAAGTAAATATTGTACAATTCAATAAACTAAATATTGTACAAGTCAATACAGTAAATATTGTACAATTCAGTAAACTAAATATTGTACAAGTCAATAAAGTAAATATTGTACAGTTCAGTTTCAGTAAATTAGATATTGTGATATGCTATATAAGCTGTATATAGTATAGTTTCAGATAACAATTGCAGTAAAACATACTTATGATGAGCACACTTGTAACAAATTTACACTCATTGCAAAGTGATATTTATTCTCCTATGATTGAAAAATAATGAAAATTCATTGGATATAATGAAGTTTGGTTATATTGAACTGGTGTTTGCTGGTTCACTATAACCATGTTTTACTGTATTGTATAGACCAATAACTAAATGTTAATAATTCTACATGTATACAATAAAAATTTCACTGTCCTGTAATCTGATTTTTTTCTGTCCTAGAAATGTAATATTGAACAGTACTATAAATTGAATGTCTTTTCACTACCATTCCTCATGAAAAAGAATAGTCATCTTGACACCATAGACAGTTGCTTCTTCAATCAAAATGGAATTCAGAAATATTTTTATCTCGTAATCTATCATCCAAAAATTATTTTATTAAGCACCACTCTGATTCTATGAACAAGTACTCAGAATTTGATATTAAAAGATGCTGGAGTTGCTCATTAGCTATATCTATGTAAGCTTGGCTGATCAAACCTTTCAACTTCTATTGGGATTCCTATGGGCTCGAATTGTGCTCCTTTATTAGTTGACTTGGTTTTTTTTTGGTATTATGAGGCAGAATTTATTTAAAAGCTTCTACATAAGAAGAAAAAATCTCATGTTGTGGGCTTTGATTTGACATTTAGATACATCAGTGATATTTTATCTATTATCAATACTCAATTTCATTCATGTTTTGGTTCATTATATCCCATTGTACTTTAAATGAAGATCAGCATTTTGCAAATTGTCATTATAATGATCCAATTGCAAATACAGCTTATCATCAGTCGAATGATGTCTGACATGTTTCATACCAATTGCTATACCTTTTTTTATATACTGATTTTGATTGATTGATTGTTTGTTTCCACCACACTCAACAATTTTTCAGTTATCTGGTGGCGTCCAGTTTTTGTAGGTGGAGGAGAGAACCAAGATACAATGTATCCAGGAAGAGACCACTGACCTTCTGAAAGTAAACTGGCAAACTTTCTCACATATATTGGTGTGAGTGGGATTTGAACAAGCACCGACTAGAGGTGAGAGGCCTTGTGATATTTGAGCACAATGCTTTAACCACTCACCTACAGAGGCCCCTACTGATTTTGACTATGGATTACTCTGTTTACCTGATCAAGATATGACAAGTGTGGCCACTTAACAGGTGATGGTTATGCCTAGATACCTGATCCCAGGTGATATTTACATCTCCTAGGCACCTGATCCCACCTCTGCGTTTAGGGTTTTATGTTTGTTCTACTCCCAATTTTGTATTTTGTATAGAATTTGTAAGATTCATCACCACTCATTATCTGCACTTTTTCATCATATAATATTCTATTTACTAGTTGCCTGAACTGAATATTGTAAAGTCCCAGAAACTATATATCACTCCTATTAACTGAATATTGTCAGAAGCAAAAGTATTTAATATTGTCATTTTTATAACCTTGATATTGTACATTTCTTTAAACTAAATAACGAGAGTGCTATAAATGGAATATTGCTACAAACTGGATATTATACCATTCTATAAATATAGAAATTGAACAGGTCTATAATCTGTATATTGTATAGTCCCAGAATCAAATTATTACAGAGTTATTGTATGTAGTCTTGAACTTTAAAACCTACAAAACGTATTACAGTATCAGAGAGGGTGTCAGCATTGCCAGTCAGAGAGACTTTATGTGTGGTCCTGAATTAATCCCCGTTATTACTTTGTAACAGTCAATTCTGGTCCCTCTGATGGTGATACAAGAAACTGTCGGGTCTACAAACCTGAACAGACATTAAAATAGTTATTGGATTTAAGTGAATAGTAGTTATGTCATTCATCCAAGCCTAACTCTGTGGTACACACCTCAGAAGTAGTGCTACTTTTTCTCTCTCTCTACTTCTCTCTCACTCTCTTTGAAAATGATGGTCTGTTTTATCGAGTTGTTTCAACATCGCATTTAAGAGTGTTGAAGAATTATATTTTCTTTATATACACCATCTTTTAATTAATTAATACATGTATTTGCTTTCAAAGAAAGAAAAAAAAATTTCTTCCCTTATATGAACTTGCTTATATTCAGCTGTAAACAATTGTCTTAGAGGGAGATAGAAAGGCATTTCAATATTTTCAATTTGCACATCATTTATTAATAATTATGAATGATGAAAACTTATCCCAGTGATGTAAGTGTGTTCAAACAGTCCAATTAACACCTGAATGTTGTACCTGCTGAAACCACACAGGTAGAAATGTAATAATGCACATGCCAAGTAAACAATAGAGTTTAGCATCTCCTTGTGACAAATCCCACTTTTCCTCACCACTGGTGGGGGGTAGTGAGTCATTGTTCAGGAGTGACCATACAAACTGTTAAATCTTCCTCCCAAACCAACAAGACCCCACCATATGTAACTAGTTATATATTGTATCAATATTAGAGGGTCTGTTGAAGGTTGCTGGCAGTTTTGGTCAGATTTTTCTAGAATGAAATGTAGGTCTATAAAACAAGTTCAAGATGCTGCATGAAGCCATTTTAAAAACATTGACAATATTTTTATAATTTTGAGAGCAGTAAGAACAACTTTAAATTGATGAAGGACTCCAAACTCTGACCAACATTTTACGGTTTTAATGTCGCTAAAGTTGTTTGTTAATTTTCTTGCAAAGAACCTTCCTACATGTAGTGATATCCTTATGACAGCCAGAGTTATTCAAGAATGTTCCATGAAAGAGGACCAAAAAAGGGAGTTTGAACAACATCAAGAAAATAATCTGAACTGCTGTATAACTTACACTCTACATCAGGAAAAAGAATGATTTAATATTCCATAGAATGAGCATTGTGATCAGTCCTCTAGTGCCTATAGGTCATGACACGTACTACTCCGACAAGAAGTAGGTGCTGAAGACTGGTCTACTTTATTTGCTTTCAGGGGTTAATTTTTTTCCTTCCTGCCTTTTCTTAAATTTTGTTACCTCTGTTGAGCTTTCTCTTTCTTTTGATGCCTAGACTGTGTGTGCATGTGCCGATTTAGCAGAACCTATACCAATTTTGAAGATTATGGAAATACATCAAAATGTCTCCGTGAAACTCCTATGCTTGTCACATAATTGAGGATCTATAAATTAGACAGACGTAATTTAAGGCAAAAACTTTGTGATTTTAAGAACCGATAGGATGCAGCTTCCTATTGCGATCCACCTTAAATATAATTTCTTCCCCTGGGACCCAGAGAGGGAGTTTGCCATTATGCATTTTCACACTAAGGGTGTGAAAATGGTATGGAAAAGGGGGGTGGGTATCTTTCTACAAACCTGATGGCATTATTCCTTCTCAAGAAATGGTTGGGTTCTGTTCGGACAATGTTGATGGCGTGCGGATGCTGTATATTCCCTTGTCCTTTTCTTTATTTTTAAATGGATTTCTTCCTTTATTTGTTAAAAGTGAGGCACAATAACCTTTTTTTAAATGTTTTTATTTGCAAAACATCATCTGCTTGAAAGCATATTTCACAGTTGTGCAAGTTATTTTTTTTTCAGTCCCAGAAACTTGTTATATAGTCCTATCAATTGAATATCATGCAGTATGAATGAAACTGCACAATACTCAGTTTATTTAAAAAGAAAGAAAAGAATTGCTCCCATATTTGAACTTGTTATTCAGCTTTGAACATGTGACTTGTAAGGAGATGAAAAAGAAATAGACTTTTCAATGTTTTCAATTTGCACATCATTTATCAATAATTGTTTTGAAGAAAGTCCTATGATAACAGGAAATTTTATTCATAAGTACAATGTACACTTGGTGAGAGAGCACAGAATTATGAATGATGAGTAAGACTTATCCCAGTGATGTAAGTGTGTTCAAACAGTCCAATTAACATCTGAATGTTGTACCTGCTGAAACCACACAGGTAGAAATGTAATTTACTGTGCATGTCATGTAAACAATACAGTGTAGGTACCTTTCTTGTTAGTAGCATCTCAATGACCAACACCACTTTTCCTCACCATTGGTGGGGGGGGGGGGGGGGGGGGAGTGAGTCATTGTTCAGGAGTGACCATACAAACCAACAAGACCCCACCATGTGCAACTAGTCATATACTGTATCAATATTAGAGGGTCTGTTGAAGGTTGCCGGCAGTTTTGGTCAGATTTTTCTAGAATGAAATGTAGGTTTACAAAACAAGTTCAAGATGCTGCATGAAGCCATTTTAAAAACATTGACAATATTTTTGTAATTCTGAGAGCAGTAAGAACAACTTTAAAATGATGGACTCCAAACTCTGACCAATGTTTTGTGGTTTTAGTGTCGCTTAAAGTTATTTGTCAATGTTCCTGCAAAGAAATTCTACATGAAATTCTTTTGACAGGCATAGATTTTGAAGAAGGTTCCTTGAAAGGGGAGGGAAAAGGACTTTGAACAACATCAAGAAAATAATCTAAACTGCTGTATAATTTACACTCTACATCAGGAAAAGAATGATTTAATATTCCACAGAATGAGAATGGTGATCAGTCCTCTAGTGCCTATAGGTCATGACACGAGCTTCTCCGACAAGAAGTATGTGTTGAAGACTTCTGTCTTTATTTTGCTTTCAAGGTGTAATTTTTTTTCTCCCTTTCTTCCTGCCTTTTCTTAAATTTTGTCACATTATGTTGAGCTTGCTCTTTCTTTTGATGCCTAGACTGTGTGTATGTCAATAAAGTAGAACCTATACCGACCAATTTTGAAGATTATGGAAATTCGTAAAAATGTTTTCATGAAACTCCTATGCTTGTCACTAAGGCTGTGGGAAAGATATGGGAAAAGTGGAATGGTGTATCTCACTATGAATCTGATGACATTATCGTTTCTGAAGAAATGGTTGGGGTTATGTTCTGACAATGTTGATGGCATATGCATGCTATACATGCCCTTGTCTTATTTCTAAATGATTTCTTCTGTTATTTGTTATAAGTGAGGCACAGTAACTTTTTTCATAATGCTTTGATGTGAAAAAAGTCCTCTGCTTGAAAGCATATTTCACAGTCTTGCAAGTAAATATTTGTTCAGTCCCAAAAACTTGTGGCACAGTCCTATCAATTGAATATCATACAATATTGTATTTACTAAATAATGTGTAGTTATATGAATGAAACTGCTCAGTATTCAGTTTGTTTAAAAGGGAAGAAAAAAAAATTGAACTTGCTCATATTCAGCTGTTCAAAATTAATTGTCTTAAAGGGAGATGGAAAAGAAATGGACTTTTCAATATTTTCAATTTGCACATCATTTATTGATAATTGTTTTGGAGAAAGTCTTGTGATAACAGGAAATTTTATTCATAAGTACAATTTACACTTGGTGAGAGAGCACAGAATTATGAATGATGAGTAAGACTTATCCCAGTGATGTAAGTGTGTTCAAACAGTCCAATTAACATCTGAATGTTGTACCTGCTGAAACCACACAGGTAGAAATGTAATTTACTGTGCATGTCATGTAAACAATACAGTGTAGGTACCTTTCTTGTTAGTAGCATCTCAAGGACCAACACCACTTTTCCTCACCATTGGTGGGGGGGAGTGAGTCATTGTTCAGGAATGACCATACAAACCAACAAGACCCCACCATGTGTAACTAGTCATATACTGTATCAATATTAGAGGGTCTGTTGAAGGTTGCTGGCAGTTTTGGTCAGATTTTTCTAGAATGAAATGTAGGTTTACAAAACAAGTTCAAGATGCTGCATGAAGCCATTTTAAAAACATTGACAATATTTTTGTAATTCTGAGAGCAGTAAGAACAACTTTAAAATGATGGACTCCAAACTCTGACCAATGTTTTGTGGTTTTAGTGTCGCTTAAAGTTATTTGTCAATGTTCCTGCAAAGAAATTCTACATGAAATTCTTTTGACAGGCAGAGATTTTGAAGAAGGTTCCTTGAAAGGGGAGGGAAAAGGACTTTGAACAACATCAAGAAAATAATCTAAACTGCTGTATAATTTACACTCTACATCAGGAAAAGAATGATTTAATATTCCACAGAATGAGAATGGTGATCAGTCCTCTAGTGCCTATAGGTCATGACACGAGCTTCTCCGACAAGAAGTATGTGCTGAAGACTTCTGTCTTTATTTTGCTTTCAAGGTGTAATTTTTTCTCTCCCTTTCTTCCTGCCTTTTCTTAAATTTTGTCACATTATGTTGAGCTTGCTCTTTCTTTTGATGCCTAGACTGTGTGTATGTCAATAAAGTAGAACCTATACCGACCAATTTTGAAGATTATGGAAATTCGTAAAAATGTTTTCATGAAACTCCTATGCTTGTCACTAAGGCTGTGGGAAAGATATGGGAAAAGTGGAATGGTGTATCTCACTATGAATCTGATGACATTATCGTTTCTGAAGAAATGGTTGGGGTTATGTTCTGACAATGTTGATGGCATATGCATGCTATACATGCCCTTGTCTTATTTCTAAATGATTTCTTCTGTTATTTGTTATAAGTGAGGCACAGTAACTTTTTTCATAATGCTTTGATGTGAAAAAAGTCCTCTGCTTGAAAGCATATTTCACAGTCTTGCAAGTAAATATTTGTTCAGTCCCAAAAACTTGTGGCACAGTCCTATCAATTGAATATCATACAATATTGTATTTACTAAATAATGTGTAGTTATATGAATGAAACTGCTCAGTATTCAGTTTGTTTAAAAGGGAAGAAAAAAAAATTGAACTTGCTCATATTCAGCTGTTCAAAATTAATTGTCTTAAAGGGAGATGGAAAAGAAATGGACTTTTCAATATTTTCAATTTGCACATCATTTATTGATAATTGTTTTGGAGAAAGTCTTGTGATAACAGGAAAGATTTTTCATAAATACAATTTACACTTGGTGAGAGAGCACAGAATTATGAATGATGAGTAAGACTTATCCCAGTGATGTATATGTAAGTGTTTTCAAACAGTCCAATTGACACCTGAATGTTGGGCCTGCTGAAAACCACACAGGTAGAAATGTAATTTACTGTGGATGCCATGTAAACAATATAGTTTAGACACCTCTGTGGTTAGTAGCATCTCAATGACAAATCTCGCTTTTTGTTACCATTGGTTGGGGGGGGGGGGGGGGGGGGGGGGGGGTAGTGAGTCATTGTTCAGGTATCAGGACAACTCGCCCTCTCTTCGGGACAACTCGCCCCCAAGACAACTCACCCCTGAGACAACTCGCCCTCTCTTCAGGACATCTCACCCCCAAGACAAATAGACCACTCATCAGGACAACTCACCTTCTCTTCAGGACAACTCGCCCCCAAGACAACTCACCCCTGAGACAACTCGCCCTCTCTTCAGGACATCTCACCCCCCAAGACAAATAGACCACTCATCAGGACAACTCGTCCACTCTTAAGGACACCCACTAACTGTAGCTCTCTAATCTTGTTCCATTACGATATTTTTTTCAGAAAACTACAGTTCTGCAGTAACAGCAAATCATATATGTCTCATTTGTGTATAGCGTGATTGTATGCCAGGATATTTTAAATCAATAAAGTAATTGAATAGAATTATTAGACTATTAGCGTAACTTTACTAACCTTAGATCAGACGAAAACTCTACATTAACGGCTACGAATTTAAATAAATAGGGGCCCTGGAGTTTTACTAATATTCTTATATCAGTTTAGGACTGGGCGGGCCCCCAGTCTCCTTAAAATCAGCCACTGATTCGATACACTAAACTTTTCAATCGACAAATATTTAAATGTTAATGTTATCCTATTCATGGAAATCTTGTAGTGTATGGGAAAAAAAGAATACAAACATTTCTTTGCAAAGACGAGATGAGCATTCAACAGAATTTCGCCATTGATAAGCGCATATTTCCAAGTGTGGAATGATCAACACTGATTTTGAAACACTTGATTACATGCTTTTATTGATTTTGCATGTCCTGTTATCATTTTTAAGAAAATCAACCCATCAGCATAAATGAATAAATTTATTAAGAAAGATACACATTAATAACCTAATGCGCGCACGCAACGCACGCATGCACCGTTATGAATTAAACTGATATTTTATAAAGTCGTTGACAAACTCGTCAATTGACGTCAAGATAATTAGGCCTTACAGAATCGTAATCGTTCCCACTTTATATGTACACTAATTATGCAATTTTCACTGTTCATACCATAGTGATATCCCCCATAACTCCTAATTTTCTCATTTTTAAAGACAATTTAATTCTTGAAGATTGGCAGATAAAGTTCTCCTTTAGATTAATTTATGAAAAGTTTAATACCCATGTACTTCAATCTATGTATAAGATCAAGTGGCCTTGGGGACGAGTTGTCTTGATGACATGTTGTCGTGGGGGCGAGTTGACTTAGGGCGAGTTGTCTTGGGGGTGAGTTGTCCAGCATTCATTGTTCAGGAGTGACCATACAAACTGTTAAATCTTCCCCCCCAAACCAACCCACCATGTGTAACTAGTCATATACTGTATCAATATTAGAAGGTCTGTTGAAAATTGCTTGCTATTTTGGTCAGATTTTTCTAGAATGAAGTGTAGGTTTGCAAAATAAATTAAAGAGGTTATGTACAGTGAATTAAAAACATCGACATTATTTTTATAATTATGACAGTGACATAGAGTAGGGAACAACTTTAAAAATGATAAAGGACTCCAAACTCTAACCAACATTTTATAGTTTTACTGTTGCTTAAAGTTATTTGTCAATGTTCCTGTGAAGAACCTTCCTATATGATATATTGAAAGTGGAATGTGATCTCTTCCAACAGTTCTGATGGCGTTCACTCTTTTCAAGAAAATTCTGCATGTTGTCACAGTTACTCATCTCATTTTTTATAATTTTTATTTCTCATTAATGTGCTTTGAATTCTGTGTTAAAATTACATTTCTTCCAGTATTTGTTTCAAGAAAAAGGCATAGTAACCCTTTTCTCATTGTCTTAATGTGAGAAAAGTCATTTGTTTAAGAGCAGTTGGCACATTCTGGAACAGTTAAGACTATTTCCTGGATCACTAACACAATGACTGCACCAGACATTTTGGCAAATTCTTTTCTATGTGTGAGAGCATCTGTCACCCAATGAGAACCTAACCTCTAGCTAATAATTATTGAAAAGTAGTCGATGTTAAACAGCAGTAGATTTATTCAAAATTTGTGTCTATGAAGTACATTTTGTTTAGAAGACTTTTGGGGACAGCAGTGCTTGCTCTTAGAAGGAAAACACTGCCATACAGTATACTCTTTGATGAAATACTGTTATTGTGGGGTCATATGAAAATTTACATATATTCCTAATGCTGAAATGAAGTGATTATTAAATTGGTTTATCCCCTTACCACTATCTCGGATAGTCGCCGGATAGCTGAAAAATTGCTCAGGCGACTATAAATAAAAAACAAACAAAAAAAAACAAAACAAAAAAACTATCTCGGATATAATATTTTGGTAACTTTCAGTAATTGGTATTCATTTTGACTCTGTTGGGGAAAATGTTGGGGGGATTTTCAAAATCCTTATTATTTCCTGTACATATAAACAAGTCGTTGTGTACTTTTATATATACAGTCCAGCCTCGTCATCTCAAACTTGATGGGACCAAGAAAAGACTTCGAGATATCTGAGTATTTGAGATATCGAGGGTAAAATACTTATAGAATAAGTCGTTGGGACTTCCGAATCACTTTGACATATCCATGGTATTCGAGATATCAGTGTTTGAGATATCAAAGTTCAACTGTATTTACTAATATTTTGAAAACAATCATGAATATGAGATGAATTAAAGATGTATACCACACCTGAGAAAACTGTTATGAATGGTAAGAAAAGGGTTACAATGATCAATATCTGAAAACTAAAAACTTTAAAATTTTTACTTTTTTATTAAAAATTGCAGTAAAAATTAAAACCTCAGTTAGATTCAAACTCGTGGTATACTGGTTGATAGTCCCATGTTGACCTGCAGATTTGACCAAGCAGGCTGCTTTAATGAAGTTTAAAAGGACTATGGTACTAATATTCATAATATCATATTTTCATTTGTAGTTGTAAAGGAAGTTAGCTGTTATGTTGATGTGTAATTATTCATCCTTAATTTTGTAGCTGAAATAGTTTAAGATTATGAACGTGAAAATATGTACATGCAGCGAGGAAGAAAAAAGATGGAGAAACAAGATAAACGGTGTGATTCTGAGATAGAAATTAACGGGATTATGACTGTTTTGTGGTATCGAGTCTGAAGTGTAATGTTAGCTTAATCGAATTTTTTTTTGCCAAGAAGACTTGACAAGCAGAAAGGTTTTAGAAAACCACAGAGTGAGTGGAGAATACCAGAATGAGGCTGCAGAAAGGGGACTGACAGCCTCAATGTGGGGTTGTCTCAAAATCTGGCTTTCATGGGGCTAAAATTAAATTTGGTGGAGAAAAAGAGGCTAATGTATGTTTTAATAGGCCTTTATTATTTTTTTTTTTAATTTCATTTGTCTAGGATATAGAGTAGTGGATGTTTGAAAAGTTATTTGAGGCAGTGAGGCCTACTCCATTGTGGTACAGGTGCTTCACCAGAAGTGGTTTTTCTAGCTGATGTAGTTAATCTTTGTTTGGCAGTGATAATGTCTTTTATTGAATTATGTGAATGTGAGTCATATTGTACAAAAATGTAGCTGTTAGAAAGGATTCTACTCTGTGGGATTTAGAGGAGGCTGAGATTGGGGAGTTTTAGAGGGGGGGGGGGGGGGGTTGGGGGAGGGGGAGGGTCATTAAGCTCCAATCACAAAGCAGCAATCATTTTTGCAAAAATGAAATAAAAAAAATCATGAAAATAAAATTCAGACATATTTCTAATCTTAAGACAATTGATTTTGAATTCAACTGAAAAAAAGTAATTGCTTTTTGTTATATGCCAGGAAAACATAAGGGTTAGTAGGAAGACATTTTTTTTTTTCAAATAAAGAAGAAGACAATTTAATATACCCTAAAAATGATGAAAGTTACAATTTAATGTAAACCTTCCAAGAATTGGAAAACATATGCCACCATGGATAGCCAATGTTATAGATGGATTACAATGAGGAATCCATTAAAGCAATGAATTTTATGCTCTAAAACAGCTGCATTTGTATATATAATATGAAATATTTAAATAGTTACTTGGTTTAATTCCTTTAAGGAATGTTCATGTAAAGCAGATGGGGGATTTTTCCAAATTAGACAAAATGCACTCTAAACAATGTTAAGGAATTTTGGTAGCAAAATTAATGAGCTGGCCATGTTACAGGAAAGAAAAAACAGAAAAAGAAACAAAGTTATAAAAAGTGTGGCATTATTTTAGAATTTCAATTACTTTCAGATGTAAAGACTTATTTGTTAATTTGTTTGCATATTAATTTCATCTGGTTAAAAAAGATCTCTCAATGTGTGTAATTACATTAAGTTGTCTTCAACATGTGAATTTTATGATGAATCAGCATATTTGTTCTTTACAGTTGGTTGACTCTTCAAGAAATGTTATTGATTGGATGTTTCTAAAATCAGAGAAATTATGTAAAGAAAAGATAGCATTTACACTGCATGCTCCATAAACATACGATTGACAAATTTTCAGATTAATCTTGTACATGAAATATTCATAAGTCAATAAATTTGATTTAAGCTGCAGTTCAAAATGTCAATAAAAGAATTTATTTGATTTTAACAAGAAAAATGCCATGCCAAAATTTGACTTTAATTTATTCTCAATTTATGGTTGTGAAACTCAGGTATATAATACTCCTACATGTAAGTTACAAAGATCACTTGTCACTGGTAGGTGTTAGAAAATGTCCCCAGTCACTGAGGGTGCGGTGCTCCATGGATTCAATCAATACAGAATCATAAGAATTACTTTATCAGGGATTGATCTGAAACTTCTTTTATTATTGTCTTAGCATTATTAAGTCTTATCTTTTTTATTAAAACTTCAGTATGTGCAGTGTTGGTTTACTTTTCTTTCCTGTAAGTAATGTACTACATTTTTCTCTTATAGATTTTGATGATATGATAGCATGTAAACTATACCAGACTGAAGCAAGTTTAACAATACTTTGGACAAAATCTAGCAATAAATTATTTTTGTCGGAAATATGGGTAATTTTAAGACTTTAAATATCGATAATTAATTTTTGAATCACTAGAATCTTGTTGTGCATGAAATTAGATATCTTTTTTAAATTAAAGGACATTGCCAAATTTGTTTAAATGAAATTGATTTAATTGGTCAGATCAGAATGTAATGAATTTCATAGCATATAAAAGTGCATGCAGTATTGAACTTAAGTACGCACATACAGACACGATTGTAATTAAAACCAGCAATGATTCCTGACTTGCTCCGGAAAAAATTGATTAATTTTATCCTTTTCTGATGCTTAATATTTTATAAATTGTGAAATTTCATGATGTAATTAGAAAAGCCCGACTAAACACAGACAGATATAGCTTCTGGCTTTTTGTTTATCTATTGAATAGCTTTATGTATATTGGTAATTAGTTCCTTTCTGACTTGCACTATATATGATAAGGAAATAGATTTTTTTACGCTTTTGTATTTATTTATAATAGTATTCAGTGAAGCTGAAAATTAGTGGCTGTATGTGGCATGTAATGAAGAAAATACGCCCACAAATTTCAAAGTAATGTAATGCTGTTGTCACGATATTTATCTGTGGTGTTTTTTGCCCATAAATCTGGCAAAGGAAGAGATGCGGACCTAAAAAAAAAAATGAATCTGATAGATTGAAATATAAATTAGATATATATTTAGTGCTATTTTCTATATTTTCTGTCACATGGGATTAATTCATGTTTTTAATTTAAATAATTTGATATAGCTAGGTGTAATGCTTTATAACACTTATGGATGCAGAACTTATTTCAAACTGTAAAATTAATTTTTAGTTTTCATTGCAGCAAGAATTCCATGTGATAAGATTTGTAAAAATGTGAAATGGTGTTTTTTATTCAGTTTTTATCTTAAAATACATGTGAAATATATAATTTTTTGGGTAGGTTGTAAACTAAAAAATCAAACAAAAAAGTAACTATCTGTTCCTATGTGTGTGTGTGTGTTTATATATATATATATATATATATATATATATATATATATATATATATATAGCATTTCATTAATTGCACAAATTGTATTATTATTGTATTGTGAATATAAAATTTTAGGGGGGGATAGCCAAAAAAAAAACAAACCAAAAAACAAAAAAAAAACCAACAAAAAAAAAACCAACAAAAAAAAACACCACACACACAAAACAACAAAAAAACCCCAAAAAAAACAAAAAAAAACTAGTCATTGTGGTTAGGTTAAAACTATCTAATGTATGTATTTCCTTTTCATTTTTTTTTTTATCATAAAATATTCTCATATTTTCTTTGAATTATTTTTGAATATATTTAATTTGAAACTAAATGGATTTTTTGTTCTGAATTTTTGTTTTTTAATGGACAGGAGAAGTCATTGTTAACTGTAAGTGTTGATTTTAATACTGTCCATGTACCAATTATAATTAAAACATCAATTGCCACAGAAACTTGTTGAAAATGAAAAGAAAAAAGTTACAGAGTTGCAATATATAATTCGGAGATGCTCCTGAAGAATTGAAGAAATTGAGTATATATACTCAATCGGCTTTGTGTGATATACACACATACGTGTGTGTGTGTGTGTGGATATACACACATAAATTCATTACCCAAAAAGAAAATAAAAATCATGACAAGTTCCAGACTTACCGTCAATGAAGTCCTCATTCATCAATTATTATTTTCCAGAGCTTCACAATATCTTGGTATTTCCTCTGTGAATTAATTTATAATATCCATTTTCACGAATGTCTTTCTTGATGGCAGTTTGCTTTTTAAAGTCACTCCTTTTTAGTTCATTTAATTATCAGTCAGAAAGAAATCCCTTACAGATAATATTTTATTTCTGTAATGGTGATTGTTTCGATGAATAACTGTCCAAACATCGTGGATGCAGCCTAGCATTTGTTACATAATGTCATATATTTTGAATAATCACACAACAATGCTGTACGACAACAACAAAGAAAACCTTGTGGTTAAGCCCTTGTTTTTATGGGTTCTACTCCCTTTCTTGCATATCTTTTATCATGGTATATGTCAGTTCAATATTTCACAGGTTTTTTTTATCCACAAAATTCACATGTAAAGTTATAGCACACTTTCACAGGATGTTACATGCAATTGTCTGTGGAATCTGTTTACTTACTTCATACTAATTGCACATGTACTGGGTTAGGAGGCATTCCAAACTACGAAGGAGTGCCCCCTTTTAAGAAGGAGAGGAAAATTCTTTTCACATTTTTCATTGGTTAAAATTACTTGAAATATTGAACTAAAGGATCTCTACCACTTGGGGCTAATAGCGGATGTAGGTATTGGTGGAAACTAGCAATAGTACAGCACTAGTTACTAATGGACTATATGTACTTGTAAGTGTGGTATGTGCACAAAATATAGTAGCTGTTTTTAAAATAATGTTTGTAAAATTTGTTGTAATGAATTCAGAGAAATTGTTTTTATGCAAAAAAGAATGCAATTGTTTTGCCCCAATTTCCATAAGATAATGTACATACTGTATAGAAGAAAAAAACACCCCAAAATACTTCGGTGCATTTTGAACATCATTGCTATTTTTTGTATGTGCATTCTGGAATGTGGTACATTAGGTCAACTGTAACTGTCATTTGATGTATTTTTTAATAACATAAAATTGTGTCATATCGCTGCGAATTTTGTCCATGAGGTTACAACACATACATTGTCCGGGGTTAAGTTTAAGGGGAAGTCGGCCATCAAAGAGCATCCGATTAAGCCTTATCAAGCTGTTGATTTTCATGATTTGACACTGAATTCTGCCACTGTACTCCTACCCAGTTTGTTAATGTGTTATACTGATAATCAACTCTTGTCTGGCCCTGGACTGATAGAGCAAGGTTATCCAGTTTGCAGTCTCCGATGGCCCTCAAGATGAAACAGGATATAAGGAAATGAAGTGGCGGTCATATGGTTGATTTAACCACACAGTGAACTTGCATTGTTTTAGTATTGATGAATGGTTCAATCCGATTTCAACAATGATTGAAAAACACCAATATCACTCAGGCTACACTGCAACTAGCCATCATCTACTTTAATGAGTCTATCATGTAGCACATGTATGATTGAAATATTCTGTATCCAATTTTTAATTTATTTGCTATCAAATGACCAAACTTTGGGGTAAAAGATTCTTTATTTTTGTTTGTTCCAAAGAACCATTCAAACATTTTCCTGGGCTTGTCATTGGTTCAGAAATATTTTTGGCATTTGTCAACTTTCTATTTTCTACTTCTTTTTGCAAAGAGTGTTTTTCTTTGTATCAGTTTACATATGATATGTATTGGACCCTGTATATTTCTTCCTGAGGTGCAATCCATCATTTCAAAGTTATTGTATGTAGACTGTCCTTGATAAACTGTCTTTGCCTCTTTGTTTCCCGGGTTGTAGTAATTGATAGGGAGTAGCATCTGTAGGCGGATTATGAATCACCTGGAGGAGTTGTCTTTCTTAATTTTACAAGGCAAGAAGAGTTATCTATCCTGATGCAGTGTAAAAGATTTTTTGAGTGAAAACCCATGTGTAATTATGTATATGATATGTGTGATGGTTTACAGATTATTTTTTGGACGGGAGGAATGAACCAGATATTAATGGACAGGAAATGGGCCATTCTTCTTGACATGTCCTCTCACTTGACCCCATGCTTCACTGAAGAGTCTCGAAATGTGAACATTTCCTGGACAAGTTGGCCTTCTCAAGAATTTTAATTTGAAGCAGTTGCACTCATTTTTATCTAATGTGTGCAAAGATGGATAACTCTTCAGAATCTATGAATGTTGATGCTTCATCTGAATATGGGTCTCCCCAAAGACAATTTGCAACTTCTAAGTTAGAGAATGTATTAAATCCAGACAAGGAGATTGGGGGTCCAGACCCCTCCCCTGCTTTGAATTTGGTGAAAAAGACATTTTTCCTCAAGAGGTACATATTATTTCCTGCATATTGTTACCTTAGCACTATTATTGCGATACAAAACAAAAGCACACAAGTGTCCAACATAATTCAAGTGTAAACTTTCACGATATAAGTGGCCTTCAAATCTTTAAGTATTTCCTGAACAGCTGTGGTTGCTGACCACAAGCCCTCCCCTCGGAAATCTCTTATGTCAGTCAGCTATCTCACGTGTCTTGTAGATCCTGATCACTGACAAATTCTTGAGAATTATAGGCCAGGAATGTATTTTAATAATATAACTTTAAAACGTTGTGATTTTCATCAACATAGTGGGGACTTTATTATTATTTTTATCGTCGTAATTCAGTTGAAAAATGATCTAATTTTGATTTAAATATAAGGACAAACATGTTTTAAAGATTGTGTACAGGATGATTTGTTTTTTTGAAGTCAAAAATTCAGTTTAAGAAGTTTGGAATGATCAAGTGGTTTAACAGTTTTCTGATTAATATATTTATTTCCTTACTTAAATCTAAAGGGAGGTTGATGTGCATGACTGTATATCACCTGTGGGTAGCCAATAAAAATTGTTCAAAAACAGCTTGGTGAAAAGTAATGGAGGCTCTATGAAAAACATTTTACAGGACTAAATATCCCTTGCATGCAGGTCCAGTAGATAGACCCATTTGCAATTAAAAATGGACCTCCCCCCCACCTCAGATCTGATGGAAAATATCCCATAATATCAGCTTTGCAAGCATAGTAAGAATGTTATCTTTGTTGTTATGTGAAATTGGAAACATCTTGGAAATGAAGTTGTTGAGATGCTGTGTATAAAGGTAGCAATCACTGAATGAAATATAAACACTTAGCATATATGATTGCTGTTCGATATGTAATGTGTATTGTACCACACCGCGATAATGCTTTTTACAATTTTTTATGGATGGTGATACTCTTGAATAGCTCTATTCAATACCTTTCCAATGGTATAAACACAAGCCTTTAACTCCATAAATTTTTAAACTTATAGTCCTTTCAATAGAACCAATCGTTGACCACTGTTGTAAAAATGGTTGGGAAATGGGTTGAGAATATTGAAGAAATTAGAACTTATATAAAAGTTAGTACAAAACTCGGTCATTCAGTAATGCAGATTTTTACTGAATTGAGGAAAGTTTATGGGTCTGATAAGGTTTGTTTGTTTGTTTTACGTCTCGTCGAGAATTTTTGACTCATATTGAGACGTCACCAGCTGTAGGTGAAGTACCACAAATTTAGACCTATGCTTAGCACTTAGGACTGTAGCAGTGAGGGTTCTTTAATGTGCCAATGCCTACCATGACACTGGACCTCTGCTTTTAAGCTCATATCCGAAAGACCCGTTATTCTTACTTCTAAATGCAGAACGTTTGGCAAAGGAGCAATCACTACCCATTTTTAGTCTACATCTTAGGTTTTGACGCGGCCATGGTATGAGTGGGGCTCGAATTCACGATCTCCTGGTTACGAAGCAAATGCTTTAACTACTGAGCTACCGTGACCAGTCAGCCTGGTAAGGTATCTAATGAGGCAGTTCGTAGATGGAGAAAGAAATTTATGACTGGCACAGAGTCTGTCAAAGATGCAGCAAAATCTGGCCGACCTATGACTGTAACAGGCAAGGCAAATGTCTCAAATAATTGAAAGTGATGGCAGGTACACGATACATAATATTGCCAAAGCTGTTGGCATATTGCTATTGTGAGTGCAATTCATTTTGCAGTGTATTTTAAAACTACAAAAGATTTCTGTCAGATGGATACTGCATAGATTGACAGATGACCAAAAATAGGTACGAGTACAAACTACTAAGCAATTGCTCAAAATGTTTCCCAAATTCAATCAAAGACAATTTGCAAACATTGTTACTGGTGACGAAACATGGGTTCACTATTTGGAACCAGTAAGAAAAATTGCAAACAAAATATGGCTAACTAAACATGATAGAAGGTCTGTAGTTGCCAAAAGAACCCTAAGCACAAAGAAGGTTCTTTATTGCATTGCATATTCTTCTCGTGATGATATAGCCATACAAATTCTGGTGCCAAAGGGCAAAAGTGTTACAGGTCAGTATTACCAAGATTTTATACTAAAAAAACTTAAGAAATATTATCATAAACGATGCCCTGTGTCAGGTTTAAGGCATGTTCGTCTAATTCGTGATAATGCTCCATCACATACATCTGAGCTTGTGAAGCAATTTTTGAAGTAGGAGAAGGTTACCGTCTTGTCACACCCATCATACTCTCCAGATCTAGCCTCATGCAACTTTTTCCTTTTTCCAAAACTTAAAAAGTTCTTATCTGGTTGTTGTTGCAAGTCCCGACAAGCCCTTGACTCAGCCATCTGTCACTGCCTCAGAGGTCTACCTAAATCAGCGTACCGTGACACATTTCAGAAATAGATTCAGAGATTGAAATTATGTATTTCAAACAGCGGAGAATACTTTGAAGGGATGTAATGTTCACTTCACTATTTGAGTTGAATGCTTTTGAGATATCGTACAATGCACATACATATGGAACAACCCTTGTATATGCTAAGCCCCATGTGAAACATTGTCTCTTCTCTGTCAATGCCCTATATGAATTGTTAATCTGTAATAAAAATAATAATTGGATATATAAATGATTATGTAGGTTGCTTTTTTGTTTTAAAATCTATAATGTACTATTTTTGTCTAAGTACTTTTCCAAATATGACAATATTTTGATGCTCAATTCCCAGTTGAAACTCTTCCCAAAAGGGTCAATTAAGCCCTATGTTATCTGAGCAGTTCTACAATAGAAGACAGGTTGTATTTTATAAAATGATAATAGTTATTAACATTCACCACAGTCAAGAAGAAAAAAAAAATGGAGTGTTGATTGTGGCCAGTGCATAAGTATGCTGAATAAAAGAACTGATAAAAACTTAACTGTACTTCATCATAAGTTGCATTTTATATTGATGGATTTTCTTGCAATACCATTTCAAACTTTTGTATCAAAATCGAACAAAATTGCATCATTATAATGATCTAGTTAGCCAGTACAACTTTCCATTAGGTCAAATGCTATCTAATGGTTTCATACCAATTGTTCTTGGCTGTTCTTGGCACACTGATTCTGTCTGCAGATTACTCTGTTTACCTCATCAAGATATAGGGCTCACAACGGGTGTGACCAGTTGACAGGGGATGCTTACTCCTCCTAGGCACCTCTGGTATGTCCAGGGGTCTGTGTTTGACCATCTCTCTGCTTTGTATTTTCCTTAGGAATTATGAGATTGAGTGCTGTTCATTAGCTTAGCCTTTTCATCAATGTGTAGCATTTTAAAATGATGCAAACCAAACTGTTCAGACTGTGTGTAATTATTATTTTGTTTGTTCTGTGTCCCCTTGAAAATTTTTCACAATCAAGACATCACCAGCTGTAGGTGAAGTACCACAGATTTGGGCTTGGGGACAGAGCAGTGAGGGTTATTTAATGATTGATGCCTGCTGCAACGTGGGTCCTTCATAGCTGAAAGACCTGTGATTCTTACTTCAAAATGTGGAGTGTTTGCCGGAGGAGCAGTGACTGACCTATTACATTTTAGGTTTGGCACAAGCGGAGCTCAAACTCATGACCTGGCTATGAAGCAAATGCTCTATATCGTAAAATAAAATAAAACTAAATGTCAGTGCAGAGTGAATTAAATGTAAGGTAAGTATATGTTAAGATTGATGCATCCTGAATTCCAGCTAGGCAAAAATTCCTCAAAATAATATAACATCATAGTGAGAGATTCTAAAAAATACAGTCATGCATATCACAGAATTTCTGTTTGTTTGTTGTATATTGTTTGATGTCTCACTTGAGAATTTTTCATTCGTGTGGAAATGTCGCCATTGCTGGTGAAGGGCTGCAAAATATAGGTCTACATGAATGCTGGGCACTTTCAGTCTTTGAGCATATTATGCCTGCTGTGACACAGAACCTCAGTTTTTGTGATCTCATTGCAAAGGACTACCCCATATAGTTGCCTCGATTATGACAAGTAAGGAGTACTTAGGACCTATTCTAACCCAGATCCCATTGGGACAAACTTCTGTATACTTATGGATTGTTCTTAATATCGTTAAAACATATGAAATGGACTTTCAAATTTTTAAATTTTAAGATGATGTAATTTCCATCACGCTGCAAATGTGCAGCATGATGACATCTTAGCAGTGTATCGAGTATTCATTGTAATATGATGAAAAACATGAAGGCAGGCCACTTGAAACATACAACACAAAATTATATGTTTAGAGGAAATGCACGCATTAAATTTTGAGAATTCATTAAGATGTTACATGTTATTTTGATATTGTGCTGAAAAGGTGACCAGTTGCAATTCAGTTGGCCTTTCCTTTGTCATATATGACAATGAAAAAATTAAACTACAGGAAGTTTATAAACATGCACCTATGTTACCCAGGATGTTCATTCAGTAAAATAAGTATAACCATTGAAATTCCCAAGAACTATACTGTTCATTTGCCTTGGAAACTTGTCCATTTTTATGAAGTGACAATGAGCCTATACAGTATGATATCACACACAACCACGCCACGGAAGTGCCTTAATAATCAAATTATAAAGTACACAACTACCTGGAGTTTAAATATCTCAGATAATTATAAATGAATTATGGAATACATTCCAAGTTTCCTAAAAATTGCTGTTAGAATTGTACCATTTCCTACAGGAAATAATCACACTTTTCTATGTAAACCTTCTCAACTCTTTGCACTTTATTCCAGTACTCTGACAGATTTCCATTATACTTTACACACGATTCCTGAGCAGCATTTTTTTTTTTTTATACTATTGATCATTCTTTTGACATTTGCACTGAATAACTCCCAATGCATCTTCAAAGGATGTATAATGTAAATGAATAAACTGGGTACAGATGCCTTATGATTGAAAAAGGAATTAATTGAGAATGTCTACACACCTTAACTTGCCATGTTTCATACAACTATTCTAATAGAATGGTGTTCCCAAAAAAGTGCTATTTTTTTTGTTTTATTTGTTCTATTTTTTTTTTGTTTTTTGAGTGATCCAAATGTCAATATGGCCACAATGACATTTACTTAGTGGACACAAAATTGATATTTATAGCTGCAAGTCATCATGTGTGTGCTACAATTTGGTGCTAACGTTAGCATTTTGTCTTGGGTCATGATTTGAAAATTGGATTGATGGGGGGGACCATAAATGTGTTGTTGCTCTCCAAACAAGATGTACATGCATGTCATGAAATGGACTGAGCTGGACTCTTTTTTTTGTTGTTGTTGCTGTTGTTAATTCTTAGACTGTCATTTACGACGAGGTCATCTAAGTACCAACAATTAAATGTTGAAGAATTATCTATGTAAAGAATGAATTCATTGGCAAAAGATGTTTTTGGGTTATATATTTACATTTCAATGGTTTTGTCTTTGATATAATGTTAGACATTTCTTCATGAATGCGCTGCAGTTGTAAACAATGCACATATAAATACAGAACTACATGTACTAGAAAAATGTATTGCATCTATTTTAATGGGTGGGAATTGTGACAGAAATGAAAGTAGAATGTAAATAGAAAGATAACTCATTTTAAAGTTGATTATAATCCTTGTCAATTCAAACCCTTATTTCTTGGACTAATCTAGGTCACAGCTGAGTTCACTTATCTATACCCTATGATATCACTTGAATCGGACAATAACAATAATTTGAATGAACTAGAATATGATCAAGAGTTATTGTTAACAGCGAAATGGATAAAAAAACCGCATGAAATCTGTAGTGAAGGATATTCGCAGTTTTGTATCAGTACAGAAAAAAAATGTAGCAAAATAGATTTATGAGTTTGCTCCATTTCTTTTTAACTTCAAGGTATCACACCTAAAGATGAATTCAGGCATATTTATTGTAAAATGCTTGTCAAGGTCACTCGTACAAACACTAAATTGTTTTCCTAACACGGAAAATTTTCATTTCTTCCATTTAAGCCTCAAAATGCAAGAAATGTTGCTGGTACAATTGATGACAGTCTCTGTTGTAGCAGGATATCATGGTGTTGACAGTGTGGAATGTGATCTTAATCAAGTTCAGTTGTCCGCTCTCAAAGAGTTGATAAACATTTTATATTCTGTCCTGCATGTTTGTCACTAGGTAGTCTTGAAGTATTGACCTTTTTGGGCAGTTCATCATTTAATTCGGCATCATTTAATACTTGGCACCGTTTTTATGTGACTTACGTCTTCTTTTGAACCAGATTTTAGAAAATGTTTTGGCTAACGTTTCTTGAAATGAACAGTTTGATGGATACATGATGCTGTTGAAATTTTTATATGATTTTTGTTTATGTTCAGAATGTCATATTCAGACGTCATCTCGTTTATTTGTTTTAAACAGTATTTAGCTGACTTGAAGTGTTACCTTTGAAGAACAGAGAAATGCAGGAAACTCCTATCTTAATTGTCTGTACATCAGAACTGATTTTAATCTGTTAAGCGTAATTAGCAGGTATGCTAAGGACCACATTGACCAGATGCTCGTTCCATAATGGTACCAAAATTGAATATGTTCATGAAATTATAGGTCGGGTTCATAAGCATTTTGAGATGATTAGCCATTTAAAACTTTTTTGAATGAATTAAAGATTATAATTAAGAACTGATTGAAATGTTATAAGGCCAAATAAAATAATATGTGTGTTTCTGGTTCTCTGATCTACCTGGAAAAAAATTTGTCAGACCTGAAACATTTTATAATCACAATGAAAGATATTGGAAAATTTTAGAATTGTCCAATGTTTTCACGATTTTGTCAAATTTCACATGTGCTCCAAGATGGTGGGAGCATTTTGCTTGTCATTGCCAAATAAACAATAATCATGATTTGACACTAACAGTGGACCGGAGGTCCGAAATCATAAAAAAAAATCAAATGGTCCACCTGAAATTTAAATTGATATGGTGGACACCTGAGATTTATTTAACTAAATTTGGTACCTCTTGTTAAAAAATACAAGTGATAAGGCCCAATTGTCCATTAATCTCCCTCATGTAAATCATTTAACAGCACTATCATCATAAATTATTTTTAAAGACACCCCAAATTTTCTGCTAATCCAAATTGTCTCCATTTTTCTCCTGTGGTTGATATAATATGTCATATTGTAGGTCCACTTCCTAAATCAATGTGATAGTTATTTGGGAAAAGTAGTCAGTTATTTCATTGACAAAATATATTTTTATAAAAATGTATTTTTAGTGCATTTCATGTGAAATAAATCTTTGAAGCTGTACACTGTGTTTTGGGAGTCTAATCACCAGAAATGGGAAGATTGTATACTGCATTGTGCAATGGCGTATTAAAAAAAATTATTTAGATAAAAGCTTGTTTACTTTTATCATTATTACTGACACATGTGTACTAAATTTAAATATCAATCATTTACAATAGAATTTTATTGGATAAAAAATTGATATTAATATTTATGTAAATGCAGTTCCCTACAGGAATTTTTAACTGTTTAAGTCAATTAAATTTCATGTAATATTGAAATTCCTATTTCTAACTTGAATTTTCATACTTTAACATTTTCATTGAATTTTTCTACTTTAACATGTCCATTGAAGATAAAAATTGAAAAATATTGTTTTTCCTACTCTTACATATAACTACCCTATTTTTTTCTGACTGAGAACAGGAAACAGGAATATATTTTTGTTGGCCTTAAATGAACATTTATGGGCTCAACTTTGCCACCAGTATTAGTATATGAATATATAAATCATAGAGAATCTTACTAGACATGATGTAAATAAAATCCTTGATGATGATGGTTTTTTCCTTCAGAGCAAATATTTTTGATGGACCATCTGAGATCTAGAAGGTCCATCTGGAGTTGAAAGGCAATGACCCTTCAGTCCATTACTGGAAAAAACAGTGTCAAACCCTGCCATACTGGAATTTTAAAAAATAGTCCTACATGTATATTATCTTATGATGACAGAATTGTCATGTTTTATGTTTTGAAATTGAATAAAAAGTTTTCAGTAAAATAAAATGTTTTACCTACCTAGAATTAAAATCTCCTGGTAATAGGAAACACACATATTGTTTTATTTGGCCTCATTGATCGTTGTTTTGTCTAATGAAACCATTTTTATGCAAATGTGATTTTGTACAAAGTTATTTTTTTTGAAAAGTATTGCTCATGTATTTCATTGATGAAAGTAAATCGTCATTTTCATCAGTTATTATTCTCCTTTTGCTGTCTGCTCAGGATATACTATTAATTAATGAAATAGGTGCCTGCTGTACAAATTGCATTACTTTTGAAATGCTGATTTAGTTTATCTTTAAGGTATCATACTGGTTATTATCCAATCAAAATGAACTTTAACTTCATTGGAGTTCCATTTAATATTTGAAGAATATTTTTCCATTTGCAATTTTTTTCATTTTTCTCTAATTTTTGTACCCCATATTAGGAATATTTGTGTAATTTTAGAAATAATCAATGGTGTACAAAAGAACTATTTGATGTTGTTTGGTGAGAGTACTTTTAGAGATGAATTCAGGCTCACCATTTACATGCCTGTGAAATACTTGTTGATTTGAGGGTAGTCTTTTGTAGGTGATAAATAAGAAAATGTCATATTAGGTGTTGTATTTCTTATGTTGGCAGATGTACAGACAGGTAAAATACTAAAACATTTCTGACCGAATTATTTCTCATCAATTTAACAAACTGATTTTTAATCCTTATTTTCCCTATATCTTTTCCACAGCCATGGCATAAAAATGTGTAATGGTCAAAAACAGATATTGTGATCCCCTGCACTGGGCCCCAGGGAAGGATAACATATTTGGAATGGTTTGTAAGGGGAAGTTGCATTTTATAGGTTGTTAAATTACAAATCTGCTTTTCTTCTATCAAATTTTGTAAATCCTTAAATGTGCAACAGCCATATGCAACAAGCATAGGAATTTCATGAAAGTATTTTTCTGGATTTCCATACCTTTAAAATTTGCTTAGTAGGCACACACACAGTCTAGGTGTCAAAACAAAGAGAAAGCTCACCAGAAGGTAACAAAAGAAAGGGAAGAATTTAGACAGGTGAAAAAATTACATCCTAAAATGGAAAAAAAGAAGTCTTAATTTGCACGTACGTTTTGTTGCACTGACCCCTGCACCAAGACCTATGGATGCTTGAGAACTGATGCTGCTGCTTAGTCTGTAGACTATCAAACATATTTTTCCTTGATGCAATGTGTGTATTGATACAGTAGTTCATATGTTTTTTATTAATTTTTTTTCAGTAATTCCCTCCTCCACTCCTTCAGAGGAACATTCTTCAAAATCTCTGGCTGTCGAAAGGCTATATAGTGAAATAATTACTTGTGTGATAGATACATTATAAATACATGTATGTATGTATGTATGTTCTCTTGCAACTACATGCAGACTAAGCAAACTAGGTCAAAGATGTGCCTTAATCTTTGAATTAATGAGATGGGGCTTATTCTCGTACCGTATCACTGATAGATGAATTAACAACTGCAGGCTTTAATCTATTTTGTAAAAATAGACATTTTATCCCTGCAAATGTCAGTTTCTGTGCATTAAGAGTTTACGTCTTTTTCCTGCATTACCATACTTGCATACATTTGATAATTCATATGAGTATAATATGTTCTAGATAAGCAATTCATGTGGCTATTGTAGAGCCTTCAGAAAATGTCAGCTGCAATTCTACAGATTTCTGCAATTGAGGGCACCTAATGACACAATAAAGGACACAGTGAAGATCACATTTTATATTGCCTTACCTTATAAGTCTTTAATTGATTCAGCTTAGGAAAATTATCCAACAAGATTTCTGCTGCGGTGGACAGCAACTGTGGTCATTTCTGTGGTTTTTTGTTGCTCCCATCCATGGGATTTCATTACTATTTTCTTGAATAAACTTGAGAAGGGCAGCTGGTTGTAAAACCGTGGGCAGAGCTTACAATATACGCTGCAGCCTGGCTTCTGAAGGTGTGCTGCAATGGTAGGAACAGCAGTGACACTACATCTCTTACACAGCACTACTTTAGCTGATGACATATTGGCAGTGTACTCTTATTTCAAATTTAATTGACTGTCTTAAAAAAAATCTTATACAGCTATAATTACAGAAATATGCTGCCCATAAAGATGTAATTTGTATGACAATTCAGTTCTATAAGGGAATAATTTTTACTGTGAGGGAGCTAATTAGAAGATGGATTCCAAATTTGTCTAAGAGGAGATTTCTGAGACCTAGTTCCTATTCCCTTGTTGCTTTTTGTTACTAGGGTGATGTAATTAGCTTGTATCAATAGGCCAGAATATTAAAATTATTAAAAGAAATTAATAGCTTGAATTTTTTAAGATGTTTCTTAAATTTTGTGTATTTGCTACAAATTATATTTCAGTTTCCTTTGAAATTACTTCCAATATCTGTCATTAGATTGTTAAAACCAGTTTTCCTTTTTTTGCGTGCATTTTGGGGTGAGACATATTATGGTATGGTGTGGTGATTTATGAATGTCTAAAGCTTCTGCTAAAGGTTTTAAGAGTCTACATGATACAAGGATGACCTGTAATAGGTTTAAAAGCCACTGTCACATATTATGGATTAGAATGGTTTCTCTGTATTTGATTTTTATTTCAGAGAATTTTTCACTCATATTGAGACATTACCAGCTGTATTGATTAGTGCCATAAATCTAGACCTATGTATGGGCCACAGCCTGCCACAACACAGGTTCTCAATTTTTAAGGTTTCATTTAAAAGACCAGTGACTCTCATTTCAAAATTCTTCATCTAATTTATGTCCTAGCTTTGATGCAGCCAAGGCACAGGCAGTATTTGAACCCAAGACCTGGTCATGAAACAAATGCTTTGACCATTGACCCATTGCAGATAATCTCATAAGTTGCTGTCATTTGAGCTTGAGCAATGAAGCATGAAGAGTCTATGTCACAAGTTTGAGCTTGAAGGTCAAAGTCATATAAATATATGTTCCTAACACTACTGGATGGAAAAAGTACTGAAAGTGTCATATTTTACTGATAATTTCTGATAATTGCTGCGATCGTGCTGTGGTTGCTGAGAATTTCTGATAATTATTGTTGTTGGTACTGTGGGTGCTGAGAATTTCTGATATTTACTGTCGTCTGTACTGTGGGTGCTGAGAATTACTGACATTTACTGTCCATATCGATCACCCTGCGCCAGCTGTGAAATTGCACCACAGGCTCAATATACAAGGTAAGATGTCTTTAAAAAATGAAAAAAATTTAAAGTTTCCATTTCTACAGCGTATATTGTTTTTAAGCTTATCGAGACGATTACAGCGATACTGAACACAATGTATGTATTTAAGGAAACCTGCTTTTAAAATATTTATATGAATTCCTTTCCTTATTCTTTTGATTTAAAACATGCTTGAATTCATTGTCTACTAATAATGATAATTCATTAAACTGCCTTTATAATCACCATTTGTAATGGATTTAAAATGCAGTTTATAAAGAATGCGTATATTGAAAAATTATGCTCTCTATCTTTCTCATTAGTTTATGATCTGCAGCTCCCCCCCCCCCCCCCCCCCCCCCCTTTTTTTTTCAGATATCAAAATTGTGTAAGGGACTGTCTGATTAAAAAAATAAATCATTAATATTTTTTTTCATAATTATTAAACTTCCTTTAAAAATCACCATTTTAACAGATTTTGATTAAAGATGATCCAATGCAACATACTTATAAAAAATATAAGTATTGCAAAATTACAATGCGCTCTCTCTGAAAAGTTCATTAAGTTAATCACTTTATGTTGTATTTTCCCAATCAGATAAAAACAAATGTTATTTCATTAGTGGGGCTATCTGGATAATACAATGGTGTGTGTATAAGATGTATATTACTATTAGCTGAGTCAGGCTTCTGTCACTTAGATCTATTGTTGTGAAAATCTTTCCAATTTGCATGAATTACACACAATTTAGATGCACAGACCAACATATTGTCTGGTCTTTGCAGCTTAGGTCTATTGTGAAAACCCTTCCAATTTGCATGGACTATACATACATCTTATACACAGACCTTTATATTATCCAGACAGTCCCACTAACGAGATAACATTTTTTTATCTGATGGGAAAAAAGATCATCTAATGATTAACTTAATGATCTTTTGAGAGAGAGAAAAATTTTTAAATTTTTAATTTTTTTTAAAAGACACCTTACTTTGTGTATTGAAGTGGCGCAATTTCACAGCTGGCGCAAGGCGATCAATAAGGACAGTAAATGTCAGTAATTCGCAGCACGCAAAGTAAAGATGGCAGTAAATATAAGAAATTCTCAGCACCCACAGCATGATTGCAGTAATTATCAGAAATTGTCATTAAAAAATGACACTCTCGGTACTTTTTCTGTCCAGTAGTGTTAATGATGTCTTACATACTGATTTAGCTTTGTGTTGAAACTTCACCTGAAGAGTCCATCACAAATGGAAATCAGCGTTGTATTGGAGGTCAGAGGTCAATATTGCCAGCTCAAATATGGTAGGAAATGGTCTCCAAATAATTGTCAAAAACTATTTGAGCTTTACCAATAAAACTAACAGAATTACTACAGTATTACAAAAGGTTGTTCAGTAATAAGTTTGATGTCAAAAGGTCAAGGTTGTGAGCTCTCACAGGTAACAAATGGCTCATGTCTCTATAAATATTGAAACTTACAAGAAGAATCTTTACAAACATAAATTCATTAAATTTGCTTATTGTCTTGGAAATTGCAGGTTGCTGAATTACATACAAGCCAATTCTTAGGAAATTTTTAAATCTAGGTATAATTTAAGCCTTCTTTCAGTTTTCAAATGAAAACCTTGTCTGATGTGATATCATATCACATGGTACTTGCATGAATATTGAAGATGTCATACTACTTGGTCTTACATATCCAATAAATCTCATGGAAAATGAAATTTTGAAAAAAAAATGATGGTATTAGAGAATTTGTTACATAATACTCACTGGTGCATATACATTAATATGTTATCAAGCCCCACAGAAAGAGAGTAAAAATATTTCCATTCTTTGTGTTTGTTGAAAAGATGGATATATTTTGATAAATAGTTCTAGAAAATGTTTAGAATTGAACATTGTTTTGGTTACATGTGAAAGGTCAAGCATTGTCAGAACACAGGTTTTCTCTTTGTTATGCTGCATTTACCAGAATGCTGTGTAATGGAAAGAATACCTATGGGTTCCAGTGATGGAGATCAAGTCCCTGGACATATCTCTCTCTCTCTCTCTCTCTCTCTCTCTCTCATATGCGAGAATGTAATTTGACACTAAATAAAGAGTGAGTGAGTGAACTCAAAATAAGACACAACAGAGTTCTCCACATCTACTTCATACTTAGATATTTTATTGAAAATAGATGTTAATGGCAAATTAACAACTCAGCTTTATGACAAATGGGATGATTTCAGATTCTCCATCGTCAACTTCTCTTATCTATGTAGCAATATTCCATTATCACCTACATATGGTGTTTATATCTCACAACTGATTCGATATGCAAGAACTTGTTCTGTGTATGATCAGTTTTTAAATTAAGGCAGGCTACTGAAAAACAAGTTGATATCAATGGAGTTTCAACAATCTCATTAGAAGTCAGCATTTTGCAAATTCTATGGTTGTTATAATGATCTAGTTTGCAAATACAACTTTTCTTTGGGTCAAATACTGTCCAATGTGTTTCATACAAATTGTTAGGCAATTCTTGGCACACTGATTCTGACTACGGATTACACCATTGACTTGATCAAGATGTGGGGCTCATTGCGAGTGTGACCGATTGACAGGGGATACTTACTTCTCTTAGACAGCTGATCCCACTTCTGGTATATTTAGGGGTCCATGTTTGCATAACTCCCTATTAATTTGTATTCCAAATTGGATGAGATTTACCACTGTTCATTGTCTTCTCCTTTTCCTATAGTATTCAAAGTGTATATAAAGATAGAACACGGCTAAACTGGTACATAATACACCTGACTCAAGAAATCTTTCTTTGTACCAAGTTTCATTAAAATCCCCTCAAAGGTTTAGGAGGAATTGTGAAGACAAAGTATTTTGCATTTAAAAAAAAAAAAAAGTCCAAGGGACATAACTCCTATAAAAGAAATTGGACAGGGTTTCCCTTGTCATATGCACATCTACATATTGTGATCTTTGTACAAAGTTTCATTAAAATCCCCCAAGGGTTTAGGAGGAATTTCGAAGACTAGTTCAAGGGCCATAACTCCTTTTAAAAAAATGGACAGCATTCTTCTTGTAATCTGCACATTTACACATTATGAACTTTCTTTATACCAAGTTGCATTAAAATCCCCCCACAGGTTTATAAGGATTTGGGAAGACAATCTTAGGGGACAGCACGACAGAGGGTGAACAAATGATGACAGCAGTATAGCATAATACACCTGTATAAAATGTGGATGTATAAAAAGTCGAGGTCATTGGAAGAGATACATAAAATTCCTTCTGTACAAGATTTTGAATACATTTTGATATTTGTTCTTAAAGGTAATTGATGAGATGCAGTCAAATTGGATTCCGTAATGATGTTCAAGGTTAATTAACAGAACCAAGGTTGCTGGAAGTGAAGTGAAATTGTTGAAACAGGATTTCATTTTCATTTTCAATTACACTTGCAAGGACTGAAATTTGGAAGTTTACAAAAAAGAATTATATATCAAAACACAAGTTAATACTATCTGCAAAATACTGTGATTATTGCAACACATTGTTTGTCTGGAACCAAGACACATTCATGTCAAATACGTCATTTGTCCTTCAAAATCATCATTTGTCCTTCAAATATGTCATTTGTCCTTCAAAATCGTCATTTGTCCTTCAAAATCAAAAGGTTGTCAGTGAGACATGTTTTCTTGCCTATATATTACATGTGAAAGTGTAAAGTGATATATCTGTGAATGTTTGTGATTAGAATTACAGGCACATTAACTGAACACTTTATGGAATGGGATCTGAACAGGGCTATTGTATCCAAATTAAAGTGAAACTTACAAGTTCTTTACCGTATCACCATTAGCCTTCATGCTTGTTTATCATGGTGTTTAAATCTTGGAGTGCTCTTATATTTAATTGTAGTTCATTGTAATTCAGAAGATTTATATTGAAGTTAGCAAAAATTATGTCATTTAGATTTATTTTTCATCAGATAATTGCAATCATAATTTCATTCTGCAACATTCTGATTAGGTGTCAGTCCTCTTCCGTTCCCATGTAGTCAACTGTGCAACACTCATCCAAGTATTTCCTTTGAGACAGACTATGTTTTACTGTTGGTGATGGATGGAATATTATATCTTCATCTAGTAAGCTTACAAGACAATGCTACATGCCACACGTAATCTTTTGTTGATTGGTTCATTTGAAATAAGACCAAAATAAATACCATTTAAGTATTCTTTCACTAAATCCCTTCAGGAAACTTTCATCTGCACTTCCCACTCCTAGGAATTCCTGATGTATAAGTATGAGAGTTATAATCTTGTCTAATCTGACACCTGGCTTGGATTTCTCATTACTGTGCAATTTGAAAATCGGGTTTAATCTGACACAAATTTTATCATCAAAAGTATGCTGGATTAAACAGGTTTCATTCCATATTTGAAATATGAAATGTAAGCTTCAGACTCAGTAATTTATTGAGATATCTTTGTCGTGGTTTGGTAATTTTAAACGTGCAGTTTCATTAAAAGTTGATCCTGTGGGGATCCAGGTTAGAATAAGTCCTCAGTTCCCCTTGGTTTTCGTAAGAGGTGAATAAATTGGGTAGTACTTCGGATGAGACCATAAAACCGAGACCCAGTGTTGTGACACGATAAAGATTCCATCCTGCCCAAAGACTGTAAGCATCGAGCACAGGCTTAATTTTGCAGCCTTTCACCAGCAATGGTGACATCTCCATATGAGTATAAAAATTCTCATGTGGGATGTTAAACAATATATACAACCAACAACATCATTAAAACTTGTAACTGATCTAAATTATTTTCTTCAAAAAGTAGCTTGGGAATCTTGTTAATCAACAGTTAATATGTTGAATTTATTTTGATTTTGCAAGTTTGAAACTTTTGTGATTAACCACATTTAATTTGTGTAAATCCTGCAATGTCAGCATTGAATTAATGATCGTGACATCTATACCTTTGCATGAGCCAGTGTATATCATTAGTTATTACTGAGAAACAACAGGAAAAGGTAAATTGATATATTTATAAACTCAGTAAACCAGTATATAATTTCTCGTACAGTGACAGACACTTTTAGGGTAATTAAAAATTATCCTATCAATTTTCCATTGCTTTTCTGGATTGAGGGGTGTCTATTGGGATTATGCAGGTTTTAACACAATGAAGATTAATAGGTACTCGATAAAATAGTGACAAGCAGACGTAATTCACATTGACAGAGAAATGAGGTTCTCCAGATGAGATTCAGGGAGGTTTATATTATTTTGATATCACAGATAAATGAGGTTTTCCATATAATATTGACAAATTTATATCATTTTGATATGACAAAAAATGGTAGGTTCTCCAGATGAGATTGGGAGATATATATCATTTTGATATCACAGAAATAATTTCTCCAGATTAGATTGGAAAGTGTATATCATTTTGATATCGCAGAAATAATTTCTCCAGGTGAGATTGGGAGGTTTATATCATTTTGATATCACAGAGAAATGAGGTTCTTCAGATGAGATTAGGAGGTTTATATCATTGATATCACAGAGAAATGAGGTTCTTCAGATGAGATTAGGAGGTTTATATCATTGATATCACAGAGAAATGAGGTTCTTCAGATGAGATTAGGAGGTTTATATCATTGATATCACAGAGAAATGAGGTTCTTCAGATGAGATTAGGAGGTTTATATCATTGATATCACAGAGAAATGAGATTCTTCAGGTGAGATTAGGAGGTTTATATCATTGATATCACAGAGAAATGAGGTTCTTCAGATGAGATTAGGAGGTTTATATCATTGATATCACAGAGAAATGAGGTTCTTCAGATGAGATTAGGAGGTTTATAGAATTTTGATATCACAGAGAAATGAGATTCTTCAGATGAGATTAGGAGGTTTATATCATTTTGATGTTTCTATCTGTACCTATGTAAACTCTATCCATGTAACATTATATAATACAATGTAAAGCTGTATCAGATGGACAGGATCTACTGCAGTTTCAGCCTGTGCTTTAATTGATAACACTTATCAGAGTTTGATTATGTAAATATATTGATTTGAAAAAATATTTTTCTTTTTATCTTGCACATATCCATGAGAAATACTGATGTTGACACCCGATATCAGATGAAGAGAAATAGATAATGATATATTGTATTGATATCCATGATGCATAAAAGAGAAGGGGGCCTCCGTGGCTGAGTGGTTAGAGCACTGCCCTCAAAATCACAAGGCCTCTCACCTCTAGTTGGCTTGGGTTCGAATCTCGCTCGCACCAATATATGTGAGAAAGTTTGCCAGTTTACTTTTGGAAGGTTGGTGGTCTCTTCCCAGGTACATTGTATTTGAGTTCTCTCCTCCACCTACAAAAACTGGACTCTACCAGATAACTGAAAAATTGTTGAGTGTGGTGGAAAACAACAAACAAACATAAAGAGAAATACTGATGTTGACACCAGATATCAGATGAAGAGAAATAGATAATGATACATTGTGTTGATATCCATGATACTTGTAACAACTGATAAAGATAGATGCATGAAGATGACATTAATGTGGAACTATGATGTCATGTTGATAGCAACAATGTCATGTCAATATTTAAGAAATAAATTTCAATTCTAAAGATAATTGAGAGTATGAATTGTTACATGTTGGTACTTCATGAAAAGAATGCTAGCACGAAACAATGCAGTTCATACCCTCAAATATTTTCAGAAATGAAGTTTATGTCTTATTTTCAAAGGCCATGCAGCTCATTGTCTTGATATTTTTATGTATTTTGTGTGTGTGTGTGTGTGTGTGTGTGTGTGTGTGTGTGTGTGTGTGTATTATTGTACGGGTGTATATGTTTATGAGGTTGTTCGTTATTTATAGTTCAGATGTCTTTTCATTTTATTTCAGTCCCTGCAGATGTCACAAAGCAATGTAGGAAATTAATGATTAATTCTTGATAGGAAAATTTTTTCAACAAACTCTTTCTGTTGATTATATAACAGGTATGGATTTGGAGATGTCCCAAAGCCACAGCATGACTCGGCAGTTTTAATTGAAGATATCGTTAGGCAACAGCTGACATCTTTAGTAAGTACTGAAAACGTCTTTTTTAAAAACAATTAATAGTATGAATAAGTGATATGTGTTCCTGTGGGGTTTACCCAGGCCCCAAAGAATCTCACGGATTTACACAGGAGTCTCCACTTTCAATATGCCTGCATATTGATTAAACAATTTAAAGTGACAAGACAATCTAGCTATCATGAAGAATGTTGGATCCCTATTGAGTGACAGATGTACAACAAATTCTTCAAATTTAAAGAATTTCAGTGAGGTTCTATTTCAACATTATTAGTCCTTTTCTGAAGATTAAAAAAAGAACGATTAACCACAAAATTAGAAGCATAATAGCATGCAAACAATTTAATACTAAAAAATAATTATAATAATTACAGTTGTGACAAAAATCGATTCTAAAGTAAAAACTTTTGGAAGAGAATATTAAAAAGGTGTTGGACCCTTAAATACATTATCTACAATATTTTTATGTTTGGTATCAAGTGAGTAATCCAGTAATCTGTGTAACACATCTGTAGACTCTGAGGTTAGTGGGTTAGTGGTCTAATCCACAGTGGGACAGTGACTTTGGAATTGTGACATTGAGTGATGTAAATTCTTCCCTGGACAAACTTCATATATGTAAATGGAGGTCTCTTTGTCATTATGAGATTTTTTTATTTTTTTTTTGGAAGGAAACAACATTTTCAGGATGTAAGTGGATAATAGTTGGGAGGAAAACACCTACAGATTTGGAGGTCTCAAAGAAAAAATAACTTTAGGATTCATTTTTGTGACTCAAACATCAAAATGCTATCTTTATAAAAGAGAGATGGCTACAATTTTTGTGACTCAAGATCACAGACACAATAACGCTTTTTGACATTAGCGTACACTTTGATCTTGACACAATAACACCTGTTGTCATTAGATAACCTCATCAGTTTTTGTTGGACTTCATTATGTCGAGATCTTTAATTCTTGCTTGCAGCTACTTCAAGCATCAGATGTGGCTTTGACAAGAAATGGGCGTTTTATTGGACTTGAAGATCTTCTGTTTCTTCTTCGGAAAGACAAAGTAAGGTTTCTCAGCAATAACCAAAATGAGATGTAAATAAAGGACTCGCAAGATGTTTGTATTAGATACGTGGATGTATTTTCTCAGTTTCGTTTATTTTTTGCTCACCAGAGTTAAAGACTCAAGTGAGTGTTTCTGATCAAATGTCAAGTATTGTTGCTTTAAACTTTCCCATTGTTTACTACCCCAAAATTACACAGGTAGACAATCAAAATTACACAGGTAGACTTTCAAAATTACACAGGTAGACTATCAAAATTACACAGGTAGACAATCAAAACTACACAGGTAGACAATCAAAATTACACCAGTAGATGATCAAAACTACCCAGGAAGACAATCAAAACTACACAGGTAGACAATCAAAGTTACACAGGTAGACAATCCACATTGCCTCAAAGCAATGGAGGAAGGGGGGGGGGGGGGTTCAAATGAAGGGTCACTCTCCCTTTCAATGGGAGAAAATTATGAAATAATGTAAATATGCAGACATTTTTAAAAAGTATTTCTTTCTCAAGGATACAGTTAGTTTAATTGATATGAAAATGTCTGCATGTTATGTAGAATCATTTTACTTCATCCCATCACTCTGAAGCCAGAGTAAAAGTTTAAAGTACATGTTTTGAATATTTCCTGAATTATGAAACCATAGGCAGTTTGTTAGACTTTGTGTACAGTAATAATCCATAGACTGATGTAACAATATGATAATTACAGTTTGTAAAAATATATGTAAGAACTAGCTGTGTCCTGAGATATGCAGTATATATAATGGTGCATTATAGTAAGACTTTGGTTATTGCTGAGCCACTGATTGCATTCCATTAATATCTTTTAATGAGCAAGGCTGTTTAGGTGAGCCTTGTGGCCCATGGACACTACATTAATACAGTTGTTTCAGGGATTGATATCTAAGATTACATAACTTGATAAATTAGTTTGCATTTGCATGTTTTACAAATTCAGAATGATTATATATACATAGCTATCAAGAAGTTTATGAAATAATATCTAGCTTTTGTAAGTCATCAAAAATCTTTAATCCCATATACTTGAGAGAAACTAAAAATATTACAGTTAGTCCCCTATGTATGTCAGTGTCTGGATATAAAATAATTGGAGACTGTATTAACCTGGTTAAATATGTTTATTCTATTGCTCCTAAAAACATTAGATAATTGAATCTTAGAAGAACAAAAATCAATAAATGTTGAAATTTTATGACATTTTTGTAGAACTCAGACCAAATAATGCTGCTTCAAACACAATTACTATCGTAGGGTTGATTGAAGTAAATGCCAAATGACTGATTCTAAAGGTATTATAGTGATCACAAATAATTCTCTGTGAATCCAAAAGTTTAGAAGATTGTCATTCCAGAGGTTTTTTCCCCAACAAAAGTGATGGTATGTTTTATTATCAGACAGTAATATTGCTGAAATGTCAAGAATACTGCATGAATTGGATTACAAACATTCTCTTCTTTACCTTTAGGTACAATATAATGGTCACATGATATTATAAGAGTTTTCCCACATTTTAGATACTACATGATATCTTGGTAATACTAATACAGAGAGCACTTATTAGTCAACTTGATTTAAGATATGCAAAGAGAATTTTAATGCAAGTTATCTTTTTTTTTTATTAAAGAGTTATCTCCCTTTTTTCTAAAATTGGAAAAATAGTCATTAAACACAGTTTACTAGTTTTCTTTTCAGATTTTAGATGATGATAAACAATTTTTTTTCTTGCTTGGAGATTTTCTTTTTTAAATTCTTTTTTATTTTATATGCCAAAAACATTTATTCCCCATGGTGATCAATGTTAAATTTTAAAAGTATGTAAGTATATTTTAAAACCTCCTGGAAAATATTTTCATTGTTGATGCCCTTTAATGTAAAACAGAGTTTCTAAATACAGTATCTTGCTTTTCTTTAGTGATTTTTTTTTGGTGGGGGCTAATTTTGTATTGAATACCTTAATTGAATTCCAGCAGCATTGCTAATTAAATTACTACAGCCAAATAAAATTGATACTGTAAACAAATTTGGTTAGTGGTGAACTGATCAAGATAAGTCTCATTGTTCCACTAATTCATGGATGCCACTTATATATGTGTCCAATTGCACTTATTTCAATGAATAAAAATATGCTCTACCCTTCTGTACAGAAGAGAAAAATGTACTCACCATACTAGTACCAATTGAATCTTTTTGATGGTAATCTTCATATCATTGCAACATTGTGTAGATGCTATAAGGTGAATTCTCTCATCATTCAAAGTCATATAGACTGTCTGTATTGTAAGACATCTCTAAATCTGTAGAGTGAAAATATGCACCATGATGATATTGCTTTCACTCTGTGTTTAAATCACCAGAAGTTATGAATATTCATAGATTCATTCATGGCTATTGTGTTGACCTGATTGACCAGTTTAGGACTTCCTTCACAGTGCTGCTGTTTAAAGCACCCAGGTTTGCGTAATTGGCAATTGTACCTGTTTACATCTAAATATGATTTAATCAATGCAGTGAATTTGCACACATTGACACCATTTTGGGAAGAATTCGAAAGAAAAAAAAAACTTGCCAGTTTCTCTGTGTGAGGAATGTGGTGAGTTACATTATGTTATGGTGTGCATTTTTACCTAGGTTGTACCATCTGGAGCTTTAACATTCTTCAAAAATTTCAATTGATAGAAGAAACATTGAAGATTTGCACCGTCTGTTTAATATATTGCATAGAGTTTTCCTTGGTCTGCTGTTGAAGGCGATCAGAGGTCACAGGGTCACAGGGGCATTACTGACACTTTGATTAGTCATGTTTCCAATGTATGCTATATGGTTATTTTAGTGAGAAGCAAAATTGGTGAAATTTTTTTTTTCAAATCACTGGGTATTTGTATTTAGTGAGATGGTATATTCATTTTCTGAAGTTGGAAAAAAATCTCTGTCACATACACCATAAAGAGTGTCAAATTAATAATCTTCACAATTTTTGTTTCATTTGCAATGTTACTTTTACATCCCTGGTCATTCAAATATTTCAGATTTTTTTTTTAAAACAATAGTTTATTACGTTGAAAACATAATTGGATTGAGCATCATGCCCTCTCCATTTCAGATTTGAATGTCAGCAAGGGCATTTGTCAAACTGACAAATCCAATCAAAATAAAGCAATCCTGACATTAATGAAAAGGGGCCTATTGCTCTGAACCTGTCAGAAGGTAAACCACTCAATATCTTGAGACTCATTTACTTGATCATAATGATATTTCATATATGGGTTGGTAATAAGCAAAAGAGGACCCCTATTGATGTTCAGATCAAAAGGTCAGAGGTCATGGATCAATCCACCCTAGATATGGGAAGATACTGTCTGTTCAATATCTTTGGAACCCCTTCCTTAAAAGACATTAAACTTGGAATACTGGTACATCCTAAGGACTACATGATCCTCTTGATTATGAGGTCACATGGTCAAAGGTCAAGGTAAAACTGGACATAGGAATATACTGCTTGCTCAATATTTTGTGAACCCTTTGCTTGACAGACATCAAATTTGGTACACTGGTCACATGGTAAAAGGTCAAAGGTCAATCCACTCTGGACATTGGAAAATACTGTTTGCTAAATATCTTGAGAACCCATTGCTTGAAAGACATCAAACTTGGTACTCTGGTACATCATAAGGATTAGATGACCCCTATTGATTTTGGGTTCACACGGTCAAACTGGACATAGTAATATACTGTCTCCTATACATTTTAAGAATCATTTGCTTGATTGACATGAAACTTGGTACATTGGAACATTAAGAAATAGATGACATCTATTAATTTTAAGGTCACATAGTCAAAGGTCAATCTGCTCTGGACAAAGGAACATATTGTCTGCTCAATATCTTAAATTGTTTTGGCACTACTGTCAGTTAAATGATAAATATGTATAACCCTTTTCAATTTTGCACTACAGGGGGCATGTACATGTTTCTGAAACATTTCTTGTTTATTTTCAATTTTCACTGTAGTGGTTTGTTTGTTTGTTTGTTTTACGTCCCGTCGAGAATTTTTCACTCATATTGTAATCTTTCTTTGTACCAACTTTCATTAAAATCACCCCAAGTGTTTATGAGGAGTTGTGAAGACAAAGTAAAGGGGACAGACAGATGGATGACAGCAGTAGAGCATTTTATGCAAGTGTATAAAAACTACATATACTGCATATAAAGTTTATCTGCAATTCTATCTTGTTTATATACTGTTACGATGTACAAGCCATTTATATACCTGTTGTTTGATGAAGCATACTATCATTAACACTTGTTCACAAACAAAAACTTAGACCATTGTTATATTACACACCAAGGCCTGCGGTCAACTTCCGAATCTATGGTTCGGTACTTGCCGTAAAAATCACTTTATTATATTTGTCAATAAAATTCATGGAGAGGCACATGTGAAAACAAGGCTCATGCCCTCCCCGTACTACATGTTTATGGGGCACATCAAAACAGGAGTTTCTTTGGCCTGCTACTCAAGAATCTGTTATGAAAAACTGTAGCCATATTTGACCTGATGCAACTCATAAGGAATAGAACAGTGATGGTTAAGTTACTGATGAAATATATAATCTATAGATGGAGCAATAACTAGACACCATCTCGTAGCAAGCAACGAATAGGTCTTCTATTCAATTGCAATGTGATTTCATTAAAATTTCTTGTTATTCCTAATTAATCATTTATTATGCCATCAATAATGTTGACTAAATATCGTCAAATATGTCATGAAATTATGTACAACTTTTTTGCACTGAGGTTGCCATCTATCATCCCCGAAAATTTCAACACTCTATCTTGAAATATAAAAAAAGAAATAATACCTATTTGTCAGGCTATGGTACTCAGGTGACTGTTAAGGCCTGTAGGCCTCTTTTTTGGCAATTAGGATGTAAATGTTTCTCCTGTCGACATTGCCTTTCTTCTGTCACTTTGTAATTTACTTTTCTCTTTATTTTGACACCTGCATTCTGTTTGTGCCTATTAAACAGAACCTATACTGGTCGAATTTTAAAGAGTATATAAATCTGGAAACTGCTCTTTTTGCCATATTTTTCAGGATTTTTAGAATCGAGAATAGAATGTGCCCCTTGTAATTGTAAAAAATACAGTAAATGATTTGCGACTATATAATTGCGATTTTCATACTTTTGAATGCACTAGGGACATTTTTAGCCAGTGTTTGTTACAAGAGAGCACAGCTTAAGCAGAGATCGAGAAGGTCATGTTTCATTGAAATATGGAATAAGTGCATTAAATAAATAGAAATTCTGCAAGATTTTTCTTTGTGACTCTATTCTTAAAAAGATGGCTGTCAAACAGGGAGTTGAAAATGGCCTATTTCTGCTTTTGGTCTCTTTTGAGCATCTTTTCTCCTATTTTCAAGGAACTTGGACTGAAAACAATTAATTATTCTTCATTCGCATTGCTTGCAACACATGTCTTGTTGAAAAAGAAAATTGTGACTGAAATAAAGCCAATTAAGTGAATTCAACATGTTTCACATACCTGTTTGCTTTAATTTAATTTAAGTGTATCATAGTGAATTTTTTTAGAGATTAATTTTTTTACCTATACTAAGTATTGAGCTAAATAACCCAAACAACACTTGTTTTCTGAACAAACTATAGGAAAATGTATGTTAAGGTTTAATTCCTCCAGTCCCTTCATTGAAGGGACTGGCCCTTAAAACTTGACATAGGGCTGAACATTATCTACAACTTTTGTAATATAATGTTTAACAAAATGTTTTTAGTTTTGAAGATATGTAGCATATTCAGGTTTAGAAGCTATCCCCTGAATTCCTTAAAAGGAAAAGTAAGACAAAATTTGAAGATGGCATATTGTCCAGAATCACATTTTGACTAATTTATATTATATAAGGCTTTACAAAATATTTTTCATTTAAGACATAGAAAATATCAGAGTTTCGTATATTAATTCCCTAAAAAAATCCCTTATTACACAATCAGTGATCATTTTGCTGATATCAGCAGTTGTAAAACGTTGAAACAAACAACTTTAATTCAATGATGCTTATGGAAATCTTTTTAGTTTTTGAGATATTTAGGAAATACTATAGACAGCTTTCAACACTTTATTTATAGGGCTGGCCCCTAAAAGTTTATATGGTCGAATAGGTCTTGCCATTACCTACAATTTTTGTTGTATAATGTTTTACAAAATGTTTTTAGTTTAGTTTCAAGATAAATAAGATATACAGTTTTCCAGGGATTTTAAGACAAAATTTGAAGATGGCATATTGTCTACAGTCATATTCTGACTAATTTATATAATGCTTTACAAAATATTTTTCGTTTAAGACATAGAAAGCATCAAAGTTTCATATATTAATCCCTAAAAATCCCTTATGATGTAATCAGTGATAATTTTGCTGACATCAGCAGTTGTAAAACGTTAAAACAAACAACTTTGCTTTAATAATGTTTATTAAATTATTTTTAGTTTTTGAGATATTTAAAAAATACTATTGACCCCTTTCAGCCCTTTATTTAAAGTACTAGCCCCTAAAAGTTTATATGGTCTTGTCATTATATACTACTCAAAGTTTGATAAGGATCATATAGTTCTTACATTATAAAATCAATATATGAATTGATAAGACACGCAAATTTCATCATAATGTTGGACTGACCCCTCTTGAGCCTCAAAACACAGGTTAGGTAGGGAAATGCATGCTGCAGTGATCATGAGTAGCACGTGAAGCATGGTACCCACATTATTCACATTTCTGAGTGCTTGTCGTTGATTTGAATTTGGCCATTGTCTTTACATCTGACCTCGTTTAAGTCACTGTTACTCTATGAAAATGCCTCCACAACGTCAAAGACGTCGTTTGACTATTGAAGAATTGGCCAGATGCATAGGAATGCTCGAAAATGGTGCAAGACAACGTCACGTTGCAGAGCTATTGGGTGTCAGTCAGAGCGTTGTTTGCAGAGCTTGGAACTGGTATCAAGCTCATGGTTCAGCTTCTCATCGACATGGAGGCGGCAGAGAAAGGTCCACCACGCAGCAAGATGACCGTTTTCTCTTGATTTCAGCACGACGTCATCGGTTTGCAACGGCGACTGCGCTTAGAAATGATCTTCTGAATGCAACTGGAGTTAACATTTCCACGCAAACTGTGCGTAATCGTCTTCATGAAGGTGGTCTTCGTTCCCGGAGAGCCTGTATTCGCATCCCTCTTACTCAGCGACACAGACAAGATCGTTTGAATTGGGCCAGGGCTCATGTGAATTGGAGGGTTGCTGATTGGGCCCCTGTACTTTTCACAGACGAGTCGAGGTTTTGTGTTGACTTCACAGATCGTCGTGCACGAGTGTGGAGAAGGGCAGGAGAACGATATCAGGACGCTAATGTTGCTGAACATGACAGATATGGTGGTGGGTCGTTGATGATTTGGGGAGGAATCAGTCGAGCTGGACAAACTGATCTCCATGTCCCAAGGCGAGGCACGATGACCGGAGTGCTCTACAGGGATGAAGTCCTGGATGTGTACGTGAGACCATATGCTGGTGCTGTTGGTCCTGACTTCACCCTCATGGACGATAATGCACGTCCACATCGTGCTAGGGTGGTGGACGAGTACCTGGAACGTGAGACAATTGTTCGTATGGACTGGCCAGCTCGTTCTCCAGACCTCAACTTTATCGAGCATGTCTGGAATATGCTTCAGGTAGCGATTTCACGTCGTCCTGTACAACCAGCCACCCTCCAGGAACTTGAAAATGTTCTGATCCAAGAATGGAACAATATCTCTCTTGCGTCCATTCAAAACCTCGTTGGAAGCATGAGACGACGTTGCCAAGCTGTCATTGGAGCTAACGGAGGCCATACCCGCTATTGACACTTGTTTGTGCAGTGTGAAATGGAATGTGCAGAGTTTAAACAATTCCGTGATCATGAAATTACCATGCTTTTCAGGGTACTCTCCCTTTACCTTAGGAGTATGCGATGAAATGTCATGTTTGCCAAATTTTTCTGTCACAATTTCTTGAAGTAAACATTTCTGAACATAAATCACTCTGTGTTGGTTGTCATTCACCTTTGTTGAAAGTTTTACAAGTGCTGAAAAATATGATCCTTATCAAACTTTGAGTAGTATATATATCATTTGTTCTAGATCATTTAACAAAATGTTTTTAGTTTTCAAGAAATATAAGTTATACAGTTTTAAGGGCCATCCCCTGAATTCCTTAAAAGGGATTTAAGACAAAATTTGAAGGTGGCATATTGTCTAGAATCACATTCTGACTAATTTATGTTATATAATGCTTTACAAAATATTTTTCGTTTAAGACATAGAAAGCATCAAAGTTTTGTACATTAATCCCTGAAAATCCCTTATTACGTAATCAATGATCATTTTACTGACATTAGCAGTTACAAAACAATAAACCAAACAACTTTGCTTCAATAATGCTTATCGAATTCCTTTTAGTTTTTTGAGATACTTAGAAAATACTTTTGACCCCTCTCAACCCTTTATGAAAGGGGCTGTCCCCTAAAATTTGATATTGTCGAATGGGGCTACATTATCTACAACTTTTGTTCTATATGTCTTTCAAATTATTTTTCGTTAAGAAGATATTGATAAAAATGTGTAGAAAATAAACGTAAAAATTGTGATGTTTTTTCATGTCCTACTAAGCTCTAATGTTTTATGAATTAAAAAAAAAAATGAATGCGATTGGGCACATCTACGAACTTTACAATCGCTGAAAAGTTCATGTCAATATCTTGAATAGTTTCTGAGAACATTTACGAACAAACTGACACCCCCCCCCCCCCCCCCCCCAAATTTCAGTATCTTACATAATAATTGACATAATCAAAATATGAAAAAATGGTATCGAGTTTAATTTAATATCTATCATCCCTGAAAACTTGTAAAGAAAAAAAAATAATAATAGAGAAAAAACTTTAGAATAATAAGGTCTTATGTTGGAAATGAAAGACCTTAATATCAAAAACATAAATATCTCTGACATCGAAATAAAGATTTTTCAAAATTTAAAGTTAGTGTAGAATCTAATTTCGTTGCTTTCTCCCAGACACAAAAATAACAAAATTTAGTCTGAATTGAAATTAAATATGTCTGTAATATTTAAAGATGTCACTGATGTGTAGTGATAGTCGGTGGTGATGGGGTCCAGACCCAAGATCTGTTATGTTTTGTCTTTAAGCAGGACAGTGGCATGAAAATATTATTATCAATGAATTTTCCTCAATATAATTACAAATATTGTAGTAAAGGCAAATATGTCTAAATCATGTGAGGGTTCTTATTTGGGCGTAAAAGAGTTACTCCCCCTGAAAATCAGTGAAAATTGATTAATTAACATTACACCATTAGGGCTGTTAAACTTTTTCTGAAATCGATCTCTGTTTGAAATTGACACAGTCTATGGGGTATGGATACCAGTTCAATGGTTATTGAGTATTTTTTAGTCAATGATGTAATGTTACATAAATATTTCCTATGTAAAACCTTATTTTCAGTACTGTTGCAGATTTGCTGAAAAAGAGACCTTCTATGAGACATTATATAGTTTAATAGATTATGATGTCATAGCTAGATACAAAGCTATGACAGTCACTGTTATGATGTAGAATCTCTGATATGATAGATTTCAATTATGTGATCTGTGATATTTACAGAAGTGAAAGGGAAATAAACTACAATACAGCACAAAAGTTCAATCTATCACATAATTAGACCGAGAGTGCGTTTGGTGCAGTAGAAATAATGAAACTTCACTTGTACGTATATATATTGGCAGGGGATAAGATATCTTTCTGGGGGGCTGAATTCCATTCTGTTTGATTGTAATTATAAAAAACCACAAGATGTTCCATTTATTGATTTAATGGAAATTATCTCAAGTCTTCATGTACAATGTATATGAATAATCTTCCTGGAAACCCCAGAACACTGATGCGCATAAAAGGATTTTGATGAAGGGTGTTGGTTGTACATTTCTTTGTACTGAATATTTAAGTCTTAATAGCATAAATAACTTCAATTTCATGTAGGTTTTCTCCACAAGAAGTTGTGTAATTGCTGACAAGATTTGATGGGTATTATATTTCTATATTTTTATTATGATATTGTGGGTGTTTTTTATTTGAATGCCACAGAGGTAGGTGGAAAAGAATCTTTTTAATTGCATGAAAATCAATGTCATTTCTGCGTATTACAAAGATAATGATTTTCCTGTATTGTAATATATAGCATCAGAAAGACCCAGTTTTGGTTACCTTATTTTACTCGGATTACGGAGTGGGCAATGAACTGCAATTTACTGCCTCTTAGAAGATTGGAAGTATGAAACTCCACTAAGCTTTCTGGTGTGTGAGTGTTACACCCTGATCATGTAATATTGAGACCAGTAATAATGTAGGTCATGCCCCAGAAACTCCTACTGGGAATGTAATCAAGGTTGTATAGTAACCACATTGATAGGAACACAACCCTAGTATCAGAATTAAGCAATAATATTTAGGCCGAATCAGGCCAAAAGGAAACCCAAATTTTTTCTTCATGACTTTTTTGCTAGAGGAGGAAAAAAAATTGATCTAGCGTTAAATGATTTTATTATCCTCTTACAACATGGTTTTGTTATGTTTGTACTGTTAGATAAAAGCTTGTTGGATCACCCTTGTGATTTATAGGTTGTTCTTCCTTTTGTTCACGATGATTGGGAAATGTGATTTACTTCCTGCTAAGCCCATCTAAGTTCAAAAGAACTCTGTTTCTGTTTACTACAGTATCCATGGACATCTGGAAGATAGTCAGCATCATTAACTCACAAAATGGTTGTCACTGTGATATTTCTTTTTATACCTCTTGAGATTTTAGAAATTAAGTCTTACACTTTGTCAATACAGTACAATGCTAGAATGGCAGTTGCTGATACACAAAGAATCAAATCTATATGATGAAACCAGTATAAAGCAGTTCCAAGAACACATACAAAATTTTATGATATGAATTTTTGAGTATTGCTGAAGGATGTACATTTTAAGCCATCTGTTTTCAACATCTTTCTTGACCTTGAAGGAAGGTCAGTCAGACTCTTTATTATACTTTCAATTAAGTTTAAAGGTAGAAGGTCAAAACTATACAATTTCTGTAAAGGTCATGATATTAAAGCTACTGGTGCCCCACTTTCCAGAATCCTTAGTAAAGATTATTTTTTTTAAATCAGTAAGTTTTATTCATTAATCTTTGGTGTTTGAAATTTGTAATTCGATCTTTCGAAATCTGGAAAAATAAAGCCAACCAAGCTTTAAAACGAAAATTAATTTTTTTCTTGTCTTACTATATCATTTATTATATCTGGTATGCAAGTTCCAAGGTATGGGCTCTTTTTTAATATAATGATGGAGGAATATTAATATTCCATTTAACTGTTGGGTAATATGGTATATATGTGTTGGATTGATTTATTGATTGATTGTTGTTTTACACCACACTCAAAATGTTTTCAGATATCTGATGGAGTCCAGTTTTTCTTGGTGGAGGAGAGAACCCAGATACAATGTACCCGGAAAGAGATCACCGACCTTCCGAAAGTAAGCTGGCAAACTTTCTCAAATATATCGGCACGAGCGAGAATTGAACCAGCGCCGACTAGAGGTGAAAGGCCTTGTGATTTTATGCGCAATGCTCTAACCATTCGGCCATGTAGGCCCCCCTTATATGTGTTAGAGACAGGAAAATGTTGATAAAAACGGCACACAGACAATAACATGTATCAAGAGCATACTGAAAGCGGTGTATACAAAATGTAGATATCAGTACACTTAGATCAGTAAATAGATATCAGTACACTTAGAACAGTAAGTAGATATCAGTACACTTAGAGCAGAAAGTATATATCAGTACACTTAGAACAGTAAGTAGATATCAGTACACTTAGAACAGTAAGTAGATATCAGTACACTTAGAACAGTAAGTAGATAGCAGTACACTTAGAACAGTAAGTAGATATCAGTACACTTAGAGCAGAAATTAGATATCAGTACACTTAGAACAGTAAGTAGATATCAGTACACTTAGAACAGTAAGTAGATATCAGTACACTTAGAACAGTAAGTAGATAGCAGTACACTTAGAACAGTAAGTAGATATCAGTACATTTAGAGCAGAAAGTAGATATCAGTACACTTAGAACAGAAAGTAGATATCAGTACATTTAGAACAGTAAGTAGATATCAGTACATTTATAACAGTAAGTGGGTATCAGTACATTTATAACAGTAAGTGGGTATCAGTACACTTGGAACAGTAAACAGATAATGCTATGATGAATGATTGATTGATTGTTGTTTTTCCACCACAATCAACAATTTTTCAGTATTCTGGTGGCGTCCAGTTTTTATTGGTGGAGGAGAAAACCCCGATACAATGTAACCGGGAAGAGACCACCGACCTATGAGGAATGAAGTTTAAATCAAACCAATAGATAAAACATTTAATTATTATTTACTTCCATTTTGATACAAATGATGACATTTACAATAAAAGATAATGAAGTTCAATATTTGTTTTGTGTGTGTGTGTGTGTGTATGTGTGTGTGTGTGTGTATATATATATATATATATATATATATATATATATTATATATACTGAGGATCTTTTCCTCAGTACCCCTTGCTTGTCATAAGAGGCGACTAAGTGTGGCGGTCCTTCGGATGAGACCACAAAAACTGAGGTCCCGTGTCACAGCAGGTGTGGCATGATAAAGATCCCTTCCTGCTCAAAGGCCATAAGCGCCGAGCATAGGCCTAAATTTTGCAGCCCTTCACCGGCAATGGTGACGTCTCCATATGAGTGAAAAATTCTTGAGTGGGACGTTAAACAATAGATAATCAATCAATATATATCATCCTTCAGTATTCATAATCGGCATTTCAGATGGTTGCATAATAGCTGATAGTCTGGGCATTTTATGAATGCTGTGATAATCATTCATATCTACTACTTGCGTACACAAAAATACATGTGTCTCACTGCACATAAAAGTTTATGAAAGGGAAATAAATGCATTTTAGTTTTATCAAGGGTTTGTAGTTGAATGAGATTGGTGTTATTAAGTATTGTGATTTCGTTGAAGGTGAAGCTGAGACGTTTGTTGCGGTATATGGATGTGAAGGATCAGCGAGCTATGGCTCTGAAGGGAGTCAGTGATGAAGGGGAGGAGGAGCATGGCGGAGAAAAAGTGGCCCAGCCCTTCAGAAAACGGCAAAAGATCTGCCATGACTTTCTCAGTTCCATTGACTCCACAGGTACTGTAAGCCCTGTTATAATGATAGTTTTTATTTGTAAATTAGTGATAGGATATACATGTGCGATGTGTTATAATTTAGCTAGTGTGGTTGGCCATGTGCACATATGCATATAGAAATATATATAAAAAGTCAGACTTGTTCACAACAACAAATACGATATAGAGGATATTTCTACTTAATGTTGGTCAACAGTTTGATTTTAAGTATGTTCATTTTAGATATGTTCACATATAACTAAAGAATTATGTAGTTCAAAGTGTTTTCTTAGGATAGGTGAATTATGACAGATTGTGCAATGTTTCAATATTCCAATCTCTGAACAGATTATACACGCCTCTTTGAGGGGCCGTATAATGGTACAATGAAGGCGTCCCTCCATTAAGTTTTCTGTGTCTTTCTGATATAACTGTCAAACCTTCTGAGTTAATTTGTCTTAGAGGAAAATTATGTCACAATCTAAAACCAGGTCGCAGTGATCACAGTTAAACCCTTCTCCAATTTATAACTGGGACATTGTGGGGTCTGAAGTCATCAAACTGTTTCAGATGACAGGCCCAGTTGAGAAAGAAATTATCATGACCTGGAACCAGTTAGGACCTGAATTTACCAGATATGTAATTGGAATACTGTTAGGCCTAGAATCATCAGAGATCATATCACTTCCTGGCCGTCAGGTGGAATATTTTTCATATGTCTTAAACTTAAGTTATAGTAACCCCATATGAATAAAGAAGAATTTTTCTTGCAGTGTAATTTTTAGAAGAGAATAAAAGAGCTTGTTTGAATGGAACTTTTGTATTCTATGCAAGAATTTCCAAAATACACAACACCATTTTGATAAACAGAGTTTAGTTTTCATGCCATTTTAGATATTTCATGCTATGTACAGTCAAACCTGCCCTAGCAAACACCTCCATCAAGCAGTCACTTGTCTCCTGTAGTCATTGTAGTCCCTCCTAATTCAAGATCCTATATAACTGTTAAGTGGCCACCTGTGTGATGTAGTCAGCGGTCATCAAATTTCATATCTAAGGGCCATTTTTCCTGAATACAGTGGTAATTTAGAAATTGTCATATGACTTACAGCATGTTCCAAATGCAGCTAAATGGTTTCCCAATTTTTTTTTTTTACACCATTACTAATATAAACAACTGATTAAGTGTAGCAACATTTGGAGAGTATAATTGTGCTAATTATATCAAATTTGATCTCTTGGATGAAGAAATAAAGTTATCTGTTGAACTTCGCATATGATTATAATGTTAAACCATTATAATGTTCATTTCAAATAAAATAGCAGAAAAACTTGAAAGGAAATTGCTAAATTGGAAAGAACAATATGAAGGTATTCAAATAATGGAGTCAGGAATAAGTTCTTCTTCCAAACTGGGCATTGCGAAAACTCAAGTTTCAAATATTATAATAAATGAAATCTGAAATAATAAGAGATGTAGAAAACAATTAATGGACCTGCTGAATGAAAATCAGCAGCTTTTTAAAACAGTGAATACTGTGTACAACTGAATATAAATTGGTCTTCAATAGATTAAAATGTTTCAAATTTTGTTGTTTATTATTTAGCATTCTATACACACGTGCACACACACACACACACACACACACACACACACACACACACACACACACACACACACACACACACACACACACACACACACACACACACACACACACACACTACCATTGTACTTTATATGCATATAGTATTGTAAACTGAAGATCAAATTTCATTTGACAAAATGGACTGCTATTAAGAGGTTGCCACTGTACATATTTATTGTATCCACAGGTGACTGCTTAATACAGGTGACAGGTGACTGCTTAATACAGGTGACAGGTGACTGCTTAATACAGGTGACTGGTGACTGCTTAATACAGGTGACAGGTGACTGCTTAATACAGGTGACTGGTGACTGCTTAATACAGGTGACTGGTGACTGCTTAATACAGGTGACTGGTGACTGCTTAATACAGGTGACTGGTGACTGCTTAATACAGGTGACTGGTGACTGCTTAATACAGGTGACTGGTGACTGCTTAATACAGGTGACTGGTGACTGCTTAATACAGGTGACTGGTGACTGCTTAATACAGGTGACTGGTGACTGCTTAATACAGGTGACTGGTGACTGCATATTACAGGTGACTGGTGACTGCTTAATACAGGTGACTGGTGACTGCTTAATACAGGTGACTGGTGACTGCTTAATACAGGTGACAGGTGACTGCTTAATACAGGTGACAGGTGACTGCTTAATACAGGTGACTGGTGACTGCTTAATACAGGTGACTGGTGACTGCTTAATACAGGTGACTGGTGACTGCTTAATACAGGTGACTGGTGACTGCTTAATACAGGTGACTGGTGACTGCTTAATACAGGTGACTGGTGACTGCTTAATACAGGTGACTGGTGACTGCTTAATACAGGTAACTGGTGACTGCTTAATACAGGTGACTGGTGACTGCTTAATACAGGTGACTGGTGACTGCTTAATACAGGTGACTGGTGACTGCTTAATACAGGTGACTGGTGACTGCTTAATACAGGTGACTGGTGACTGCTTAATACAGGTGACTGGTGACTGCATATTACAGGTGACTGGTGACTGCTTAATACAGGTGACTGGTGACTGCTTAATACAGGTGACTGGTGACTGCTTAATACAGGTGACTGGTGACTGCTTAATACAGGTGACTGGTGACTGCTTAATACAGGTGACTGGTGACTGCATATTACAGGTGACTGGTGACTGCTTAATACAGGTGACTGGTGACTGCTTAATACAGGTGACTGGTGACTGCTTAATACAGGTGACAGGTGACTGCTTAATACAGGTGACAGGTGACTGCTTAATACAGGTGACTGGTGACTGCATATTACAGGTGACTGGTGACTGCTTAATACAGGTGACTGGTGACTGCTTAATACAGGTGACTGGTGACTGCATATTACAGGTGACTGGTGACTGCTTAATACAGGTGACTGGTGACTGCTTAATACAGGTGACTGGTGACTGCTTAATACAGGTGACTGGTGACTGCTTAATACAGGTGACTGGTGACTGCTTAATACAGGTGACTGGTGACTGCTTAATACAGGTGACTGGTGACTGCTTAATACAGATTTCACTGCAATTAAGACAATGGATATTCATTTAGTGAATATTCATCATAGTTCCCTCCTTTTGTGTGTGTGTTACAGAGTTAAAAAATGGTAATTAGACATTTTTAAGTGATCTGTTCCAAGCAAAAAGACACCTATGTTATCTAACAGTGTTTCAAAACGTCATGATGAAAAAAGTGACACCATTTTTTACTACCTGTAAAAGAAGAGATCATGATTACCAATCACCAATTAGTTGTCGTCTTTGATTGCATGCCTATAATGTGTTAATGACAATCAATATTGCTGTAATATTTTGAGGGATTGCTCTCTATAGTTCATACTTTAGCATTAAATTACTTAAAAGCCCTTTTTACTCAGAATTGTGGAAGAGTTTAACCTCATGGAGTTTCTAATAACATTAGATTGTGAAATGCAGAATTCTTCATTTAAAGATGAAACAGAAGAAGGCTGATTTTAGCTATCCCTATAGATCAATTGTCAAGAAGATATATAGAAAGCTTGACTGGAAGAATTTTTTATTTGTGCTGCAAGAAGTCGGTGTCTTGTCACTTGTTTTAGCATGATGTGTTACAAATACAGAAAAAGAAGTCAATTGTGTGATTTTGTATTATATATATATATATATATATATATATATATATATATATATATATATATATATATGAGAGAGAGAGAGAGAGACAGAATGTAAATATGAATTGATAGAAAGACATTTTACATTTTCACTTGTAACTGCTTTTGTAAACTAATTGCTTGCTCCAATAGTGTATCTGTTTTATATATATATATATATATATATATATATATATAAAAGTAAAAAAAAAAGAAAAGAAAAGTGCACTTCACACATATATCAATTTTTCCAAGTTTCTCAATTTTATGTCCTTATCTGTTCTGGTAAACATTTTAGTTTACACTAATTTTGTTTGTTTGTTTCATTTTTTAAAATACATCTTGCAGGTTTCTTCCTCAGTATTTTAATGCCATGATAATGATGGAACTAAAATGAAGGTTGGGAGGAAATTGTCATGTGATTAGCTGTAGAATTGTAACATTCTGAACAGAAAAATTGTCATGTGATCAGCTGTAGAATTGTAAATTCTGAACAGAAAAATTGTCATATGATTAGCTGTAGAATTGTAACATTCTGAACAGAAAAATTAGGATATACCAAAGAAGTTACTGATCAACCACTTATAAGAACCTCTGAATAGAACACCACTACTTCAGTGCATGAATGAGGCCTTATACTGCTGCATTTTTGGCTTATAGCTTAAAAATTTTAATAGAAAATATTTCAAGCATTCCAAGACATACTACAAACATTTATAAAAATCCCATGCAGTTTGAAAAATCACATTTAAAAAAAAATTTTTTTTTAAAGTACAGCCTTATTAGGTTGCCAGTTAATTTGAACTGTGTTAATTTGTCTCGATTTTTTCCACTGAGAGCTACAGTTCTGCAGCTGTCATTTGATCTATAATTTTAAGGAACATTTTCTGATGAGCTTTCATGTATTTTGATGGTGATTCTTTGATTTTGGGAATAATGAACATTCTTAGACTGCAGACCTCCACCAAAACTATTCAGTCTGCTCATTTTAATTACAGTCGTAAAACGAAATATATGCCAATGTACCAGTAACTTAATTCACAAGTGAAGACATCAAACAGAAGTAGAATAATGAGATGGTACACATATTACAGACCCTGCTGGGTGCTTCTGCACCAAATGAATCATTGTTATCTTCATCTAGAGGCAATCATTTTTTCATTACGATTATTTAATTGATTGTTTGTTGTCTTCCGCCACACTCAACAATTTTTCAGTTATCTGGTGGCGTCCAGTTTTCATTGGTGGAGGAGAGAACCCTGATACAATGTACCTGGGAAGAGACCACCGACCTTCCGAAAGTAAACTGGCAAACTTTCTCACATATATCGACGCGAGGGAGAATCGAACCCACGCTGACTAGAGGTGAGAGGCCTTGTGACTTTGAGCCCGATGCTCTAACCACTCGGCCATTCATGGATCCATTCAAAGGCCAAATTAGTGTTCTGTTCTATGTAGTACCTCATTCATTCATGTAAACCATTTATGTTCATCCATAATTAAAAACATGAATTTTCATTTCCAATGTTTTTGCCTTTAATGTATTTATAAATTGTAATGAAAGTCATTTCCTCATGAATGTGTTGCAGTTATGTTGTGTGTATGAATTTTGATAATATAGTGTATCTATTTTAATGACTGGGAATTCTGACAGAAATGAAAATGGAATGTAATGTTTCATAATATTATATCGCTTGATTTATTAGAGATTTCACTTGAGCATATTTTTCACGTCATAATAATTTCTTTGGGATGACACAACGCAGCTGGATTATTTACTACCAAACTTTGCAGACAATTAAACGACAGAGCAGTGGACATTTTATACATTACTGCTAGTGTACAAGAAGTGTACAATTAATATTTTTATTAGTTGTATAGATTGATCTGATGTGAACATTGTAAAGTACAGTTAAAGTATTAAGTTGAAGGAAAAGTGGGTCCATGAAAATTATTTCAGAATCAACAATAAAATCCATCTAATGAACATAATCAGTGGACCCTTGATTTTTTCCTCTGTATAAAAGATAAATTTGGTTGACCCTTTCAAAATTTTTAACTGTGAAAAATTCTCTTGTGTACGTTTAATTTTATGTATATGTGTTAAATATGATTTATCTTCATAGATTTATGAATAGAATTATTCTAGTACTCTGAAAGTCCAGTGACCCATAATGTACCTGATGCAACAGCTAGCTCATTGGTTAGAGCAATCACATTGTGACCAGGAGGTGGAGAGTTTTAGCTCTGCTCATGCCGTGACAGTCAAACTTAAGATTGCCATATGCTCAGAATTTAATAGGTTGTAATCAACGTACAGTTGATAACATTTTGATATGCAGGGCTTGAAATAATTGATGTCCTCATGGTCTAGGGTCAATAAATTTTTTAATTGGGCTTGTGCTTTGTCCTCCAACCAAAAGCAAATATCCGTAACTGTTCATCATTTGTTTCCTCAATGAGGAATGTACATTCCTAAAATGTTCCTTCAGTCAAAAGCTTTCATTCAATCCCAAACTGTTTAGTGTTCATTTGTATAGGAGTGTTTCATGGCTGTTGTTTATTTCATTGTGAACTTCTTCCTAGAAATTTTCTGACTGGTACATGTACCATAGAAGTACAGACACTTAGGCCAAAATAAAATCTGTTTCCTATTTCACTTCCCCAAAAATTAGGTAGGGTAGGTAGGTAAAACATTTTACTTTGTTAAAACATTTTATTCGAAATCTTAACCTTTTGATATGCTTTGAATACAGGTCTTTATACTTTACAAATACTTTTCAACAATTTGAGATCAATATTAGTCAAAATGTAAATCAGAGAAACACAAAAAGAAAAAAAATTCTGGTCTGAAAATTCCACTTTTTTTAATTGATGTACATTGTCAATAAAATATTTAGGATCAGCAGCAAAAATGTAGGGAGGGTTGGGAAACCAGAAACACACATATATTTTATTTTGGTCTTACTTTTCAATGACTGTCATTATGTATAGTAATTGGAAAATCTTTGTATCTGGTGTTTCTATATATAGGAGAACTGGTGGCTCTAATGGAAGATGATGGTACAGATGAAGTAAAGAGGGAACGATTACTGGTCTGTACTGATGGTAGATTTAAACTGAGAGCTGTATGATAAATGTTTGATACAATGATTTAAACCGAGAGCTGTATGATAAATGTTTGATACAATGATTTAAACAGAGAGATGTATGATAAATGTTTGATACAATGTATGATAAATGTTTGATACAATGATTTAAACAGAGAGATGTATGATAAATGTTTGATACAATGTATGATAAATGTTTGATACAATGATTTAAACCGAGAGATGTATGATAAATGTTTGATACAATGATTTAAACCGAGAGCTGTATGATAAATGTTTGATACAATGATTTAAACAGAGAGATGTATGATAAATGTTTGATACAATGATTTAAACCGAGAGCTGTATGATAAATGTTTGATACAGTGATTTAAACCGAGAGCTGTGCAGATGAAGTAAAGAGGGAACGATTACTGGTCTGTACTGATGGTAGATTTAAACTGAGAGCTGTATGATAAATGTTTGATACAATGATTTAAACCGAGAGCTGTATGATAAATGTTTGATACAATGATTTAAACAGAGAGATGTATGATAAATGTTTGATACAATGTATGATAAATGTTTGATACAATGATTTAAACAGAGAGATGTATGATAAATGTTTGATACAATGTATGATAAATGTTTGATACAATGATTTAAACCGAGAGATGTATGATAAATGTTTGATACAATGATTTAAACCGAGAGCTGTATGATAAATGTTTGATACAATGATTTAAACAGAGAGATGTATGATAAATGTTTGATACAATGATTTAAACCGAGAGCTGTATGATAAATGTTTGATACAGTGATTTAAACCGAGAGCTGTGCAGATGAAGTAAAGAGGGAACGATTACTGGTCTGTACTGATGGTAGATTTAAACTGAGAGCTGTATGATAAATGTTTGATACAATGATTTAAACAGAGAGCTGTATGATAAATGTTTGATACAATGATTTAAACCGAGAGCTGTATGATAAATGTTTGATACAATGATTTAAACCGAGAACTGTATGATAAATGTTTGATACAATGATTTAAACCGAGAGCTGTATGATAAATGTTTGATACAATGATTTAAACCGAGAGCTGTGCAGATGAAGTAAAGAGGGAACGATTACTGGTCTGTACTGATGGTAGATTTAAACTGAGAGCTGTATGATAAATGTTTGATACAATGATTTAAACAGAGAGATGTATGATAAATGTTTGATACAATGATTTAAACCGAGAGCTGTATGATAAATGTTTGATACAGTGATTTAAACCGAGAGCTGTGCAGATGAAGTAAAGAGGGAACGATTACTGGTCTGTACTGATGGTAGATTTAAACTGAGAGCTGTATGATAAATGTTTGATACAATGATTTAAACCGAGAGCTGTATGATAAATGTTTGATACAATGATTTAAACAGAGAGATGTATGATAAATGTTTGATACAATGTATGATAAATGTTTGATACAATGATTTAAACAGAGAGATGTATGATAAATGTTTGATACAATGTATGATAAATGTTTGATACAATGATTTAAACCGAGAGATGTATGATAAATGTTTGATACAATGATTTAAACCGAGAGCTGTATGATAAATGTTTGATACAATGATTTAAACAGAGAGATGTATGATAAATGTTTGATACAATGATTTAAACCGAGAGCTGTATGATAAATGTTTGATACAGTGATTTAAACCGAGAGCTGTGCAGATGAAGTAAAGAGGGAACGATTACTGGTCTGTACTGATGGTAGATTTAAACTGAGAGCTGTATGATAAATGTTTGATACAATGATTTAAACAGAGAGCTGTATGATAAATGTTTGATACAATGATTTAAACCGAGAGCTGTATGATAAATGTTTGATACAATGATTTAAACCGAGAACTGTATGATAAATGTTTGATACAATGATTTAAACCGAGAGCTGTATGATAAATGTTTGATACAATGATTTAAACCGAGAGCTGTGCAGATGAAGTAAAGAGGGAACGATTACTGGTCTGTACTGATGGTAGATTTAAACAGAGAGCTGTATGATAAATGTTTGATACAATGATTTAAACAGAGAGCTGAATGATAAATGTTTGATACAGTGATTTAAACCGAGAGCTGTATGATAAATGTTTGATACAATGATTTAAACAGAGAACTTTTTAATGTTGAAATGATTGATTCAAAGAATTAAACAGCAAGCTATATAATGACTTCGCATTGATTTTAACAGCGAGCTGAGCTACAAACTCGATATATGGACCAGAAGCAGTACATGGAGTTCTGTGAGGCCAGACAAATGAGCTTTGGTATGTGTGTCACGACAGTCGTCACGATTGTCAAGTCCAGCATAATAAAGGAAACCCTCTATTTACAATTTTATCCAAGATAAAATCCATGTACAATATATACAATATTTTACATAAAAATTAGTTCAGTTGTCCACATCATGTCCATGGCAGAAGGTAGAAATGTTCTTGTGATTTCAGCTGTGTCCATTGTCTTATCCATGTCCCATAAACAACAGCCCTCTGTCAGTTGACTTCCAGTGAGTCCTTCCCATAATAATCACGACACACCATTACCATGTCAAATGATGGCTTGGAACATTGGATAGGAACCTTTTAATTTAGATTAAAAACATACTTTGAGTAACATTGTATACCAAAACGCATTTGATCCTGACAGAATGACTGTGACTGTAAAGGTTTACCATAGCAAAACAAAAAGCACTAAGCATATTAAAACATTTATTGAACATCATTAAGAACTTCGCACTTCTTAACAAACGTGGTTTTAAAAGCTGTAAATGTGACACTGTAAACTTCATGGCAAAACACATTACAATAATCTGTGTGTGTGTGTGTCTATATATATATATATTTCTCTACTACACAGGGGTGTGGCTCTAAAATCTGTACTTACATATCCCCATGTATAGTACAAACATACTAGAAAAACATCACCTTGTAGAAACATACACAAAAGTGACAATACATATAAATACCGAACTCCTAAACTCATGGTAAATCATAAAATGTACTCACTATATCAGACTTACACAATCAACTTACCCTAGTAGAAGAAATGGTTACCCAAGACTTAACTAGTTTGTCTCGACATCATTAAAACATGGCCAGCTTTGTCTGCAGTGCAGCAGTTTATGTAAAAGGAAAAAACAATAGTCTAAAACTGAGGAATACCTGTGTAAATTCTATGGGGGTACACAACAGGTGAATAAAGAACCACTTATTCAGCAAAAATATTGGAGTCCCCATAAAGGCCCCAGGTTTTAATTCTGCCATTAACATCAAAATAAATTGTGACAGTGCACAATTTGTTTTTTATACCCCCAAATGTTTAATAGGAGAGGGGGTATACTTGAATTGCCCTGTCTGTCCATAGACATAATTTATCCAGAGGACGTTTTTAACACTGATGAACAGATTTGATTAAAACTATATATATATATCTTGTATAAGTATATCTTATACGAATAATGAAGTTAGGCATCTTCTAGTTTAAGATTGTTTAACATTTAAGGAAGTTGTGGATAATTATTTTTTTCCATTTTGAGGGAATGTTGTTATTGTCCAGAGTGTATAACTTTGTGTATATATTATGTACACAATGAAGCTGTGAACCAGTCATTTCTATGAAGATTCTTTAACATTCAAGGAAGTTTTGGATATTTCCATTTTGTAGTTTTTTTTTTCTCGACTTTATGGACTTCATCATTTTCTTTTAGATTTTGTAACAATCTGTTCTCTCACACAGACAACTGCTTAAATTTAGGAGAGGGTATAATGGAATCATCAGTCCGTTTGTCTGTCTGTCTGTGGATATGATTTTGTTCTCAAAAGATGTATCGTTCACTGTATCATGCATGTTGAATAGTTATCAGAAGTTATATTGAGCATATCTTTGATATTCTGAGTACACCCTACTGCAGAATTTTACAATAGTTTTGCATTTACATAAATTGCTCTCAAGAAAACAGAGATCTTCTTCACGTCAAAAGGATGTGTTTCTTCTTCAATGAGCACAAATTCACTGTTTCCCACCATCCAATGTGCTGTAGGGTGGGAAGTCCCCTTAGGGCAGTTCTAGTTTAAACAGACATCTGAAAAGAAATTTCTTGCCTCCAAAGTAGCAGTTCAACTTTGCATGTGTCAATGAATAGGATTTAGGTAATGCACACTTTGGAGGACTTTGAAAATTTAAATCTGTTCTATCTTTTATGAATGTGTTTCCCACATCTTAATTGTGCCAAAATAAGGTGTGCAGATGTGTAAATATAACTTAATTAAAAATCTAATAATTTTAGTCAAACTTTTCCAAGTACGTGGATGACAAATGATGTTGTATATCACTTGACAGTGTTTTGTATTATCTTATTTATGAGTGTGAGGTTTCAGTGAGACTTAAAAGGATTATTGTAGAGTTGACAATTCCATTGTTATCACAGGAAGGAAATACAAGTCGCAGCGTTTTAAGGACTGGTTATTGACAGGCATTAACACAGACCTCAAGCCCAACCAACAAGCTCTAGAAATCTTCTCGTACTTTGCATATGAAACAGTTGCTCAGGTAACTATCTGTGTGTTATTTGTGTAAGATGGAATGGTGTGCATAATTTACTCTGTTCCCATTCAATAGTCTTTTTATGAAATTCATTGCATTCAGAAATATGTTTTAGTAACACTTCAATGCCCATTATCAGTTTTTTAGTTTCTTTGTTTATATTCATAACAAAGAAGAAAGTGTGACAATTTGCTGTCTAAATTTTCCTGAATATCTCAGAAATTGGTAAAATGGAACCACTCCACTATGGAGAAACTGTTACATGCACAACAAGGATTGCACATTTAGTCCTAGTATTTTACTATGACATGAACATGAATAATATTCTTAAAATTTTCCAAATTTCTTTAGGGTTTTTATGCTATGGCTTTCAAAAATATATATAGGTGCTCACCATATAACAAATCTTTCTTTCACATCTTACCACTTTTACCTTTAGCTAACCTCTGTTAGATCAAAATCAGGTCAAAGTCTGTTGTCTGTAAACGTTTACAAACTTTACTTTTTTGAAAGAACTACTGGGCCACTTTCAATTAAACTTGGCATATATGTGGGATTTAAAGTTTGTTCAAATGAAAGGCCATGTCACCTACCTAAGGGAGATGATTCAGAAATAGTGGAAATTGAAATTACTTTTAAAAGAAATCTTCTCAAGAAGCACTGAACCAGAAAAAAAGCTAAATCATATACAAAAGCATCCATATATAATGAGGATAGATGTTTGTTAGAACCATACTGAACAGGCAAATATTTCGTCATATATATATATATCCTTAAATGTAATATTTAGCTTGCCAGGAGGAATGTCTGGAGGGATATTGTCATGACCCTGGTGTCAGTGTCATACTTAAAGGAAATGACTTTAAATTTGGTTATATTTTTTAAATGGAGGGGGATAGGGCTTTCATATTTTACATGTAGATGCTTCATAATCAGGCCTTTCATGTGGTACCAAGACTTCCCATTTGGTGACCTTGTACTTTGAACTACTTAATCAAAAACTTTAACCTTAATATATATTTGAATTAAGGGGGTAGGGCTTTGATATTTAACATATATATTCCTCATGATCAGGCCTTTCATGTGGTACCAAGACTATTGACCTAGTGACCTTGGACTCATCATTGCAAACCACACGTTATTGTTTCATTCCATAGAGAATACAACAACCTGTGGTTTGCGACGATGCCTTTGACTTTGACCTACTATTCAAAAACTTTAACCTTGCCAGTATATTTTGAAAAAGGGCAATAGGCTAAGTAAACTCATGCTTCCTGGCAAGCTATGTTGTCTTCTGAAAACTCTTGTTTTAATTTCATGCTCACAAAATTTTTAATTGTGATGTCAGGATTTCAATAAAAATTTATGCAGTAGCATTTTAATTCTCTTGAGCAGTGTGGATATGGTGTCGTAGTGTTTTATTTCTCTTCAACAGATTGTGGATCTGGCTTTGCTAGTTAAACAGGACAAAAAATCATATGGTGACCCAGTAACAAAGGATTCCCCAAATGTGTGCATTAATTACTACAACCAGCGATCCCTGGGTTCAGGCATTGCGTCCCCTCCCTCCTCCACTCAGGGGCCAACGTCTCCCGTTCAGGTATATATAAAAAATATTTTGTGTCCAAGCAGCATGCATCACTTGTGGAACAAATGGAATGTGCTATTATACCCCTAGAGCTTATTTCTAAATTGTTTTAATGATTGAAACTATTTTTTTTTAGATAACTGCATTACACAGGTGACCTACTGTGATCTATATTTGTATTTCAGCATTTTTAACTTCTGAAATACCTTATAGGTGTTTATAAAATCTTTAAATGTCTTCTTTAATTTGGGATACTTTGCAAATTTGTCAAGACAAGCAAAGAAAGTTCTACCAAAGTTGTGAAGTGTATGGGTAGCAGCATACTTAAGGTTATAGGAATACTGTAAATTGAGCAGTAATGACACCTAATGTTTCTGATATTAGGTCACCACAATTTGTATCTGTATCCAGATATTTTGAAGGATAAAATATGAAACAATTAATGCCTCTAAGAGGACCCCTTTCCCATTTTTATACCCCCATATCAAAGATCGGGGGGGACATATTGTTTTTGCCCTGTCTGTCTGAAACTTAAATCTTGCTCATAATTTTTAAATGGTGAGTGATAGGACTCTCATATTCCAAATGTGCATTTTTTGTGACAAGACCTTTCTTGTATTTTCAAACATTTTGACCTTTTGACCTTGGCATTTGACCAATTTTGAAGAAAAACTAATCTAAGCAACATCCCTTAAATTTTTAAGATAGGGCTTTCATATTTAGCATATGGTTTCCTTATTACAAGACCTTTCATTTGATAGCGTGGTATTTGACCTGTAACCTTGGCATTTGACCCAAATTTCAAAACTTTGACATTGATCTTAACTTCTGATTGCTGAGTGATATGGCTTTCATGTTTCATATAATATTATGTGCATTCCCTGTGAAAATGCCTTTCTTCTGGTACCAATGATTTTGATCTTTAAGTTTGACCAACTTTTAATGAAAGATAATGTAGGCATTATCTCGTGAACTATTTAAGGTGAGGCTTTCATATTTTGTATAGAGATTCCTATTTCAAGACCTTTCATTCATTTCTTTGTTGCCACCAATAGCATGGTGTTTCACAAACACATTTTGTTTAGTGTCACATGATTTTGTATTAATCAAATGATTTGATATTTATACATTTTGGAGTCTCTATATTTTTCATTGTTTATGCTAAATATCAAAAATATAATTCGTTTAATGTTGACCTCCAAAATTTGGATCTTCTGAATACAAGGAATATTCTAGCCTTAACTTTGTGTTATGTGATAAAAGACTCGAGTATTTTTGTGTTTACAAACAAACTAGTGAAATGTTAATTTTGTAATTTAAAAGTGCCTTAATTTTGCAAAGTCACAAATTTTAACTTTCAAATAACACATTTTACCAAAAGAATACTTTAAATGTGTGTTATATATATATATATATATAAGGGAGGGTATTGGGAGGGATGAGAGGCATGGATGGGAGGGAGGAGGGATGGGAGGGAGGGTATTGGGAGGGAGGGTATTGGGAGGGGATGGGAAGGAGGGTATTGGGAGGGAGGGGATGGGAGGAAGGGTATTGGGAGGGTGATGGGAGGGAGGGTATTGGGAGGGAGGGGATGGGAGGGAGGGTGATGGGAGGCATGGATGGGAGGGAGGGTGATGGGAGGGAGGGTATTGGGGAGGGAGGGGATGGGAAGGGGGGTATTGGGAGGGAGGGGATGATTGGGAGGGTGATGGGAGGGAGGGTATTGGATGGGAGGGGATGGTATCGGGAGGGATGGGAGGTAAGGGATGGGATGGGATGGAGGGAGGGAGAGATGGATGGGATGGAGGGAGGAAGGGATGGATGGATGTATGTATTTATTTACAGAGGGGTGGTATTGGGAGGGGATGGGAGGGAGGGTGATGGGAGAGGTGGTATTCGGAGGGGATGGGAAGGAGGGTGATGGGAGGGAGGGTGATGGGAGGGAGGGTGATGGGAGGGAGGGTGATGGGAGGGGATGGTATCGGGAGGGATGGGAGGTAAGGGATGGGATGGGATGGGATGGAGGGAGGGATGGATGGGAGGGAGAGATGGATGGGATGGAGGGAGGAAGGGATGGATGGATGTATGTATTTATTTACAAAGGGGTGGTATTGGGAGGGGATGGGAAGGAGGGTGATGGGAGGGAGGGTATTGGGAAGGAGGGGATGGAGGGATGGGATGGAGGGAGCGAGGGATGGATGGATGTATGTATTTATTTACAGAGGGGTGGGATTGGGAGGGGATGGGAAGGAGGGTGATGGGAGGGTGGGTGTTGGGAGGGGATGGGAGGGAGGGTATTGGGAGGGAGGGGATGGGGGGATGGGAGGGAGGGATGGGATGGAGGGAGGGAGAGGTGGGATGGATGGATGGATGTATTTATTTACAGACCTTGAAGCATGATGGGAGGGGATTGAGAGGGGATGGGAGGGAGGGAGGGATGGGAGGGAGGAATGGATTTTCTGTAAGAATTGTTTTATTCCGTGCAAACTGTTTCGTTCAAGAATCGTTTCATACAAGAAACATTTTGTGCAGTAGAACTGTTCAAGCGATACCCCTACAAACGTATAGAGTGTGCAAGTCCGATAAATGCTGACATATTTTGGATTTCTTTATCAAATATTCTTTCTTCAATTATTTTATAAGAATTATTTTCAAAATTCTAAATTCACGTCATCCCCATAAAAATGACCTAAAATCTAGTATCATAGTTTGCTGAATGTAATACACACTTTTGTCTACTCCTATTTTTAGCCTGAAAATTGTTAAAAAGCACTTTGGGTATATAGCAATATAGCAAAAATTTTGATAATCTGTGGTAATTTTCACTGAATGATTTTGCAGCAATAATGAATTCTAAACAAAGATTAAGAATTTGCAAACTCTGCAACTATAATTTTGAAGTAACAGTTATCTACAGTAATCTTCACTGCATGCATTTGGGGGAAATACATGGGTAAATTTCAACAAATCATGAGATTTTATATCATTAAAGTTTTAAGAGACTCAATATTTTCTGTGTTGAAACTTAATTAAAATCAATTAAATAGTTGACATTATAAAAATAAAGTCAAAATATTAAACTAGTGTTTGATTATTGTAATCAATGCACGTACCATATGTGATGTACAAAGGTGCGATTTATCGATCCCCTTGTTAATTATAAAAATGATTGTGATTAAAGACAATAATAAGTGCTGTAAATATTCAGTGTTCTGCCTGTAAAAGCAGTGCTTAGAGAAAAAAAACGTTGTATGAATATAGGTAACATATACCCTGATACCAGTTATTTACAGCAAAAATATAATTACCGGCTCGTGAAAATTAGACAACATATCAATTTACGCCTGAGACAATCTCCATGATTTTTTTTTCATTTAATGTGGGAGAAAAAAAAAACTTTAGCCTAGGGTATTTCTTTACCCTGAAGGGGTATCTACCACTGAATCAAGGTACAAGCGCAGTGTTCACAAAAATGGCTTTGTAAAACATGTGGTGGTCACCGTCTCTATTTTTTATACACAAGAAAATTGTTTCAGAATCTCACATTAGCATTTCATTAAAAAATATTAATAAACCTTAAGTATAGGATACTAACTTTTTAGTAGTAAATCATTGTCAAACCTTGCTTCATTTATTTCAGTATGTGACATGGTGGCATACGAGGTGCAGTACGAATATTAATTGTCTGTTCCAAAATAATTCAATGTGTTCATATTTTAAGTGTCAGATTTTCTAGAATTTTACGTTTCTGTAGTAATTTTCTTGAGATAGATTTTTTTTTTTCATTTTTAAAGAGTTGAACAGAGTAAATGAAAGCTATGTCTCCAATGAAACATTTTAACTCCGAGTTTCACCTGAAAAAAAATTGTCAATAAAAAATAACAAAACAACACCACATCAAGCAGGTATAATATTCATTTACAAAAAGAAAAAAAAAATTCTTTACCATTTTTTCCCCAATTATTTCATTAAATTTAATTTTTTTTTTCATGTTTTGATCGCTCTGTAAAGACCCAAATATCGAAGAGTGCAGGCCGTGTCTACCATTTCGTCAACTATTCACAAAGCGTACAAACCCCACCTACTGTTTCATGCAAACCATTCCAGAAATGGGAAATATTATGTGCAAAACTGTTTCGTGCAAATTGTTTAGCATTCCATATAAGAATCATTTTGTTCCGTGCAGACTGTGCAGCGTTCCATGCAAACCATTCAGCGTTCCGTGCAAGAATTGTTTCGTTTCATTTCTTGCAAGGGGTGTAGTAGTACACTTCAGGGTCTGTATATCCATTAATTGAGAGGAAACCTAAATATGTAACATTCATGGCCCTTGATGTCAGGGACTTCAGTTTTAGGGTGGAATCTGTATAGTTTTAGTAATAAAGATGCATTATGGTAATGTTTCTGTAACATCTTCTGTCCTGGAGACATCAGACAACTAAACTGAATGCATACATGTAGTAATACTATGAAATTGTACCTCTAGAATTGAAGTTCCAAGGGCATGACTATATTGATCATATAGAGAAAACAAATTACAGAGATTCTTTATACTCCTTAGGACTTGTCATGAGAAGTGAAATTATAAAAAAAATCCTGTTCCCTTGATTAAAAGATAAAGCTACAAGATGGGGCTATATGAAATGAATGAAATTGTGGAATGGCTTTTGCTCTACTCTTAAACATCAAGCAAACAAATTATATGCATAGTAATGAGCACTACAAACCAGTCTTAGATGGCATGTATTTAGGAACCATCATGTCTATCTGTCTGTCAACCTACTTATCTCTGTTGTTCCATCTTACTTTGTTTCTGGGCCACAACTTTGTAATAGAGAACACAATGATTGTTTTTGACCAGTTGCTATGTAATGAATATGAATCAGTGTCATTTGATCAAGGTCTACATGAGCCTTTAGTTTTTTTTTATGTAACCAAATGCTCAAAGTTTTGTAAATCTTTTTGTTCAAAGGCTTTGACCTCTGAAATTTTCTTTGAGCCAGTAATTGTGATATGTCAGTACATTTCATTGCTCAAACTGGTAAAATTATCAATATAACTGGTATGATTGTTTATTTTTTCTGCCACTTTCAACAATTTTTCAGTTATCTGGTGGTGTCCAGTTTTTATTGGTGGAGGAGAGAACCCAGATACAATGTACCCGCGAAGAAACCAATGACCTTCCGAAAGTAAACTGGCAAACTTTCTCACATATATCAGCGCGAGTGAGAATCGAACCCGCGCCGACTAGAGGTGAGAGACCTTGTGGTTTTGAGCGCAATGCTCTAACCACTCAACCATGACTCTATATATATCATAAATGCCAAGACCTACATCAATGTTAAGAAGCCCACAGTGATGCTTCATTTCTAAAAGGCACTCATTGGAAGATGTGTATATTCTGAAGTCTTGTTATAATATGGAAAATCTATATGGATTTTGCAGAGTCCTCCTGTCACCCCCACCACCCCTGGATCCACCCTCAGTTTAAGTTCCAGCTCTTCATCTCTCAGTGCCTCGCTCCCGAAAACAAAGAGCAAGAAACGGAAGAAGGTGATTAAACACTATACACATGTAAAGCTTGATAGCTAGGTAAAGAGACAATAGTTAATTAGCGTGATATGTAATCATGGAATTCACAACTTAATCCTGTGATTAAGCAGTCCCCACCTGGGCTTGCATGTCCAACATTCTGTTCTATGTTTACAAAATCACAATTTGTTTAAATTCTTAGTTCAGTTGAATTTTGATATCGTAAACATTGATATATCAAATACCGTGGATATGTCGAAAGGAGTTGGAAATCCCAACTACATTTTCTTTATGTATTTTAATCTCATTATATTGAACCCTCAGACATTTTGAAGTTTAATCTTGTCGCCTTCAATATTGAGATAATGTGTGACTGTATTATAACTGGAGGTAAATTTTTTAGATTAAGAACTTATGTAGTATAGTATTTTCCATCATATGGTGTGTAGCTCTACCTGTAGCTGAAGGTGTGATATCTCTGGAAGTCATACTGTAATATCCTGAATTCACTATTGTAATTAAGTTGTAGAAACTTGTGTCTGGGGAAAAAATGGCGCTCAGACAGGGAAGATGCACTTAGGTGTGCTCCGGTGGACGGACCCGTACTTGGAGGTTTTACAAGTGATTATGGCCTTATCTTCTGCGTGTGAATGCTCTCTACAATGATTTGTGAAATATTGTGATGCACTAGTGTACCTAACGTTTATGGTTTCTGTGAATTTAGTGTAAAATTTTACTGCAAATTCGAACAGACTTGGTCATGCACGGGTGAACATAGACTCGATGAATAGATGGGGTACTTTGGACAATTTTGTTGTAATGGCTACTCACGCAACTAGGAACCGAACATCAGAAAAGGGAAAAGCTCCCTCCTCAACAGAAACGAACGTTTTGACTGAAGTGAGTCAACAACTTTCCTCTATTCAAAAGGATATACAAGAAGTGAAATCCGAGCTCCAAAAAACAGTGAAAGACGATAAAATCGAATCGCTTGTTACTGCAATCGTCAAAAATTTAATAACAGAGAATAATAAGAAAAGAGACAATTTCGTGAAAGAGGAGTTGGATAAAAAATGTAAGGACATCAAGAAAGACTATCAAAACAGAATCGATAAACTAAAATCTGACGTTGAGAAACTAGAGGAAAGGGCCGTAACTCTGACAGAAAAACTGCTCGAAAGTAATAAAGAAATCAGAAATCTACAACAGAAATTACAAGTAACGGAACGAGCATCAAAGGAGGCACTCAGGCTTAGCAATTTGAATGAACAGTATTCCCGGAAAAACAACTTTAAGATCATGGGGGGGGGGGGGGGGGGGTGGAAAACGAAAGGGAGAAGACGACACAGGTTGTGAAAAACTTTATAAAACAAAACGCAGGAATAGAGTTGGACGACAATGAAATCGTTGCTACTCATAGGATCCCTGGAGCTAAAGGAAAACCGCGTCCAATAATCGTTAAAGTACTACACAACGACACTAAAACGATGATAATGAGAAAAAGAGCCGCGGTGAAAGATACCGGCAAAGGCAGACTGGTGGACGATGTTACTAAACCAAACACTGAGCTGATTTCGGCTCTTACAGAACACGATGAAGTGGAAGCAGCGTGGTATTTTAATGGTTCGGTATTTGCCAAAATGCATAATAACCCACGCAAGGTAAAGTTTGATATTACTGATGACTTGGAAGTGAAGGTCAAGAAAAGCTCTAAATAGTATTCCGGAAATATTTTTTCCCTCCTGAACACTTGTTAATATTCTAAAGTGTTGAACTTCCAGTATGAGGATTCCGTATTCAGTGACTTGTGGTGTCATTTGACTAGTAATCGGTATATTTTAGACTTTGAATTGATTTATTTGTGTATTTTTTTTTCTTTTTCTTTCTTAGGTAAAGTCTTGTTGTGTAAGTGTATGAATGTGAGCATGGTAGTGATTAAGTATGTCGATAATGGCTGATACAATAAGAATAGCTACTGTGAATTGTCAAGGGTTGAATACACTAAGAGAAGGGATGTACTAAATTTTTATAAATCCAAAGGTTATTCCATTATTTGTTTGCAGGATACTCATTTTACAGAAGATTTGGAACCAGTTGTAGAAACACAGTGGGGATACAAATGTGTTTTTAATTCATTCTCCTCTAACTCAAGGGGTGTTGCCATACTTTTCAACAATAATTTTGAGTTGAAACTACACAGAGTAAAAAAGGATGATGAAGGAAATCTTTTAGCTTTAGATTTAAATATTGATGAACACAGATTAACTTTGATTAATATTTATGGTCCTAAACATTGATAGTCCTGAATTTTATGAAAAGGTAAGAGATACTTTTCTAGAACTTGATAACAATTATTATATACTCTGTGGAGATTTCAACATCGCACTAGATAAAAAAAATGGATACATTTAATTATTCTGCAATAAATAACCCAAAAGCTCGGGGAAAAACTTTTAGAGGTAATGAACGATCTTAACTTGATCGACTATTACAGAATTCTGAATCCAGAAAAAAAAGTGTATACATGGAGAAGGAAAAATCCAGTGAGGCAGGGTCGTCTTGATTACATTTTAGTATCAGAAAATCTTACTAATATTATTGAATAATTTTTCATAAAATCTGGCTACAGGTCCGACCACTCTGCAGTAGTGACTGAATTCCGTTTCAATTCTTTTGAAAGAGGTCGGGGCTTGTGGAAATTTAATAGTAAGTTACTGTATGACAAAGCCTATGTTGATAAAGTAAAACAGAAAATTCAGGATTTTGATAAACAATATCCACAAGACACAGCATCTGATATTGATTACTCTGCTAAATTAGAAATGCTTCTTATGGAAATAAGAGGCATGACCATTTCTTACTCCTCCTTTAAGAAGAGAGAAAGGGATAAATTGGAAAAAATACTTATCAGTGAAATTGAAGCTTTAGAAAATAAAGATAATGGCATGAATATTGATCTATTAGAAGAAAAACAATCCTCTCTAGAACAACTTCGAAAACAAAAACTTCAAAGGTCATATAGTAAGGTCAAGGGCAAGATGGGTGGAGGAGGGTGAAAAACCCACCAAATATTTTTGTCACCTGGAATCTAGAAATTTTTTGAATAAAACAATAAAGAAGGTCGAAACTCCTGAAAAAGTACTCTATAAGCAATCGGATATTATGAATGAAATTAGAGGGTTTTGTGAATCTTTATACCAAAATGCTGATGCTGAAATTGTAGATCTGGATCTTGCAGATGTCCTTACATATAAAGATATCCCAAAATTACAGAAGTGCTTGATTGATAATTTGGAAAGAAATATAGATGAGCATGAACTTTTATCTGTTTTAAAAAATATGAAAAACAATAAATCGCCCGGAAGTGATGGGTTTACAGTGGAATTTTTCAAATTCTTCTGGAGTGACCTTAAGATCTATATCACAAAAGCTGTTCAGCATGTCTTTTTAAGTAAACATTTGCCAATATCCCAAAGACTTGGGATTATATCATGCTTACCCAAGGGAGATAAGCCCAGACAGTTTTTAAAAAATTGGAGACCAATAACTCTTTTAAATGTTTTCTATAAATTAATTTCTGGTTGCATTGGTCAAAGAATAAAATCCACCCTGGATGTTTTAATATCTGATACACAGACTGGTTTTAGGAAGGGCAGGTATATTGGAGAAAATACTAGGTTTATATTTGATTTGATGTCATATACTGAGTTACACAAAATACCTGGACTTTTAGTTCTTATTGACTTTGAAAAAGCATTTGACTCCATATCATGGTCTTTTATTTATAAAGTTCTTCACTTTTTTGGATTTGGTAAAAATATCATCAGTTGGATAAAAATCCTAAACACCAACATCAAGGCATCTATTTTACAAAGTGGATTTCTGTCTGAGCAGTTTGATATTCAACGTGGCTGTCGTCAGGGCGATCCTGTTGCGCCATATCTTTTCCTTCTCTGTGCTGAAATACTTGCAATTTTAATAGAAAAAAATAAAGATATAAACGGTATTATTGTTAACAATAAAGAATATAAGATTTCCCAGTATGCTGATGATACATCCTTAACTCTTGACGGTTCTCCAAAATCCCTTCATGCTGCCCTGGACACTTTAGATTTCTTTGGTAAACTATCTGGTTTAAAAGTAAATTGCTCAAAAACAAAAATTATTTGGATTGGCTCTAAAAAATTTTCTGCTGAGGTTTTCCATCATGCGAGGTGGAAGTTGGCTTGGGGATCTACTACATTTACATTATTAGGTATTCATTTTTCTGTTGTTCTTGATGAAATATTAGATTTAAATTACAATTTACAAATCCCAAAACTTTATGCTCTAATTCAACAGTGGAAAAGACGTATTTTAACTCCCATAGGAAGGGTCACTGTTGTAAAAACGTTAATATTACCAAAACTTAATCATCTTTTCATTTCTTTGCCAAATCCCAAGCAAAATATTATATACATGTTAACAAGAGAATTTTTTAAATTCATTTGGGGATCACAATGCGATAAAGTCAAAAGATCTATAGTTACACAAAAATATACAGCAGGTGGTCTAAATATGGTTAATTAAAAATTTTTTTTGGTGTCTTTGAAATGTTCATGGATTAAGAGACTTATCGATGGTGGACAAGATTGGATTAATATTTTTGAAAGTATATATGGATGTGAAGTTGTAAGAAATCTGTTTGATTTTGGTGATGATTATATAGCAAAATTGATAAACATTACTACCAATAAATTTTGGAAAGATGTACTGGAGTCTTGGCTATATGTAATTACAAAACTAATGGACACAGTGTATGGCCATAATTCAAAAATCCTCTGTACTCCTATTTGGTATAACACAAAAATTAAAGTTGATGAAAAAAGTCTGTTTATAATGCCTTGGTATGAAAAAGGTGTTAAAATCATTGATGATTTTCTAGATGAAAAGGGTGTTTTTCTCTCAAAAGAAAACTTTGCTAAGAAATATAATATTGAATCCATATGTTGTATGAGATTTAATAGTGTTGTTAGTGCTATTTCAGCATTCATGAAAGAGGTAAATTTTTTTTAGGGAACATTATGTCAAAATGTATGGGCCATTTTTACCTTTGTACTATAGAGATATTTTGCCAACAAACGAAACCTCATAATGTATTTATAGATCCATCAATATTTCAAATGATGTACCAAAATCTTTTGAAAAATGGCTGCAAGTACAAGTTTTTAAAGAACTGCAGGTTACTGTACAGGATGTTTATAAAGTTTGCTTTAAGGTATCGAAAGATTCCAAAGTACAGTGGCTCCAATACAGAGTATTACATAGAATTTTGCCAGTCAAATACTACTTGAAAAAAATTAAAATTTTGGATAATGATGTATGTTCATTTTGTAACTCTGAAAGTGAAACTATTGAACACATTTTTTTAAATTGTACAAAGGTAATATCTCTTTGGAACCACCTGAGGATAGAAATATATAATGCTACTGCAAAGCGAGTAGGCTTTAACACAACGAATGTAATATTTAATGAATTGCCATTCCAGAAGTCTAATGCTGTTATTAATTTTCTTATCATTTTTACAAAACAATATATTTTTTACTGTTTGAAAAATAGTACATGTCCAAATATCAAAGGTTTACTAAACCATTTGAGAACAAACTATTGTGTTGAAAAAATAAATTTTCTTAGAAACTCATCTATGATCAAATTTGATTCCAAATGGGCAGAATGGAAGAGGTTATTTGAAGAAAACATATAAATTAATTTTATATATGTAATATGTATTGATTTCTTTTTCCTAGCTACTCTTATAGAATACATTTTCATCTTTTAGTGTGAAAGACAGTAAGAATGTGGGAGTGAGAGAAAAAAAATTCTGTGCATTTAAATATTAAATATGTATAATGTATGATTACTATGCGCAGAAATAAAGCATTATAAAAAAAAAAAAAAAAAAAAAGAAACTTGTGTCTGACTTTAGATTATATTCACTCTCTTTTGCTACATACAACTAAACACCATATAGCTAGATGTTCTGTTATGACAGAAGCTGGTGTTTATACTAATTTTAATGCTTCCACATTGTTTAACATCTGAATACTTGTCAGGAAAAGTGCAGACATAAACTGGAACACCATTCAGATTGACATGTCATCAAGGAAAACAGAATAAGGGGGAATAATGTCTGTGGGAGGTCACTGTAAATGTAGTGCATGTGGTGATGTAATCATTTTAAGCACCTTTGGTACAAGAGATTTTTCACAAATCAAGTACATTGCAAAATATTTTAACTGGTGTGTACATTGTAGTTGCAAACATTTCTAATTCAAATCTAAGTTAAACTAGTAAAAACTTGATTTCTGCTCAATATCGTACATGCCTAATATTATACATTTACAGTGACATGAAATATATTTTCATATTGTATAGTTTCAGAGCATTGTTGGCACCAAAAAAATCAGCTACCTCTTTATCCTGTTATAGCTCAATGAATGTAGTTTAGTTGCACCAATAAACATTCGTTCATTCGGTACATTATTCATTTTCTTGTAGACAGTCATATAAACCATGGTGCCACTTATGGTGGAGATTTTTCCTACTAGAAAAATTATTACAGTCTTACTTGTACATTGAATGTTGAAGTGTTTGCTATAACATCAGCTTTCTCTATACAGTGTGGAGTAGGAAGTGCATTGGAGATCTCTTCTGCCATACAACCAGAAGATATCCATGAAGCTATGAGGAGATACAGCCAGTGTATAGGGCCATTCTCTTCTCATATTGTAAGTATCTACAGCCAGTGTATAGAACTATTCTCTTCTCATATTGTAAGTATCTACAGCCAGTGTATAGAACCATTCTCTTGCCATATTGTAAATATCTATATACGCAGTGTATAGAACCATTCTCTTGCCATATTGTAAGTATCTACAGCCAGTGTATAGAACCAATCTCTTGTCATATTGTAAGTATCTACAGCCAGTGTATAGAACCAATCTCTTGTCATATTGTAAGTATCTACAGCCAGTGTATAGAACTATTCTCTTGTCATATTGTAAGTATCTACAGCCAGTGTATAGAACTATTCTCTTGTCATATTGTAAGTATCTACAGCCAGTGTATAGAACTATTCTCTTGTCATATTGTAAGTATCTACAGCCAGTGTATAGAACTATTCTCTTGTCATATTGTAAGTATCTACAGCCAGTGTATAGAACCAATCTCTTGTCATATTGTAAGTATCTACAGCCAGTGTATAGAACTATTCTCTTGTCATATTGTAAGTATCTATACAGGGAGTGTATAGAACCATTCTCTTGTCATATTGTAAACTATTATCTGATTGGTTAAGCACATAAATGACTCAGATTCGCTTGCCTATCTTTGGGCTTGATCATTTTGATGTATTTCTGTATATCAGCATCAAATGTATTGGGCACAATGGCTCAGTGGTTGGAGTATTCAGTTCATAACTAAGAAGTTGTTGGTTGAACTTCTGCTCGCATTTTGGCAATGTCAGACCAAAGACATGAAATTAGGTAGCGACTACTTTTTCTGCAAACACTCAGCAGTTAGAAGTGAGAGTCACTGGTTTTTTTTTTGGATGAGACTTTTAAAACTGAGGTCCTGTGTCACATGTTAAAGGCATTGAAGAACCCTTACTGTTATAGCTCTGTGCATTTATATCTAAAATTATGGAACTTCACTAGTGGCTGGTGATGCCTCACTGTGATTGAAGAATTCTCAAAGTGATGTAAAACAAAAATACCAAAAAAAAAATATTTTCATCTTGTCAAGGAGATGCTCAGCTGAAGAGAGACAAACATTTGTCATGATCAGTATGCCAAAAAGCAGGATAAAAACATGTAGTCTGACTTAATGTACTCGATGATTGCTTAAATAGTCCATTTTCGAGTTGCCATATTCTGGCATGATTCTAACATATACTTTGTACTTGATACATCTCCAATTTTGATGGCATCATCATTCTGGTGATTAATTAATCTTTTCTAGATAGATGATGCTCCCCAGGTTCCTTGCAAACGTTTGTAGTTGTTGTACCGAAAAAGCTTGGGGTAAAGATGATGTCGTGTTGGTATACAATCAACAAAATGTCTGGAGCATAATCTGTTGTGACGTGAGCGCTTGTAGTCATGGCGCTTTAACACTTTAAGCTATTTTCTGCAGAGTTTGGGCTGTTTAGCTGTGGGAAATGGAAAGAATATTACATCAGCCATGAACCCATATCTCCCCTTCTTCCTCGTATCTGACATACATCCTTCCACAACACAATAGTACTTGGGCATTTCGCAGCAGACGAACTCGTTTCTAACAAAAACAATTTTACCGAAAGTGATGTGCCCCTCAATTTTACAAAAATCATGTGACTCAAGAACAAAGTAAATGTTTGAATACTGCTGGAATATGGTAACTCGAAAATGGTCTATTGTAAAACAACAGCATTGTTAAAAATCCAAGAAAAGCTATTCTCTAAATTTAAATAAGAACATTCTATGAAGGTAATTAAATGGCATAAATTTTGACAGGAGCACAATATATTGTCAAGGCCAAGTGTTACCATATTTGGGGTGAAGCATCTCTAAGATAAGAAGAATATAAATTGTGAAATTCTTGACCTTACCACTCCCGAGGCTGCATGGGCAGGGCCAAATATGCTAAAAAAAGGCTATATTTTCAAAATCTTCTTAATGCATGGTTTTGATGCCCATGAAGTCCCTCTCAAATTGTGAAATTCATGGCTCCTGGGTCAGGCCCAAGGTGGGACCAGTATGGCCATATAGTATATGTATTAAATCTTAGAAAATCTTTTTCCTTACTTCCATATTTATTTGAGAAAAATTATATGCATAATAATGATGTCCATCAAATTTTCTACCTAAATTGTGAAATTCATGGCTCCTGGGTCAAGGGTTCAAGCCTTAGGGTAGGGCCAATATGGCCAAATAGTGAAAGTACATATTAAATCTTAGAAAATCTTCTTCTCGACTCCAATATATATTCAAGGAAAAGTAAATTCATGATTATGATGTCCACGAAGCTCTCTATCTATATTGTAAAGTTCATGACTCCTGGGTCAGGGGTTCAGGCCCTAGGATGGGGCCGATATGGTCATGCACTGAAAATATATTAAATCATAGAAAATCTTCGTTACTACACTGTACTGTATATGATAAAAACTAAATGCATGATTATGATGTCCCTGAAGCTTTCTACCTAAATTGTGAAATTTGTGACTCCTGGGTCAGGCCCTTGTGCAGGGTCAATATTGCCACATAATGAAAATGCATCAAAATAATTTGAGAATGTTAAAATGATTTATATGCTTCAAACTTCCATTTTTCCTTCTCTATTTGAATAGGAATTGTATGTGTTTTGAAAGATCATAAACATGTGCACAGAAGACTTCATATTGAGACTTATATGGAAATATGAGACTCCCTGTATGGGCTGTGATATTCAGGTGACAGTTAAGGCCCATGGGCCTCTTGTTGTTGTCTGCGGAAATATAACCATCTGGCACATTTCATCCATTGATGGAGTGACATTCTACCTCAAGACAAAATAACTATTATCATGAAAAAGTGAAAACCAACGGTGAACAATCTGATAAATCCCATAAAAATATAAAACTGAGAATAGGGCAAACACAGACCCCTGGAAACAAATGAGAAGGATCAGGTGCATGAGAGGAGTAAGCATCCCATTAGACCAGGAAAACAGAGTACTCTGTAGTCAAAGTCAGAACATGTATGTTAAGTATGGCCTAAAAATTGGTGTGAAACATGTCAGACAGTATTTGACCTAATGACAAGTTGCATTTGCAAATTAAATTCCAATAATCATAGAATTTGCAAAAAAGCTAACTTAAAACAAAAATATTGAAACCTCTGTAGCATCAATTTATTTGTCAGTTGCCTGCCTTTGTTTAAGAATTGATCATATGCAGTATATGCTCATGTATGTTATAAAGAAACAAAAACACCATATGCTAGTAATCATGAAATATTGCTATATAGGTATGGGAAGTGGATGATAGAGCTGTGTTTATCCTGTTTGTCAAAAGTTGAGCTATTTGTCATTGTCTTTGTTGAATAAAATATCCAATTATGAAGTAGATATTGACAACTCTATGGTGTCTTTTACTTCATGTTCACTGGTATACATTAAATCAACTCATATTCCCTATAGAGAAAACAATGGCAATGAATTTAAATGTCAGGTTGAAGGCCACAGCAAGAGATGTTTTTCTTTTCATGTTGAAGCTTTTAAATAATCTGCCTCTGAAGAGTACAAAAATAAGTCAGCTAATAAAAGAACACAATTTGTACCCATGGGAATTCTGACAGACTGTTGGAAGACCTTGTCACCAAAGGCTACATCGACATTGTCAATGAGGAACTCTAGCATCTTTTAATACCATCTTCAGAGTACTTTTGCATAGAAGCAGAGTAGTGTTTAATGAAGTAATGTTTTGGATAACTGATCACAATATATGAGTATTTCCTTGTTCAATATCTATTGCAGCTGTCTTTTTTTTTTGTGTGTGCCATAGAAAATGAACAGTAGAGCTAGTAGACATTACATGTAGAAGGCCATTTGGAGTTAATCTTGCAAGTGTTATCTTCTATCTTTCAGAAAACAAATCCCATGGTTCCTCCACACACGAGACTTCTGTGTTTATGATGTTTGATGTGTATCGGTGAAGTGGACAGAATTTAGTAGAAGCACTGAACAGTTGTTCGTTCTATCGAGAGAAATGGATTTCAGAATTATTTCTTGTTTTTTGTGCAACAAAGCATGAAATAAACAATTCGTGAAAATGACAAATTTATTTTACTTCACTTTATGATTTCAATATAAATTTCAAATCACTACAAATAATACTTGTCTTTGATATAAATTACCAAATTGTTAGTAATGCATTGTGAATAAAATGCAAACAAACTTTGAGCAACTAAAATGACATGTGCAACATTTGTTAATAGGGCTACAAATATTGGAATTTTCTGCCAAGTATTAGTTTATCTATAAAGAATTGCACAAACGAGATATTTTAAATAAAAAAAGTCTTGTGTACACAACAGGAAATAAAAACAAATTGAAATTATTTGGAGTAGTTATAATTTGTTTACATACACATGTATTCACTACACTACTGTGTTCAGAATGCAGTCACACAAATTTAGCCAACTTCAACTGACAGTTAATTTGCCATAAAATCCTACATTTATATAGTGTGAACTAGATATTAATTGTCAGTTAAACTTTGCTTAATTTTGTGCTGACTGGGTCATAAAGTTTGGAGTTTTAAAATTTACAAATATTGTGCAGTCATAATATGCATGTAGTATGTCACATAACATTCTGTATGTGTACTTATTTTAACAGGATACAATTTTAGCTCCTTTGACAGGGAAGCAAAAGTGCTAACATTATGGCAGCATTAAATTTTGAACAAACAAAAAACTCTAAATCATGATTACGCCAAACACGGTGTCAGATCCAAGAGTGCCAAATTTTGAATATGTGAAAATAAGTACACATACAGTACCAGAAAGGAGATCAAAATGGACAGTAATTTATGTCAAATGACATGTATTCAATACATAAATACATTGGTGTGTTTTTTTTGTTTTTATACTTTTCATCCATCCGATATAGATAATTGAATGGAATGTCTTGTACTGTTTTTTGTCCAGAAATGTAAAACTTCCAAGTCTTGATATTACAGTGTGCTCCACTGATATTGAACTATATGTTGAAGTAAATATACACCTCTAATAACACTATTTATGTGGTTGAACATCAGTTATAACTTTGCACATAATGAACAATTCAAGTCAGACTCCTGTGGCCATTTTCACAACAAATCCTATGACTAAGATAAATGTTTTGTATCTGCCTTACACTCAACTGAGTGCAACTATGCCCTGAGTACCAATGCAAGTTTTCACCTATGTATAGACTCAAATTTTGCTCATTCACAAATATATGAGTGAAGAATTATTAATACTGATGGTGTTTCAAAAATTTTCATTGTAATCATAAGACTTTTTGTGAAAAGAGCCACTCAGAATTTCAATATATCCAGAGTAGACTGTACCAGACAGAAGGAAAACAAATATGAAATCAAATACTCCGAAAAAAGCAATCCAGTGTAAGACAATCATGATTCAAACCTGCGTTAAATAATTGACATCAATGAGTAGAGGGGTCCAAAATTGAACTGCTGAAACAAATATCTCGTACAATAGAACATCGTGTTTAATACCTCTGTACTGAGATGATGTACAAAGTAAAATGTTCGACAAGTTTACCACCTTTCTTGTACGTATACACGGTCTACAGTGGGGTAACAAACATACGGCAAACTACAGAAAGCATCACAATACTGGATGTAATGAGTCAATCTTCACATTTGTTCACTTCTATCACATACATTTGTCAACTTGATCACTAGTGAAATCTAAAATCTGTTGCAATATGTAAACTAAACCTGTTGGCTTGAGAATTGTCTACAAACTATATTATCATATGAATCTGCACCTGCTCTAGGGTTAGAATCTCTAAGAAATTATAAACCTGAGTATCAGTGTATATACAAAGTTTTCTTCAAATGTTGCAGATAATGGCACTTTTATTTACATTAAAAAAGCATGATCACTTCCTTTATTTTGCATGTAATGGCACTGTTTTTGTAGCATGACATGGTAGAGACATCCATATTTATATAGATATGAAGGAAAAATGTGTATACTATACAGTTTCATATTTACAAATTAATACTGCAGCCAGTGTGTCAACTGATGGATTTCATCAGATATAGCACATGTTCACAAATTAATCCATCTAATGAACAAAGTAATTACAATCTAGGATTTGGCACAATATCACTTTGGGGGAGAACTTTTATTGTACATAAAGCTCTTGTGAAATACAGATTTAATTAAAAAATCAGTTTAGCTCCCCTGTGCTATCTAAGTATAGAAGAAACATATGGACTGCATTGCTCACCTGAGTAGCAATTTCCAATATTAAGCAATTTTTGTATACTTTTCTTATCAAAGAAGCCATGGTTGAACAAATCTGTCCATTTTTAACCCCTCCTGGTTTTAAAAGGCAACAATTTAATTAAAATCAGATCTTATTTTGAAATGATTTTTATAATAGGTATCATTGCAAACTCTGTGCTTCTATTAGAGATTTGAAACAACATTTTATTAGCACATTTCTGCTTTTAAATATATTCATTTCTGGTGTAGTGGTTCTGACGGTCAACAGACAAATTTCAATAGAAAAAGTTCAATTGTATGTTTGACTCAGGTGAGCTAAAAGTGATGGAGCTTGGGAATAACATAATATTACATCAAAAAATACTCAGACCTTGATTGAGATTAATGTAAACTGAGCCAGATATTTCAAGGGACTCTAATTTTTGTGGATATTTTAAAAACAAATATATTTGCAAAAAGAAATAAAATATTCACAAGCTTCTAAAAATGAGTTGTAAAATGGTATAGGACATTCGTGCAAAGGAAAAGGAGGTGAAATTACCCAGGTGAAATTGGAGGGTTTTTTTTTTACGACAAATTTACAATACTTTAATTTACATATCAATGAATACTGAAGTCTTCGAGTTTGATCTTCAACAGTATGGTAGATTTTCATCTGTAGATGTCTTGTAGCGGGCATTTAATAAGTTCTACATTGTAGTGGAATTGGAATAAAAAGGAGATATCCATAATATCAGAATGCTAGTTAGGTGGTTAAATATCAATATCAATATTAATAAAAAAATTGTCATTACCTAGGACTTGCTATTGACACTCGTTGTTCTAAGAAAAAAATTTTGATCACTTTATGATCAAATCAAGCCTCCAATTTTTAACCACTGAAGTACATGTGTATCTTTGTGAATACTTTTCATTTTCTACTGCTAGAATGGTAGTAAGTTAAGGCAAAAAATATGTGCTGCAAAGGATACTATTCAAATTATAATGAAATCATGTAATTCGTATTCAGTTTGTCAAGTAGCTTCTGGTGATAAAAATAGGTACAAATGTCATCTGTTCCTTAGAATAAGTTGTCCTCTTTTTGTTAAAAACATCCTTCACCAACTTCCAAACAGTTCATCAGGAAATTCAAGAAATTAAAGCAGCTAACACCACAAAGATTGAGTTATTTCTCTTTAAATTTCTTAAAAGGCAAACTGTAGGAGCTGATTACTTTTTAAAACTAAAACACACATCCAGAAATCGATCAAATATCTGCAAATGTAAACATCAGCTACCTAACTTACAAACTGCAGTAGCTTCTCTGAAACCTATATTCTCAACAAAAGTGTAATTTGGCACTTGGTGGAAGTACCACTTAATTAGAGCTGTCTGAGGGGAGATGCCGCCTTCACTCAACTGCGATGAGAACCTTTTATTCATGGTCATGGTATGAATAGGACAGGACGTTAAATATATCCCATCCTGCACCGACTGCAGCATTGGAGAGATTACAGAAAGGAGATAATTTCTGTGCTGATTCAGAATGCTAATGTCAGTCTGGCTGCAGGTGGAGAAAGGGCAAGTAACTCCTATTGCATTTTTGCTGTACCATGAGTCATGGAGAGAATTGAGGAAGAAGACGGGTGTAAATAGGTGTTTATAGAAGAAGGTGGGCTGGAGACACTGCCACTGGTCACTGCTTGGCAGCTTCTGAGTACATTCCTGAATACTCTCGGCACCTGTTATAGAACATGATATTAGTTAAATATGGATTATGATTGATTGATTATGTTATTAAATATGGACATGGATCCTTAAATTTTGTGGTTGAGAAAGGTCCCTAATTGTTGCTACAAAAATTAATCCTATATTGTATATTGTAAACCGACTTTTTGTAAAATTTGCGAGAACCTTGTTGGGAATATTTATTGTTGTGAACCAGTCCTTTGATTAATGTCTCTTGTATTTGTTTAAGATTACTTAGGTCGCAAAAATCCCTGTGAATTAGTTGACCACTGATAAATCCCAAAATAAAGTGGAGAATAAAAGCTGGGTTACAGTACCCACATACTCAGGAACAGTAAATTTGTGAAGTTTTATAAAGGTCAGTTCTTCAAGATATTTTCTAGTAATTACTATATACCATAACTCTGTGGTATTTGCATATATAATGATATATATCTATATGAAAATGTCATAAATTCTTCAAGTACCATTTCTTTGAGTCTGTTTATAAAATTATAATGTTCACACTCTTTACATATAAAAAGAGGAAAAACTTATTTTTTATCATCTTGATGATTTGATACCTTGTATATTATGGAGGTAGAATGTATTTTTGAAGATATTTCTCATCACGTGCTGCCTTTTCTGGACTGGGTTGTCCACAAACATGCTCCCGTCCACCACCAGGTGGAGAGAATTTACTCCAGTCAGTCGCTTTCGTAAGTAGTCGGCATTTATTGTGGCTCCTACTCCACCAGCTAAATTCAGTACAATAGAATTATTTTAATAATTATCAGATTCTACAATAGTGTATGTTCAATTAGTACCGTAAATAGTTGAAAAAAAGAAAATTATATACTTGTACTTGATGAAAATATATCAAATAAAATATAGTATTTTTCTTGTACCAGTGATTGAATGATAAAATATTAGAAACATGAAGATAATTCATGCAGTGCCACTCTTTGAATATACATTATGTGGGATGACCTATAACCTTCCAAAGTATAAATGAACTAGTATATCCAAGCAAGGGACGTGTAATTCAGTCATTTTATAGGTGCTGCAAAAATGTACTGTTTATATATATATACTTTTTAGATATCCAAAACTGTAACAGCATAAAATAGATCTGTAATGTTTTGGATTTTTTTTAAAGTTTGAAGTATCATCTTCATTTAATTGAAAGAAATATAATGCATTGTACAACAAATGAAACCATCAATTGGGGTCAGTTAAATTTGAATAATAAAATGATTTCTTTGGTTTGTTAAACGAGATATGAAGGTCACAAATACTGCAGAAAAAATGCATAATCTGCAAATAGCAGATAGATATTATTGACATGTAAATCACAGCTGAAAATCATATGACCTTGACTCATCTCCCTATTTGGTAATGATTTCCATATTTGAACGATGGTAAAGGGAAATAGTCCAAGAAGGACAAACTCTAAACTCATAAATAAATTATTGTATCATACAGACATATATTCTTTATTTTTCTAAATTCAAATCAAATGTAAAAAATGCAACAAAAAAACATTTTCCTACAATATTAACAATGCAGCAAAACAGGTTGCAAAGTTTGGATAACTGCATATCCACACATTGGCAGACGGCACTGAAAACCGGATCTAACTAGATTGAAATAGAATATGCCTTCCTCATGCTAATGACAAACAATGAATTTCGATAATAATTAAGCAGAATATATTTGGTGAATGTAAGTATAAATCACGAAATGTTTGAGCCTAGCAGAGGCCTGGCTGTGGAATACATTTCCACTCTCTAGTAAAAGACTGACAGGTGTCCTAAATATTACTGGATGTGAACATTTCTGCATTCTACCAATAATACTAAAAACTGAAACTGAAACTAGTTTATTTGATTAAAACGCCTAATTTTACATACATGTATTCACTAGCGTTGTACAATAAAATAGTAAAAGAGATGATATTCATAAAAGGTAATAGTAGAAGCTTAATACTAATGCTTAATTCAAACATTACTTTGTGCTGTCACACAACTGGCATTGGGTGCTTTACCAGAGTTGTTGAATTGTTACCTGAGGAGCCTATGAGGATGACTTGGTCGGCATTTCTAAGTTCTGTGTGTTCTACTAAGTAGTCTATCAGAGCATTAAACACCTGGAAACCAGTCAGGTACAGCTTCTTTGATTTGTGGTAGATGATGTTACTTCTGTTTCCTGAGAAGAGTAAAAGAGGGTAAAAAATAAATGTAGGAGTCTTGGTCTGCTGTGGTACAGGTACTTGCAGATGAATTAGTATTGGTGCAATCAAAATTTAGCGCAATTTCTTTCCAACATTAATACAGTTATATAGTGTAGCTTGGTACATCATAACAGAGGAGTAATGAACTTAAAACAATCTTGGCAAATGGCTCAATAAATTTTATTCAAAAAAATACTTGAGGATACGAACTGCAAAAAATCCACACCAGGTTCTTAAAGCACATTACCAGTGACCATGAAATTCATAAATTTAACTCCCCTTATACCGAAGATATTTCACACCAAAACTGACTATAAATGGTCATGCAATCAAGAAAGTTGATTATGTTCAAATCTTAATGCACGACAATCCATAACACCCAACTGCCATATATGTAGCTCATCCGAATGTCTAGTGAGCGACTTAGGGTGACCTATATATTGTCCTGCAAATCTTTGTTCACATGGTCATCAGAGCATCAAAATTCAAGGTTTAGATGTTCATGGAACACTGATGATGGTCAGTCATTCAAATGTTCATTCTACAAACCAAACCTTCTTCCTGACCTTTACAATTTGCTCTGTTTCTGAAGAGAACATGGTCTCGAAATTTGTAATTTAACAGCGTTTACACCATTAGCAGTTTTATACAACACTTCAATATCCATATATGTGGACATTTGTACCTTGTATACAATTTCAAAACACACTGTCAGTATCCACAAAAAGACTAAGAGAAAAATGTGAATGACTTTTATTGAGAATTTTACTATTATTTTGTAACTCTGATGGATTCCACAATAAAAAGTGTATATTCAATTACCTTTAGAATGATTGCTAGTCTGATCTGTATGATGTTTTGCTAAAGCAGACCTGCTGGACTCGATAAAAGATTATTTTGAAAGATACATGCTTTTAAAATGGGAAGAGTGTGGCAAATATTTTTTTTTTGCTATCAGTTTTATGAACTTTTTATTTATTTTATTGTTAAATCACACAATGTAACAAATATTTCTTACCTCAAGAGATGGTGACCTTGACCTTTTTCATGTATCTTTCAAAAAGTGGCATAGACTTTTAAGTGAAATTTCATTAATAATGCCCAAATAGTATTTGATATATCATACACACAATCATTTCATACTGCACATGTATGTGACCCCAGTGACCTTAATTTTTGACCTCCAGAACAACATGAGTCATCCTTAAGTCATAAGACTCTTGTGAACTTTCAATGTACCCCTTGCTTGTCATAAGAGGCAACTAAATGGGGCGGTCCTTCGAATGAGACTGCAAAAAGTGAAGCCCCGTGTCACAGCTGGTATGGCCCGATTAAGATCCCTCCCTGCTCAAAGGCCCTAAGTGCTGACCATAGGCCTAAATTTTGCAGCTCCTCACCAGTAACGGTGACATCTCCATATGAGTGAAAAATTCTTAAGTGGGTCGTAAAACAATATACAATCAATCAATGATAAACCTCAGTATAGTATTTGACATATCCAAAAACCATTTCTAACCTTCAGTAACCTGGGCCTTTGACCTTAAAGACATGTAAAGTTTCATGCTAAAAGCTTTAATAGTGTTTGATATATCACTTAGCCACTACTTTTTGTCAAATGTAACCAGGTGACCTTGATATTTAACCTTTACAAGGACCATTCTTAAGTCATGGAGATTCTTCAGATAAAAGTTCAATGATGAAGTTCATACACTTGAGCTCACAGGAAGCATCTCCTACTACATGTGACCTTGACCAATGGATCTAAAATACAATACAGGACATCCATGTTATGGAAAGTCTTAGTTTGAAATTTTATTGCTAAACTGTTGTATATCATAGATTCCACCTAAAAGCATGGTATGCCACGATGCATTGCTAGAGTTTAAAAACCATTTCTTGCCATAAGTAACATTGTGTCCTTGGCCTTTGTATCTCAAAAACAAGGTGTTTCAATACAACTTTATTAAAAATCAGATACTTCCATCTGCTTATTCAGTTTTATCTTGTAATCAAAATTAGATTTACTGCATTACATAATGTACGTAACAGGTACACATTATACACAAATATGTATATGTGACTGAATATATCAAAAGATCTGATTTTAAGTACATTGGTTTCATTACTAAAGCTCATATGATATTTCATAAATCATCCTATCACCCACTTGACATATAGACCAAAATCACCCCACCCCTTCCACCAAGCCTCTTTTAAAGCAGGCAGACTTCTTGAAAAAGAATATCCATTTCGAGACTGAAATTTTTTAATGCATTGCTTGGAAATAAGTACAAACCTAGAAATGAACCTCCATCACAGTATAGAAAATCCACCATATTCCACATGTGGAATTTTGGGTTTTCTGACTCGCTTGGGGAGAGAATTCCATTGAAAGCTCTGAACATTGGAGCCTCCACACTGGAGCCCAACTCGGTGAAACTCCTGTTAACATATAATGTACAATGACTTTAATTTGTATCTTATACACAAGAAATTCATTTATGAATAAGACGCCAATGGGTCACAACACCCAACAGCACATATAGATGTATCCCACAATTAGTGGATAAATGGAACATATTTCTGGAGATGAGGTTGAGAATTAATTCTTAATCATTCAGATATTTCACTAGGCATGTTCATTGTAGAAAGATCTTTAGGACCAGAAAAGGAACTTTCTACTAGTAATATCTTGTATCATTTGTGGAAAGATGGCACAAATATATCAACCAGTCAGATGCAGCAATATACATGTATATGTAAGCTGCCTCTTTCACTGCTCCAAAGAATATTGTTTGTGTGCTTGAATATACTACTCAAAGTTTGATAAGGATCACTAGGTTATATGTGTGTAATTTACCACTAACATAACAAAAGACATAAATTTGACTCAAAAACGTGTTTACTCAGGTTATGAATGAAAATTCATGAACTTTATCAATATGGAATGCTTGAAATCTGATAACAACACCAAAAGGCATATCATTACAAAAAGTTAACAGCAAACCAGAGAAAGAATTACACAGTTTTTGGGGATAGTCCATCATTACACTTAGTCGATGAAGTGTCAATACAGGGTATGACCTCCCCTTGCATCAATGACGGCTTGACAATGTCAAGCCATGCTGTCAATAAGCACTCGGATGTTTCCAATGGGAAGGTTGTTCTACTCTTCCACGAGGGCATTTCAAAGCTCTGCCAAAGTTGTGGGTTGTGCTCTACGGCGTGAAAGGGCAACCTGCAACATGTTCCATACATGCTCAATCGGATTCAAGTCCGGCGAGCACACTGGCCAGTCCATACGGACAATTGTCTCCTGCTGAAGGTACTGCTCCATGACCCTGGTGCAATAAGGATGGGCATTATCATCCATCAGGATGAACTAAGGGCCAACAGCACCAGTGTAGGGCCTGACATAAACATCTAGGACCTCATCCCAGTACCGCACCCCCGTCATTATTCCTCTCTCCAGGACATGATGGTCTGTTCTTTCATCCCTGCTGATTCCACCCCACACCATGATGGAACCACCACCATAACGGTCATATTAACTGATGTTGGCATCATGGAAATGTTCACGTTGTCGTCCCCACACTCGGTGCCTCCTGTCTGTAAAGTCCAAACAATACCTGGACTAATTGGTGAACAAAACTGGAAACCAATCGTTCTGTGCCCAAGTGACATGATCTTCAGCCCAGTCCAATCGCTCCCACTAGTGTCAACCAGTCAGAGGGACTCGAACACATGCCCTTCTCGAGTTGAGACCTGGATTGTGAAGCCGATTCCGTATTGTCTGAGTGGACACATTCACCCTACAGGCGTTCAGGATGTTGCTACATGGTTGCTGTCCAGAAGGGATGGCGTCGTGCCTGAAGAGCCACATAATGGTCTTGGCGTTGGGTTGTCGACCTCTGACGACCACCTCCATGTCGGTGTGCTGCTGTACCAAAAGTTTTCTGTCAGTTGCAGGCCCTGTTTACAACGCTCTGACTGACGTTTAGTGCATTTGCAACGTCACGTTGTGAATAGGCAGCGTCAAGCATTCCAGTACATCTGCCCAGTTGTTCTGTCGTCAGGTGACACCTTACACATTGAGGGGGCATTGTGTTGATAAACATAGTGTAAACACTCAAGTGAATTTGAAATTTTAGAAAGAATCAGACACTGATGCCTGAGTGAAAATCGTGCAATGGTAGCAAAAGCATATATTGTGATGAGAAACGCATTTCCCGCGGCATGAAAAGCACGTGCAAGTTTGTTGTAGACGTTTTTTATTTCACTTGGACACATTATTGCCAGTTATGCAGTTATTAATTTTTTAAACAGAAAAAATATTTATGATCCTTATCAAATTTTGAGTAGTATATAATGGCAAGATTTATAGGTTAGTGCTTTTTGTGCTTATGAAAGAGTGTTAATTTTTGGTTGCACTAAAATATGAATATAAATCTATTAATCCATTACCTTATAAGACACTGATAGTAGTGCCAATTGATGAATAGTCTAAACTTGCATCAGATCTGACAGAACTCAAATTTCAAATAGGATAATTCCTACCTGCTACAACAACCTGCCCAAGCAATAGACAAAGTCCTACTTCTTACAAAATTCTGCTCCAACACAACAGACAACTCCTACTGGTTACAAAATTCTGTTCCCACACAATAGACAAAGTCCCAGTTGATACAACATTCTGTTCCTACACAATAGACAAAGCCCAACTTGTTACAACATTCTGTTCCCACACAATAGACAAAGTCCCAGTTGATACAACATTCTGTTCCCACACAACAGACAAAGCCCAACTTGTTACAACATTCTGTTCCCACACAATAGACAAAGTCCCAGTTGATACAACATTCTGTTCTCACACAATAGACAAATTCCTACCTGTTATAATGTTCTCACACAATAGACTAAGTCCTACATATTATAGAATTCTGCTCCCACACAATAGACAAATTCCTACCTGTTATAATGTTCTCACACAATAGACTAAGTCCTACATATTATAGAATTCTGCTCCCACACAATAGACAAATTCCTACCTGTTATAATGTTCCCACACAATAGACAAATTCCTACCTGTTATAATGTTCTCACACAACAGACAAATTCCTACCTGTTATAATGTTCTCACACAACAGACAAATTCCTACCTGTTATAATGTTCTCACACAATAGACTAAGTCCTACATATTATAGAATTCTGCTCCCACACAATAGACAAATTCCTACCTGTTATAATGTTCCCACACAATAGACAAATTCCTACCTGTTATAATGTTCTCACACAACAGACAAATTCCTACCTGTTATAATGTTCTCACACAACAGACAAATTCCTACCTGTTATAATGTTCTCACACAATAGACTAAGTCCTACATATTATAGAATTCTGCTCCCACACAATAGACAAATTCCTACCTGTTATAATGTTCCCACACAATAGACAAATTCCTACCTGTTATAATGTTCTCACACAACAGACAAATTCCTACCTGTTATAATGTTCTCACACAACAGACAAATTCCTACCTGTTATAATGTTCTCACACAATAGACTAAGTCCTACATATTATAGAATTCTGCTCCCACACAATAGACAAAGTCCTACCTGTTATAATGTTCCCACACAATAGACAAATTCCTACCTGTTATAATGTTCTCACACAACAGACAAATTCCTACCTGTTATAATGTTCTCACACAATAGACAAATTCCTACCTCTTACAAGACTCTTACTAAAGCAATAGACATCTACCTGCTATAACATTCTTCTATAGATGTACACCAGGCACCGCTTGGGAGATGAATGATCCACTTGTTTAAGTTTGGACTCTTCCCTAAAAACGGCAATAAATTTCTGATATACATTGTACATATTGATGCATATTTAATATTTCTGCCGTTTAAATTGCAGGTTTAAGGACCATAGGTTGAAAATTGGCAAACCCATTTTCAAAAATCATAGTATTGTACATGTTACATGATAAGAAAATGTATAATGATAATTGCAGCATGCCAGTACTAATTTCTCACAATTTTGATCACTTGTAGAAAATTCCATATTCACATCTATAACATACATGTACATTATTAGTTATATAGACACTTAGAAGGGCAATATGAATTTTGACTATATCTACATCTCAATATTCTTTACACTGTGTAATCTGATATATCCTGTCTAACTTATCTCCCAGATAATGTTTGTTTGTTTGTTTGTTTATAGCCGCCTGAGCAATTTTTCAGCTATCCGGCGGCTCTCCCAGATAATGCCAGTTTGGATAGGTTTCAGTGTGTATTTCAAAAATAAAAATACATAAAGCTATCATTACAATTTGTAGAGATATCAAAGGCAAATATATTGAAAATGTACATTACTATAAAATACCCCCCCCCCCCCCTGTAACTTTGAGTACCATTCCATGTAAACTAGTTTTATCATATATTAAAAACAGCAACAAATGAAAATTCATATGACGTTTTGCCCTCACAGATCATATCTCTCTATGTAAAAAGCGATTTCTATACATTTATTTCCCCTGTGGATACCAATATATGTACTAATTATTAAAGGCGTTAAGTTTACTTCTTACCATATCGGATGTAATAACCCGGAGAGGAGCCATCCAGACAGTACGCCCCTCTAGGAAATGCAAACTTCTCTGGAAGAACAACCAGCTCCCCATCAGTGTCCGAGTTTGAGTGATACTGCACAAAAACTACTCGCACATTGGAGATAGCTCTAAGTACCAGTATTACAATGATAACAATAGCAAAGAGACAAATGTGGATGTACAGCCGGCGAAATCCACAAGTCGTTGGCAGGATGGTGGGTCGTGGAAGGTTACGACCTACTGGAATGAACATGGCTTTTCCCTCGCCTGGGCCTTTGACATCATGTTCTGCCATCAGCAGTCTGATTCGTCCATTAACTCCTGCTCTGTCTCAGCACCTGTTGGTTTGTTAAAGCACTTTATAACACAGACGATTGTCACAATATACACAACGATAATGACTGCAGCAAATAGAACTCCCATCATCAATGACAATCAATTGTTTAAACACAACTTGCAATATGCACATCATCTAAATGCAGATACTGTAGATCTGAAACACTGAGGCAAAGTGAGAATATGTAAAAATATGTGACATTATTGATTTGAGCTGTTTCTTACGATAAAATCACACCGTTAATGTACAAGCGAGTGTCCACTGATCAGCAACATCTGTTGTTCATTCTGGTTCATAAAAAGCAAACGTTTGACCACATTAACCTCCTCCTACTCCTGGTAACAAATAACAAGGACTATGCTTATGTGTACGTGATAGGAGTACTTGGTCATGTGGTATATAATTTTAAAATCATTTGACACTTTGTGATCAAAATCAACCCCTTTATCAACAGAGCACATCATTTCACCTTATCTTCAACAACTCAATACATATGAATACAACTAAATGTATGAAAACAGACTGATCAATATGTTATTTTTATGTGATATTTAGTTATATGAATAATAATATTGGAGGTACATATGATGAAGTAAGTAATCATCTATAAAGCTGCTGATGTCTTGACCTACTGAGTAAACACTGACATAACAATACCTGGAAGTTCATTGATCAGAAGTACTATTTTTAGATCAATTAATTGATTTGGGAGCCAAGGGGTTATCAAAAGGTAGTGCCACCATTAAAAATAACACAAATTACACGCATTAAATTCTAAACACATACTTCAATTTTAAATCATAGGACATGCATCTGAACTTCTGTACTTTGAACATCGATATCGCCAAAACCATGGATATATCAAAGTGAGATGGAAGACCAGCAACATTTTCTTTACGTATTTTAACCTCAACATCTTGAACTCGTGGATATTCTAAAGTTTTTTTTCAGGGTCCCATTGAATTCAAGATAACAAAGTTTGACTGTATTTGATTTTAAGTTTACCAATAAACATCAGCTTTACAGAATCACAGCAATCAAGAGTCTCCCTGTTTTAATGAGAGAGGAGATATATCACTCTTAGACTATATATATACCAGTGCTCTAAATCTACATCATATAAAGAGCATTAGTACATTTACAAATTGACAGTACACCTGAAAATGTACCTTATTTTTAACCCTGTTCATGGGTTGAACCTTTCATGATAGTTCAGGAAAATTAATCAAAAATATTAGATTTCATTATTTTCCACCATGTTTTACAAGCATCAAACAGTTTAATTGAAAAAAAAATAAAAAATGACAGTGTAGTGGGAACTGATGGAGAATAACGCCTGAGATCTCAAGATTTTATTTTTTTTTAAAATAACAACCTTGCGCGAAAACAAAACAAGTTCTATATTGGTGATTTGTGCAACTTGTACAAAGTAGAGTTCTTCTTTGCAAGAAGACATACACCCATCTGAACTGTATTTGGGGTCTGTGTATAAAATCTCCATTAAGGAGGTATACTACATCATCATAATGGCCGACTTCCTTATAAAACATAAATGAAAATATGAATATCAGCAGTATTTGTCCTTTTATATCTGACTACCTAGCTGGGTAGCTCAGTCATTTAACATCTACTGCTGAACTGTAGATTGCAGGTTAGAGTCCAGCAGGGGTTTTCAATTTTTTCAGATTACTTTCAACTAAAACTGTATTTTTTGACTAAATAAAGTAAATTTGAAAGTTAAACTTAAAGATGTTGTACATATCGTTCACTTCATTCACACTAATTTTCTCTGGTGTGTTATTCCTCCTTAAGCCAAGGCACATAATAGTCAATTTTGACTGGGTGCCTCTACCGATAAGAAGAACCTCTTAAAGCAATAATTGTCAGTAGCACTCAAATGCTTCCATATTGTAGATGATTTCACATAAACCACCTTAATAATTACTTATTGAACAAATGTTGTTATGTAATTATCTTTTATGATTCATAATTCATAAGTTTGCATTGTTATCTTTCCTCATCTTATCTATTATTCCACTGTTTTTGGTGTTCGGCCAAAAATAAGGTTTATGGTGACAGACATTTTAAATTACAGAAAAGGGCACCAAGAATTAATTGTGAATGTGAAAGTAAAACAAACTCCTAGTGTTGATATATTTAGTGTTCTTAAATGGATGCTTGTTCATAATTATTTTATATATAGAAAGTATGTGCTTACTTTTAAGGTTCTAAAAAAAAACATATGACACCATGATATGCGTATGTTTTTAGTTATAATGTAAGAAAAGACCCCTTCTAATTCGTTTATTGCAAGCACAGAGACTATCAGTCTTTATAATCATCTCTTATAATTATAAAAACAATATAACTAATACTCACATGCAGAATTACATTTCCATTTGAATAATAAATGTGAAGACTAAAGTCCTATATTCCTCTCGCAATATTTCCTATTGAAGGAAATTCGAAATAGAATTCTAAATGCCAAGTTTGTACGATCATATTTTAAAATTCCGGGAATAATTTACAAATCATTTTCATGACTTTTCTAAGCCTTACGTGTTTGATGATTGGTTTAGGACAGGTGGAAGAATTGTTTTTTAAAAAATTCGTTCCAACGAAATTACACAGGAAGAAATGAAACCTTTCAGTTAAAACTGAAAGGTACCATTCAGTGACATTTCAGTGATACTTCAGTCGACTGAATGACAGGCACATTTCAGTGATCATTCAGTCAGTACAATGCACAAGAACGTCAAAGCCCTCTGAATGGGCGCCTTTCGGAAAACAGACTCCACGGGTCATTTGTCGAAAGAAGACCGAAGGACAATGTCACGTAAATACTACTAATTGCTGTAGAAAAGAATTTCACATCTAATAGAAGTTTTGATATCAAAATAACAGAAGTATTCATAAAATAATATATTTATTCCAAGTTTTACGGTGTGATAACAAATATGTAAACATTTTCTTTAAATTAATGAGAATTTCCTTTATATCACAAATTTAGGACATGGCATTGTAATTTTCAATATTTTTTATACAGAGCAAAATAAAATACATTGTAAGCAAATAAATAATTGCGTACAACGAATTCCATCAAATTGATTAAATGCATGTATCAATATTGAATAATATGATCAAACAATTATATAAGGTGTGAGTTGTATTTTTTTTTTTCCTTCAAAACATAGCAACAATTTCAGCTGGTATTTGCTAATGGCTGGGTAATTGTTTTATAAAGGGGCGAGAGAAATTCAAAAATATCAAAAACTGTATTTTCATTGCCATATATTGAGCCTTTTCCACGTTTATTGTTTTATTTAGTCAGACTCGGTTTTCGTTTGATGTTTATTTGTTTATTCCACCAGGCTTTGTTTTTTCTTTGATGCAGACGTAGTCAGACTTTGTTCATTCAGTCAGCGAGTGCGACCGGACACCTCCGCTTCGGTACTGTGTATTATACACATTGGTCGGTCGCTGTTCATCTTCTTGAACAAGCAAAAAAAAAAAAGAAAAAAAAAAAAAAGATTATGGTTCTGACCTTTGATTGGATTTAAATCTATTTTCACCCATTTAGATACAAGAGGAATGGGGAGGTCGCAAATTTTTGGCTACATGAGAATGTTGAAATTTTAATCTTTAAATTTGTCGAAGATTAGCATTCTCTACAAGAATGGTGTTCGATGGAATTGAAGCAATGTTGCATGGGAATTATATTTATTTAAAATTTAAGGCAATCACCTTGCTACCAAATATTGTACGATACGATCCTCATTATTACACTACAAGATTTTTTAAAAAGTAAACATTGTAAATGGATTGGTTGATTGATTGATTATATATTGTTTAACGTCCTGCTCGAGAATCTTTCACTAATATGGAGACGTCACCATTGCCGGTGAAGGGCTGCAAATTCTAGGCCTATGCTCGGCGCTTATGGCTTTTGAGCCTACTGTGACACGGGGCCTCGGTTTTTGTGGTCTCATCCGAAGGACCGTCCCATTTAGTCGCCTTTTACGACAAGCTAGTGGTGCTGAGGATCTATTCTAACACGGGGATATATATATATATATATATATATATATATATATATATATATAGATAGATAGATAGATAGATAGATAGATAGATAGATAGATAGATAGATAGGTAGGTAGGTAGGTAGGTAGATATATGACGTATGTAGGAGGGGGGGATCCCCCACTTCCCTCCGAGTTTAACAGAATTAAATTCATAAAATTATATGTACTTGTATGCATTTCCAGTTGTAAAAATATTGTGTTAACCCTTAGTGTAAGTATATGAAACATGTCATAGTCTTGAAAGATAGAGAACTTTACAGGATCAGGCTTTCGGGCGGGGCTCTAATGAATAAAGAAACAAATGCATTAAAATTAAATATCTTTTAAAATCGCCTACATTGTGTGCACCATCCTTAGGTAGTCATTACCCTTCCCTTATTCTATCATTATTATTATTATATTATTGTGTGTGTGTGTGTGTGTGTATGTGTGTGTGTGTCTCTCTCTCTCTCTGTGTGTGTGTGTATGTGTGTGTTTGTGTGTGTGTGTCTCTCTCTCTGTGTGTGTGTGTTTGTGTGTGTCTCTCTCTCTCTGTGTATGTGTGTGTTTGTGTGTGTGTGTGTGTGTCTCTCTGTGTGTGTGTGTGCGTGAATCATCTGTTTGTTGGTGTTATATAGCTGGACAGATATTCATGTAATATTCTCTTTTTTATAGAAAAGTGCAAGATTTACTAAAGATGACTATGCATACATTGGATGATGGCTGATTACTGGGTATGTCCAAAAAGAAATCGAATGAGGAATTGATTCCTACTTTCTCCAGAAGAGTCTGAATACAGAATGCAATGAAAATTAACTTACAACAATGTAAATAATTGTAAATGATTAGCTATGTTTAATAAAAGTGAAAAATGCTTTGTTCCAATAAAAAAGGAATAAATAACTATTACTTGAAATTTCATTCTGTGTTTTGGTTTTGATTTGTCATGCAGCATAGTTAGATAATCTATAAAAGTTATTTGTATGAGCAGTGATACCAACAAATGGTTTACTGTGATTTTATTGAACATTCACAAAATGAATGCTGAGGTAGTGTGTATGACTGAAAATCGATCGATTGATTTTATACTGTTTAACGTCCCGCTCAAGAATTTTTCACTCATATGGAGACGTCACCATTGCCGGTGAAGGGCTGCAAAATTTAGGCCTATGCTCGACGCTCAGGGCCTTTGAGGAGTGAGGTATCTTTATCGTGCCACACCTGCTGTGACACGGGACCTCGGATTTTGCGGTCTCATCCGAAGGACCGCCCCATTTAGTCGCCTCTTACGACAAGTAAGGGGTACTGAGGATCTATTCTAACCCGGATCCCCACGGGGTCTGAAAATTGAAAGTTATACAGATGCAGGTAAACAAAAACAGAAAAATTTCTGGATGGTCATTTACATGTAACTAGAGGAGAACAAACTGCTTAATGAAATAAACCATATATCATTGAAACACAGCTGAACAATTAGTGAAAGAGACGAGGATAGACTCGGAAATATAAACATAATTAGGTAAATAATTATACAATGATTTCTGGCTTAATATATGGATTAATGGTCAATGACATATAATAGACTTCACCGATTCCTAACTGAATGGTTGCTTAAAGTTGGTTTAATGGACTGAAACCTGAGTAGATGCTCACTGAAACTTGACTGAATGGTCACTGAAAACTGACTGAATGGTCACTGAAAACTGACTGAATGGTCACTGAAAATTGACTGAATAGTCACTGAAACCTAACTGAATATTTACTGAAACCTTACTGAATGGTTACAGAAACCTGACTGAATAGTCATTTAAATGTTCCTGCTATTCAGTTAGCTGAATGAAGACTGAAAAGTGACTGAAAAGTACTTTATCAGTGATGAGTCAGTTACCATTCAGTCACTTTTCAGTTCACTGAAAGGAAAGATTTCATCCAGTGTTAATTTCGTTCCCAAAAATAAAATTCCTTCCCACGAAATAAGATTTTCTCGATATTCACTCCTCAAAGAACTAGTAAGCTTCTGAAATTTACGGTGGCCGGTTTAGGACAGGTGGAAGAAATTATTTTACAAATTCCTTCCGACGAATTTAAAATTTTCGTACCCACGAAATTTCGTTGTCAAGATATTAATTTCGTTTCCACAAAAAGCTTTTTTTTTATTGTTATTTATTATTATTCTTTTTTCACATGAACTTCCTTTACCTAAATCAATGCATAAACAAAAACTTATTATCGATTTCATATTGCTGAAATGTATGAACTCATATAACAGACTTTGGTTGATGTAAATTTATACAATAGACATTTGCTGTTGTATAAACTTATTTTACAAACGTTATGTCTTGCCATTATGTAATTCACAACTAATATGTAGTAAGTTTAGGTCATATATTATATAGATATATATTTGTGACTGGTCTTTCATTATGAAGTCTGCGGAACATCAGTTGCCATTTGTGAACATTAACACAATAGGCCTTCCATGCACTTTCAACGAAGAAAAAAAACCTATTTCATTTATTTCAAGATTCTTTAATGCATGCACATGTACAAAACACCTGTCTGTAATAGTGGGGCTGCGCCCGGTAAACGTGAACGAAAGTCCCTGTGTTGTCAGCGAAAAAAGCAATGGATTTTAAAACAGAAATATACTATGGCTGGTTTAGGACTGGTGGAAGAATTGTTTTTAACAATTCGTTTCCAGAAAAGAACTTTCGTTCCCACGAAAGAAGATTCTTTCAATTTTGACTTATCAAAGGACTTCTAAGCTTGTGAAATTCACTAAATGTGTAACATCCAAATAAAATCAAAATACTGAGAGTAATGGTGGGAGTTGATTTTACATAGATTTGCACTAGAAGCTTCTTAGATTGAGAATTATTCAATAATGAGAGAGAGAGAGAGAGAGAGAGAGAGAGAGAGAGGTATCTACAAAAGTCATAAATGTACATAATTGTTGTGTCTCTATAACAATCAAAGCGCAATTAATTTTGTCTAATTTACATACAGACATTGATAAGTTAACACCTTGTCTGGATTGTAATTTACTATTCCAGCATACTATACTCTTACGGCTGCTCATTTTTTCAAGATATGTCATTATACATTCATATTCTAGCACAAGACCATTTTGGGAAAAAAAATCCATACATAACTTAAATAATTCTTAGGTTAATGCTAATTTTTTAATTTTTTTTCTACACCTTCTCTTTATAAAATGGGGAGAGGGGCTGATATGACTTACACAACTAAACAGTTCCTCGATGTGTGAAGTGCAAGAACTTGTAATTAAACCTTAGACATTCACTTATCCTTTATCTTTAAAATCGTCTATGGTCTTAATATTGACCAATTATTGGTGAAAAATCTGCATGGTCAAAATTTTCTATAAAAATCCAGTCATCCCAAAATCTCATTAACTATTTGTTGTTGTTGTTGTTGTTGTAGGGATTGGGAACTCTGTGATAGTCACCACTTTAGCCATGATAGGTGCAACATAACCCTGACCTACTTTATTACCTAAATACTCTAAAGTAGCATGACAAAAGTCGCTCTTCGCAAGGGTCACAGACAAATTCCCTTTAGCCAGAATGTTGAAGAACTCGTGCATGATTCGAAGATGTTCATTCCATGTGTCGCTGTAGATGATGCCATCATAAATGTAGGCTTCTTATCCTTGAAGGTCATGAAGAAGGAAGTGAATCATTCTCTGACAGGTCACTGGACAATATTTCATACCAAAAGGCATCTCTTTGAATATAAACAGCCCATCAAGAGTCACAAATGCAGAAATTTCTTTGGCTCTTTAAGTTAATGATACTTACCAGTAACTTTTCAGCAGATCAAATTTAATGACAAATTTTGCATTTCCGATTTTGTCAACATAGTCATTGATTCTGGGGATCGGATACGAGTCTGTTTTATTGACAGGATTCACATTTCTTAAGTCGGTATACATTCGGTAGGTACCGCCAGGTTACAGTACGAGAACGCTAGTAAGCTCCAATCACTTTTACTTGGCTTAATAATGTCATAGTTCAGCATGTATTGCACTTAGGTTCTTACGTAGTGTAATTTTAATGGATTCAAACGATATGGAAGCTGTTTGATGGGCAAAGCGTCACCACTATAACATCATGATAAGCAGCATTAATCTTTTGTTGGAACATCCAGAAAGAATGAAGGATAATTAGCCACGAAATATTGAATTTGATCTTTCTGGTGAATATTCAAATGTCCAAGATTGGCAAGAATTTTGGAGTTCTTTATAAACGGACACTCTGATTGAACAGCCATACTCTCCTTCAATCATTAACTTCAAAAGATGCATTCACACTTGACTACTCCAGTTCATGATGTCACGGGAAAATATTCCAAATCAACTATTCTTACATCGTATAAACGTACCAGAAGTCCTTTCCACCATTCTCTACATTAATGTCATTTGGTTCAGTACAATCTTGATATTTCTTGTCGTTGGCCGAAGTGGAAATGATTTTACAAAATTCCATTCACATCTATCAAAATACCCTTTCAACATGTTAATTCGACAAACTCACATTTTTCTTGCCACTGGTCAGGTGTCTTTGTTTCATAGTTCACATCACTAAGCCTGCTTTCAATTTTATAAGGGTCGTAATATCTGGCCTATAAAGGATGATCAAGAACAGGCAAAAATACAAGAACCTTACCACCGAGTATGAAAAGTCTGTTCCAAGCATCTTTGTCATATCTAACTTTCAATATGACTTGATAACTCTAGAAATTTTCTTGTGCTAATCAGGAAGCATGGTAAAATTTCTCTGTGAAATTAGATACATAGTCTAAAAAGTTAAGAACATTAGTTTCACTCAACCACCTTTCCTTCAGCAATTTCAAAGGACCTCTACATGCAACTGTGTGTCCAAACACTAATTCAAAGGAACAGAATCCAAGAGACTCCTGAACTGCTTTTCCTGCAGCAAATAAAACAAGGTGAACTCCTTCATCTAAGTCTTTATCACTCTGATAACAATATGACTTAATAACAGTCTTAAGGGTTTATTGAAAATGTGCAAATGTTCTTTGATATTCAGGATGATACGCAGTGGACTTATACTGTCTAAATTTAACTCAAGCATGACTAGTTGTAAAACAAAAACAACAAACAAACAAAAAAAAAAAAAAAAAAAAAAAAAACAAACAAAAAAACAAAAACCAAAAAACAAAAACCAAAAAAAAAAACAACCAAAAAAAAAAACAAAACAAAAAAACCAAAAAAAAAAAACCCCAAAAAAACAAAAAACAAACAAAAAAAAAAACAAACAAAAAAAAAGCATTATTCAGTTTGGGAGGTAGAAAAACTACACTGTTTTTATGTTAGTTGTTTCTGACGACAGTATAACGTTTTACAAATAAGTTATTAACACTACAATGCTTATCAATTTTCATGTTCAAGATCTCCATGTCTTCCAATACATATTCCGTTAAAATCATTTGCATACCTATGAAAATCGATGAATTTTACAACCGCGGAAAAAAAAAACCCGTCATACGGTAGCAATTAAATGCTGGTTCCCTGACCAGGTCTTGGGCAAAGGTCCTACACAATCCACTAAGGCTCGATTAAAAGGTTCTTCAAAAGCTGGACTGTGTTGAAGAGAGGCAGATGGAATTTCTGATTTCAACCATCTGACAAACATATATGACTTTCGAAATTCTGAAGCATTCATTCCCAATTTGGGCCAACAAAAATGATTCAGAATTCTGTTACAAGTCTTACTGACATTTAGATAACCTGCCATAAGTGTGTCGTGAACAAACCTTATACTGGTATATGCCCATAGGCAGTGCCGTTCAGCGGTTTTACAAACTTGGAAGGTTTGCGACAAGCAAGTAAGGAAGTAAATAAATTTTATTTAAAGTCGGTATATATACATATTACAAATCAACACAAATTTTGTATAGTTTTTTAACCGACTATCACTTATATCAAAGACAAATTACGACACATAGCATGCATATACAATATAAAGACATATCAAAAATTAACGAAAGAAAAATTAAAACATTCCATGCTAGAATATATATAGATTATTATTATACTTTTATTATACTATTTTTATATAGCGCCTTATCTAATTATATAATTACTCTAAAGCGCTTAACATGTAAAACAAGGGCAATATAAAAACGAACATTATATAAATTGAAAGGTCACAAAAATAATAATCATCTAAAGTCGAAATGGGAGGCATTAGTAATATTTTTTTTTTTTTTTTTTTTGTATTATCATTTTTGTTAAAACAGAAAATAACTGGATACATTATAAATCAAAAGCAAGTTTAAAAAGATGTGTTTTTAGTTTTTGTTTAAAAACAGCAAGTGATTGTTCACAACGAAGGTTCAGCGGGAGGCAGTTCCACAGGGTGGCCGAGGACACATCGAACCTTCTATCACCATACACCCTGCTGTGAGTGCGTGGCTTTAGAAGGCACAATGAATCTCCAGACCGGAGTGTACGTTGTGGGCGGTATACCTGAACCAGTTCCTGGATGTATGCTGGGGCTTTTTGATGCAGTGCTTTGAAGGCGTACAAAAGGATTTTATAAGTTGTTCGATATGCCACAGGTAGCCAGTGAAGGGATATGAGAATCGGTGTAATATGCTCATATTTCCTTGAACGTGTCACTAGCCTGGCAGCGGTGTTTTGAACTTTCTGCAATTTCTGCATGGACGTGGCCTTCACACCATAAAGAAGAGCATTGCCATAATCTAGTTTAGATGTAACGAGTGATCTTACGATTGTCCTGCATGCATCCTCAGTTATGAGGGATCTTATCCTACCGATGTTACGAAGATGGAAATAACAGGATCTAGACACTGAATTAATTTGAGAATCCATGCTAAGTTCACTATCGAAAAGTACCCCAAGATTTTTGACACAGAAAGCATTAGTGATGACAGATCCCCCAAAGGCAAGTTGTTATCCTGAAAATTCATTTGCCTTACGTTTTGGGGAAAAGATGATTAGTTCTGTCTTTTCTTGGTTCAGTTTTAGTATGTTGTTTCTCATCCAGTTTTCTACATCCGAAAGACAGCTTTCAAGTCTATCTGCAATGTTGTCCCAGTTTTCCTTCGGATCTATGATCAGGTATACCTGAGTGTCATCCGCATAGCAGTGATAACACATATCATGCCTCCTGCAAATTTCTCCGATTGGTTTGGAGAACATACAATATAGACGAGGTCCCAGGACAGAACCCTGTGGGACACCAAAGTGGAGTAAGAACTCTTTGGACAGCGCAGTTCCAACAGCAATTTGTTGACTTCTACCTGACAGATAAGACCTCATCCATGATAAAGCCGACCCTGTGATACCAAACGCGTACTCAAGTCGCCCGATGAGTATGTTATGGTCTATAACATCAAATGCAGCCGAGAGATCAAGCATCACGAGGGCAACACATGAATTCCTATCCAATGCAGAGGTAATATCATGGTGCACCCGCAAAAGGGCAGTTTCAGTCGAGTGACAATTTCGGTATGCAGATTGCACTTGGTCATGAAGCTGGTAAGCATTTAAGTGTTTTTCGAGTCGAGCTGCCACTACTTTTTCCAATACTTTAGACAAGAAGGGTAAGTTCGAAACAGGTCGGTAATTTTTTAATTCTTTCTTGTCAAGTCCCTGGCGTTTGATTAATGGCCGTACTATGGCTTTTTTGAAATCCACTGGTACTTTTGCTTCTGAAAAGGATTTGTTGATAATTGCAGCAACGGTTGGTAAAACACACTCTAAACATTGTTTCAAAATTTTCGTTGGTATCTGGTCTAATTCGCAGGACTTCGTTGGTGCATTACTGATGATATCACGCACCTCAGAAACTGACACTGGCTCAAACATTTCCAGAGGAAGACCACTAAACTTGATGTCAGCTCGAACAGCATCATCCATAGACGATAACATGCTCGAAGAACATAGATTATCTCTAATTTTCTGAATCTTCCCAATGAAGAATTCGCCAAATTTGGATGCAAGATCCAATTCGTTGTCATGCTCAGGCAATACTGATATATTTGTTTTCCCCATGAGACTGTTAGTAAGCTTGAAAAGTTGTTTCGAGTCACTGCCTATTTCCTGAATTTTGTTTGTATAGTATTGAGTTTTACAGTGCCGCAAGAGTTTAGTAACCTGCGTACATTTCTCACGGAAAATTTCCTTGTGTACAGATAGTTTTGTTCGTCTCATCACCCGTTCAGCCCTCCGCCGATCTCTTTTGGCGGAATGTAAGTCATCGGTAAACCAAGGAGTATTTGGTCGTAAAACGATCTCCTTTGATTTCTGAGGGGCATGCAAATCGATGGTGGTTTGCAAGATCGCATTATAATTCACCACAAGTTTCTCAACAGATGTTTCTTCATACGTTATATTTGAAAAATCCAAATCATTTTTGAAACTGCCAATGTCGATGTCACCAATTCTCCGAAAAGTTACCGTTTTCCTCTCCCTAGGAGGTCTGATAAGGCGCAGTGAAACATGAATTGCAAGGTGGTCCCCACTTATGTTGCCATTGTTGTCACATATACCAGGATCAACCACGAACGGCGTTCCATGAAATGTTCGACAATCATCCCTGGTTATTAACACATCTAATGTATGGCCATGAAGATGTGTTGCATCGGAAATATGCTGCGTCAATCCATGCCCCTTTAATATTTCTGTAAATGTTTTAGCATCCTTGTCATTAGGATCATCTAGATGGAAATTGAGATCCCCTGTGATAAGTAACTCACCAGGAATTAACATGAGACCATCTAGATAGTTGGTCCATTCTTCAAAGAAAACTGAGTTCCTGAGATTATTAGATTTCGATGGTGGTGGGCGATAAATAACAGAAAGGCGAATAAAGTTGTTTTTGACACCAACAGAGCATTCTAGATGTTCAAAATGTGTATAATTGGCATCTTTCTTCGCCGGGATCACACGAATATGTTTTGCGTGGACAATCGCCAGGCCTCCGCCCCTACGTCCCAACCTTGGTTTATGAATGAAATTGATAAAAAGGCATAAGATATAGAGGAAGAATAAGCCACACTACACAAAAGTGGACATCACATAAAAAAGCAGCAGCAACATTTAAGCAAATCGCAACATAAAATTTTGCAAAAAGCAGAACAATCTTACACAGGAGGCTAAACAAATATTATTAAGAATTTAATAAATGTGATTTAAATGCACGCTAGATTTTATATTAAATAAAACAAAGAAATTTAGTTGAGCCATGCAAAAAGAAACTTCACATAAAAAGCTGCATAGATAGAGAGAAGTGAAAGCAACATTTTTAAACTAGCAGAAGCAAAATATAAATCTATACGTACACCTAAGATCTGCATGATTTACATATGGGGTCAGACCATGTGGCAATAATACTTTTAAACTGAATTAAGGTTGCAAGATGCCTTGTTTCACTTGGTAGAGTTCCAGATCTTAGGGGCACTGTACCTAAAGAACTGCAGTCAATACCTGGTTGTGCTCACAATGGGTACAACAGCAACATTTGTGTATCGAAAACTGTAAGAGTCATCTTTAAATGTATTAAGGTTTTGTTGAAAGAGATCGAGGACAAGATTTGTTTTAAAACATGACCTGAAGGACATTTTTTTAGGCATTTTTATCACACAAATTAGTGACTCTGAAAGATTTTGGTAGAAATAAGGAAAATAGAGGCAGTCTCTCAGCTTCAGAACAAGTAGTTAAAGGTTAAGCAAGTCACGATGAAGGCAGCAGAAGGCAACAGAAAAATAACAGATAAGATATATGAATCTTTCAACCACATTCATGTATATGATTGTAATTACATGCCGAGTACTTTGGAGTGACCTAAATCTAGCAAAAAACTTAATCCTGATAGTGGGTCACAATTGGCTGTTTCTGTTGCCCAATCTCATTCATCTACAAAATATTTGGTAAATAGATATTAGTTAAATTGAACTTGATCAAAACCAATATATCTGTAGCTACGCTCACTTAAACGATAGCACTCTCAGCATGTTAGCGAGCGAAGCTTGAGACACGACGAGGTCGCTACAATAATTACATGTCTGAGTCACGTCATCATTTGAAAATTATTGTCCTTTGTACTTCTGGGAAAATGTCGCCGTCACAGCAACATACTTCATGGACAACCTCGTAGATAAAACAAACAAATAGTTTGTAAAGTACCACAAACGTTTTTATATTGCAGACAAGCTATCTCCTATCGTCGTTTGTTGTTGAGAATTGCTTGGTTTGCAATAGTCTGGATCATCCCGACGTTTGTGTATACGCCGACTCTACAGTGTAGATTTGTTACGAAAAAAGAAATAATCACAGCTTACAGCAAGCGAGTTCGCTCTAATGATTACATAATTTGCTTTTCATTAGCTGACAAAACGGTCGCACCCTCAGCATGTTAGCGAGCGAAGCTTGAGACACGACGAGGTCGCTCCATTGATTACACGTCTGAGTCACCTGATTTGCTCGTCATCATTTGAAAACTAATGAGGATTGTCCTTTGTACTTCTGGAAAAATGTCGCAGTCACTGCGGCATACGTCGTGGACAATCCTGTCGGTAAACCAAAACTAATAGTCTGGAAAGTACCAACACGTTTTTAAATTCCAGACAAGCTTTCTCATATCTTCACACAGTTTAATGTTGTTGATAATTGCTTGGTTTGAAAAAAAAATAGCGGCTAATTTGACGTCACAATGCACTGTTTGCATAGTTCGCGTTAAATGAATGAACGGATTAAGCATGTACTCTAGTGATCACCATACTTTTATAAGTCGTAAATACGGGAATTCGTTTTTATTATTATTTTATTTTATCTATTTATTTTATATGCACAAAGCAGCACATTAATATGTGTTTTTGAGTGTTATCATTGCAAATAAACTATCAAAAAGTAATCAGAACTTGAAAAGTTTTGGTGTCATCTTATGACATTAATGATGACGTATCGAATTCGTCAGAAGTAATTTAAGTGCATTGATATATCAGGCTGTATTCTCACAAGGGAGTTGCAGACAAAAAATAAATACAGACTAGAGCACACACACACACACACAAAGTACTTTAATGTACAGGGTTTCGAGACAATCTGAGCAAACAGATATATTGATTGATTGTGTATTGTTTTCCGCCACACTCAACAATTTTTCAGTTATCTGGTGGCGTCCAGTATTGGTGGAGGAGAGACCCAGATACAATGTACCCGGAGACTACCGACCTTCCAAAGTAAACTAGCAAACTTTCTCACATACTCGTATATCGGCGCGAACGAGAATCGAACCCGTGCCGACTAGAGGTAAAGGGTTTTGTGATTTTGAGCGCAATGCTCTAAAACTCGGCCACGGAGGTCCCACAAACGATATTAGATTCTCGGTTGCTCGCTTCAAACTCTCAAAATTTCTATATTAATCGTGACAATGGAATAAAAGTTTTCTCAGTTTTACCCAGAATGCTGTTCTTTTTTGACATTCATAAATCACATAAACTTTTAAAAAATAAGTCCAACTTCCGAGAATTGGGTCGCCGTCATCAACCCTACGCCATTGTCTCTCTGTATTTCTACTTCATTACATGTACGTTGGTTTTTACTCATCCGCCATCCATGACAGTTTATTTTATTTACCTTTTAAAATATAACTGCTAGTGGTCAGCCACCCTCACAATATTTGAATGATCCTTGATTGTCCGTTTTGGGGAGATCAGATTCTTTTTCACCAACTATTAGCCTTCGAGTTCAAACGGGTCAATCATACTTTACTATATATTTCCGGAGAAGTTTCGCAGCAATAATATCAATATTGTCCAATCATCATGCTCCTTTTACACTTGAATCATTCAGTGCTGAACGCACAGAATGCATTTAAATATGACTGACTATTTTCGATCAACCAAAAAAGCTGAAACTGAAACTAGTTTATTTGATTAAAACACCTAATTCTACATGCATGTATTCACTGGCGTTGTACAATAAAATAGTAAAAGAGATGATATGCATAAAAGGTAATAGTAGGAGCATAAGGTAGGTAAGTAAATAAGTAAATAAAACATACAAGTACATACATTCTACAAAACTGAATCAATGTCTAGTACGATACTAAAATGGTCTTTTTTTTTTTTCTTTTTTTTTTTTTAATTGTATATTAAAAGTTTCTAAATAAATGAGTTTTCAATTTCGCCTTAAAACTGTTCAGTGATTTCGACTGTTTTATCTATAGAGGTAGATCGTTCCAAAGTCGAGGACCAACGGTTCCGAAGCTTCTGTCATTGAACGTCTTGTGTCTATTAAAAGGAGCGTTGTAGCAGCCGTAAGAATATTGAGCGGAGCGTAACTTTTGAATTGGCACCTGTTTCGTTAAAAGTTCGGTTAAATATGATGGTGCTTCGCCAACAGAACAGTTATACATATACAACCAGACGCTCGATTATCTCCGTCAATCTCCGACGAGCAGTAAGGGAAAAAAATACTGTCAAAATTTAATTGTATAAACAGTAGCACAATTTAAGAATATCGGGCTTGGCAAAGTAAACTTATAGTATTTTACTACCCCACCTATTTGTGTGTGTGTGTGTGTGTGTGTGTGTGTGTGTGTGTGTGTGTGTGTGTGAAATAATTTGTAAGGTAAGTGAACACATACACTACACTATTTATTATATTTGAAGGTGTACAGAAGTAATCTTGCCATATGACCTTACAAAGATAGTATATTTGCAGCGCAATGTCACGGAAAGATCCGAAAAGCAAATGCTTTGTTTTCTCAGAAAACTCAATCAGTGGGAAGGAAGAATTTCTACCACACGACTTTACGGAAACTGCCGAGAACAGTGCGTAGCCTGCTGGTTGCATTGCGAGTGAAGTTAAAATCTGTAGACTAGCTGCATTAATTAAATTTTGCTAATCTTGTATTTAAAACAAATATAAGCTTTGTCAATGATGTCATCAAAGGATATTTTGAGGCTGCTTGGACCCCGTGTACTATATAATTAGCCCGCAAATAAAGATCAGATAGCAAACTGTAATTCTTAAAAGTTAAAGTTTTAACATAAATTGATTACTCGTGTAAAAGGTATTAATCACAGGAGATCTATTGCCCGAGGGCGTTGGCAATAATGAACCCTGCTTATATAACACATGGTGAGTATAGGGGAATGGTTATGTAATTTTTATAAAAATAGATGCAATAAATATAGGGAAATATTATTAGAAGCTAAACAAATTTACGAAAGATTGAAAACTAGATTTACAAACGGCAGTATAAAAAACAGGAAGGTGACATTGGGCGTTGGCAATAATGAACCCTGCTTATATAACACATGGTGAGTATAGGGGAATGGTTATGTAATTTTCATAAAAATAGATCCAATAAATATAGGGAAATATTAGAAGGTAAACAAATTTATGAAAGATTGAAAACTAGATTTACAAACGGCAGTATAAAAGACAGGAAGGTGACATGCTTGGATGCTTAAGAAAATGAATACTAAATATTTCTACAATTTGTTTTTTGCAATGGATGAATAGCATATCCTACAGTCCTCATTTGGTGCCCTATCTACTAAAAGTACAAATATTCCCTGGAATGAAAAAAAACCTTATATGAATTTACAGTATATAGTTGAAATAAAAGTTAATATCAATTCAGCAATAGATTATCCAGGTCTTATGCTCCATTTTTATTTAATGTAATACTGAATCCAGAAAGGCTGTCTAACTTTAATACATATGATGCCGCTGTAGAACAAAATAAAATGTGTAAATTTCTCATCCATTCACTCTCCCCCTTCTTAACAAAGGAATCTTTCTTACACACACAGTACTGTTCTCTAAAAATTGACAGACTATGAGATGTGGAAGGTGCTACAGAATCCATCCCTCCAGGCACCCCTACTACAGCACTCTTGAAAAAATGTTGCAATAGAGAATAGAGAAAGATCGTGTAACCTATATCATTTGTGTGCATATATATTTTCAAATTGATCTGAGGTGCATTTTTCTGAATCACGTGTATGATAGATAAGTCAGACAATTAAGATCATTCATTGATTTTATAGTTTCAAATGTGATATTTTCAGAAATTTTATAGATTCAATAGCGATATTTTCAGAAACATTTAGAATATATATATATATATATATATATATATATATATATGTGTGTGTGTGTGTGTGGTTATTGTGCATATTGTATACAGGGAAATATTCGCTTCCACTTTCTTTTCGCCCTTGTTGTCAGTGGGCGAATTTAAAATCTAAAAGCAGGCAAAAGCAAATTTGATATATTTAATTCTTTTAAAAATAACAGGTGATTTGTTGTACAGGCCTGCAAGAGTTTCGTGTAATCATTCATATCTTTATCCACGTGATCTACCTAATCATTCCCATCTTCAAGATCAATTAACACATATATCGACTTATTATTGTCTTTAAGTCAAACAACGCATTTGAATACAACGTACATGTATAGCCACAATATATCTGATTTTATAAAATAACAAAGGGCGAGTAGAAAAGAGACGATCGGAGGAGAAAATGAATTACAGCTATAATGTAGTCACATTATGAGTTACACATATTATTAGAGCAATACTATTCAATCTGGACTTGCAACACTGAACATAAAATTTTCATAGCTTTTACGAAGAATTTTCCTAGGTTGTCAAATTTTTCAGTATTTTTACACAAAACGGCTTAACTAGTTTAAAGACACTCGGTTTTGTAAAATAAAAACTTTTAAAAATACATTTCTTTCTCAAATCTATATAATCACATAAAATGGAAATCCCAGGATAAAAAGTGTCTAAACTTAAAGATCGTTATCGTTACACAATTCACAAAACTTCACATTCCTTAAAACGCTGTTTTGTATGTCTTTAAAAATCTTCCCAAGAACCACTGGGCCAGAAAAGTTCAAATTTACATCTCAGCTTCCTGACATAGTGCAGATTTAAATTTCTTAAAATCAATACCCCCGCGGGTAGGGTGACGCAGAATAGGGAATGAGAGTTTCATAAGCGAATATATAGGAAAAATCTTAAAAAATCATCTTTTTACGGACTACTGGGCCAGAAAAGTTTTAATTCACATGGCAGCTATTTGACATAGTGTAGATACAAGTTTATAATGTGGCCCACGGGGTAGGTTTGGGGCACAATTTTACATGTGAATATTGAGGGGGAAATCTTAAATATGGGTCATGGTGACTGAGGTGTGTGATGTGGCCCATGGGTCTCTTGTTTGTTTTTGGAAAAAAAAATCCATTATAATTAAACATAATTTTTCAATACTGAAATCTATTTACAACTTTAATACATCAATTTATCAATTTTCAAAATTTGTCCACTATTTCTAAAATTAATAACCGTAGTGTTTGACACATTTACAATCATTAGATAATTATAGAGAGTATTTAACATGCTTTGTAAACTTGAAGTAGTCTTCGTTATGATCACCAAGTTGTTAGCATACAATCATATAAAAATATGAAACACTTATAATTCAATAGATCATCTTGTCAACTGCTACTAATATTTTTTTTTCAAAATCATTGATATAAAGAGCAAAACGTAATGGTGATAACACCTCGCTCTGCATAAGACCCATTTTATTTTTAAAATATTCGTTGAAACCTCGTCGTATTTTACATATGATTTCACACGGCTGTACAAGGACTGGACGACTTTTCCTGGAATACCAACCCTAAACAATTTGAACCTCAACTTTTACCGATTAAAAGAATCAAATGCCTTTTATTTTGTTTTATTTGTTATTATTTCTTTTTAGAGTTTCGTTAATTAATGATTATAAAACAAATGTGTCATCTACTGTAGATAATCCTAGTCGGAAACCAAACTGGGCGTCAGTCACCATACTGTGCTGTATCCCACATTAAAATTCTGTTATTCAGAATGAATGTTTTCCCAAAGCAACCAACAATAGAAATATTCCAGTAGTTGTTCAAGCCAATAATATCTCCATTTTTGTGTAAAGGTACACTACAATTCCCTTGTCCCAAGTTCTTGGTACCTACATATGCCCTACATCGACATTTTGTTAAATAGTTTGAGTGATAGTGACATCAGTATATCCTCGTACTGGATAAATAACTCATTGAAAAACAATCCTCTCTACAATTTTCATTATATTTCGTATTATGTGTAACCTTTCTAACAGTACATAACATTATTATTAGTGTGTGTGTGTGTGTGTGTGTGTGTGTGTGTGTGTGTGTGGTTCGTCACCTCGTTTCAGTACTTTCATTAGTAATTTCTAGTAAACATAATATCAACTCTGTCTTTTATCATAACACTCAGCTGTTTTACATATAATCAATAGCTCTTTCACACCCTCACAATGTTGGAAACATATCACAATTTTCTGTCGACGTTGTGTTACAATTTGTTTCATTTTGTTTTATTTAGTTAATAAAGGTAATTGACTGTGATTGATTGAATGCTGTTTGTACGTTGAGTGATCGATATTCAGCGTAAGATATTTAGGGTTTTTTTTTTCATTCTACACTGCATCATTGAAGCATATACATTAGGAGTTTTCGGTAAGGCAAATGGGACTCACACCATACTTACATGTAATTCCGATACAAACTGTCTGCAGCTAAATGTGATAAACTGAACATCTTTATTTTTACGGGGCCTCCGTGGCCGAGTGGTTAGAGCTCAAAATCACAAGGCGTCTCACCTCTAGTCGGCGCGGGTTCGATTGACACTCGCGCCGATATATGTGAGAAAGTTTGCGAGTTTACTTTCAGAAGGTCGGTGGTCTCTTCCCGGGTATATTGTATCTGGGTTCTCTCATCCACCAATGAAAAGCTGGACGCCACCAGATATATGAAAAATTGAAAAATCAAAGAATCTTTATTCTTACCACCATTTCTAATTTATTTATGAAAGTGTATAAATATAAGACATTCAAAATTTTGCATTCCATTAAAGAAAAAATGTCAATAAAACATATCGATCATTTGTAGCTCTGCAGATAACCAATCCTTTGCAGTAAGATGTAATAAAACTAATATTAATGATAAAAATTCATATTGCAATATACCTGCCTTAATATCAAAAGCGTCAGTCAATATTCATTTATGCTTTGCACAAACTTTGGTAATTGGTTAGATAATGATGCATACATTATTTTTTTTGTTTCGTTTTAGGTTAAACTACCTAGCATAGCTTCATATTCACAAAAACAAAAGCGATGTTAAGAAACCATTGTAAAACACAATTTCCGGCTATTGTACTGTTCTAGATAAAAACCAAAGCGTGCACTAGTACGCCAGTTTCGAGATACGTCCGAGTTATTTCCCTTTGGAGAACTCTCATACTTACTAAAGCGTGAAACAATTTGTTTACATGCGGGAGTGGAGCAAACTTTCACCACTGCATATATGACTGAGGTCAGCAAGTTTCTCATGCGCAGTTTGACAACTGAATTCGACTGATCCACTAACTAAGAGATAAGTATTCATTTTATTGTACTCCTTACTGGCTTTAGGTCCACTCTTTCCCACTTAGACATTCAAAGTTCCACTAAATGCATCTCCTACACAGAAGAGTTCTTAACTCTAGCATATTGCTTCCATCACACCCTTGCAACCTACTTGATAGTAATTCTGCCGGACATGAAATTGTCTCATTATCACATATCTTAAAAATAACAAAAAATGTACACTTTATAACCAAGTATCCGAACAACTTCCGGTCTTAAAAATATCATTAACTCATTTATACAAGAAAAAATTATCTGTAAGTATCTTGAAGGTTTGAAATATTCGAATACGTAAGTCAGTCCTTCTGTATTTCGTTTTTTAGATTTTCCCAAAACGCAGGATATCCAGAAGAGTCCTCAGGGTATTCTAAATAAAAACCCTTCTTGATGAAATATCTGGCTTTCCTTGGAAACGTAGACTGACAAACATCTGGCATCAAAATTAAGTACACAAAGTTTAACATCTTCCTCGCTTCCACCGCTTCCATTCGGGCCATATTAAACTCATAATCCTGCCAACTGGATTTCAGATAATTTTTTGACATTACGCATATTGTCCGTTTACTTCGGCTAATGTAATCCATTATGTTTGTTGCGTGATCACCGTAAGGTTCCATGTCTCTATGCATTATCGCCAATCTTATGTCGAATTGCTCTTCTAGATTGGGTATCAATTCGTTTTTCACGAAGGACACATCTTTTATTGAGTATGAAACGTATGCGTCATATTCAAATTCTCCATTGGAAACGAAATGTAACCTGTTATAGCCACGGAATGTTTTCTTGGTAATGTATCGCAGGTAGCGTATTTTCCATCGGTTTTTGTAAACCAAATAGCTGACGGTCAAGCTTAAGACTAAAGTGCCAGCAATACAGCCAACTATATACCACAAAAGAAAAGATTTACATTTCGTTAAAAGTTTATTTACAGATTGTTCAAGAACCGAGGAATCTTCTAAGCATTTGTAATTATCAAAGTGTGTAAAATGGGACTTGTGTGATGTCAGCCATGTTAAAAATTCAAGGTTTTCACAAGCGCAAGACAGTTGGTTGTTTCTCAAATTCACCTTTAGATGATGGTTACCTTTATTGAACAGATCTTCCAGATTTTTCATTTCTGCCGATTCGAGGCGTGATAACCGATTATTGGAGAGGTCCAAACGTATTAGGTTCTTCATATGTCCAATTCTGACTCTCCATTGGCGGAGTCTGTTTCCACTAAGTATCAGAGACTTTATATTTGAAGCGTTTTGTAGCATTTTTGTATGCAGACATTCAATTCCATTGTTTGACAAATCTAAAAACTCCAAACGTAATTGATTTCTGAATGTCAAACCTTCTTGATCTAGAGATAAGCTTTCGCCTAGAAAGTTGTCTGCTAATTTCAATATTTTTACATTAGTAAAAGAGGCGAAGAATTCAGTTGAAATGTTGGTACAAAAGTTTCTAGAAAAATCCACTGTTGTGAGAGTTTCAAATCCATGCAGAGGTCCACTCCATCTGAACCAGATGTTGTTGTGCATGTTGAGATACTTCAGAGATGTTGTATTGATTCCAAACTTCCCAAAATGCCCATATAAACGACTTGAATACCAATGAACTCTCTCAAGTTTTGGTGATAAATAAAAGGTAATTCGAGCTTTTGATTTCTTCTGCAGTTCTTCGTCTTCCATAATAGGATGAGAAACATATGCCACAGAACAGGAAAACAGGTCTGGATTTTCGTTACAGTTTTGAAATAATTTTTTCACGAGACTAGGTGGGTTTAATTGGTAGCTGAGGTTTAATTCTTTCAAACTTGGAAGCATTTGATATTCAAATGAATACATTCCCGAGGAAAGTCTGTTATTTGCCAAAGAGAGTTTCTCAAGCGTGTTTGGAAGTCCTTTTAAGACTCCCCTTTCCATCCATTCTAGTCGGTTTTCAGCTAAATGTAGCTCTCTGAGAGAGGTGTTCACGAGTTGCACCAAGTGACTACGACAAAGCATTGTTCCCGGTCCCATGAAGCATCGAATATTGTCCAAATGTAATTTTTCAATCTTGGTATTTTTTAGATTAAATGTTATGTTTTGTAAGCCTTGAAATCCTATTTCTGGATTATAAGAGAGAAACAGTTCCGTTAAATTCTGAAGTACACTAAAAGACCCATTGTCAATGTATTTAACCAGGCAAGACGAAAGGTCTAAAACCTTCAAATGTTGTAAATTTTGAAATGTTATTTTTGTAACATGTCTCATGCAACAATATCCTTTCACTCCAGATAGATCCAGTGTATGCAATTGTTTTAACTGGGAAAATTTCTCTCCAAATTCCGTATTGTTTGGAGAGTCGATTCGAAGTACTTCTAACGCCTTCAACTCGGCAAATACTGTGTCGTTTATATATCCATTTTGCGAATTGTGCTTGAGATTCAGTTCGCGCAGTGATATCAACGGAGAAAATAAATCTTTGGGGTAATTTCCATCGGAAAGTTGGATCTTGTTGTCTTCTAAATTCAGATAAATTAAGTTAATCAAACACCGAAATGAATGGTTTGAAATTTCGTTGATGACATTTTTAGACAAATCCAGTTCTATGATTTTCTTCGGAGAAATTTTCCCACTCGTTAGATTATGCACACATGAAAAATGGTGACAAAAATCTGGAGTATGTTTTAGGCCGAGCCGAGAACAATTTACACCCACGCCCTTTCTTTCCTTTAATGAACATTTACACTTTGAGTGCAGGGGGAATTCTTCGTTTTTGATAAGCCCAAATGTTATAAACAGTAGCGCTAGTACGAATTCCATTTTCAAGTAAGATACTCTTTTGATGATTTGTACGATGACGTAGACAAGGAAATAAAAATCAGGATTTTCCGTAGATTTTCTTTAAAGTTGCTTAGTACTACCCTATCACAACAAGAAATCATAACAAGTAAAGAAACAATAACGAGGTTAAAAAGTATCTATCACAAAAAGGCATTTATAAAAAAACCCAGAAGTTTTACGAATTAAAATTCTAATTGATTGTTTATTTACAGGTGTTGATGACTGTACTAGTCTGAATTAATAGACTTGTAATGTGGTCGTGATTATCGCTGCCTGTTCTTGCAGCATCAAGTCATTTTGGAAATTAAAATTTATTTCACTTTCTTTTTTAAATAAAGTTCTGCATAATTGTACTTTTCAGGGAAAGATCTTACCTGCACCATTTTCCTATCAACTGTCGCAGCTTAACCAAAAGTCAATATACAATGATATCTTTTTAAAAGACATTTTATAAAGTAAATAAGGCAATTTTGTATAATAACTGTGCGTGTTTCTTTATTTTGCTCCTTTTGTTTAGTGTTTTCTGCAATCAAAATAGGTCAACAAGATGTTTATCAATATCTATTATAACGCTGTTAACCAGATTAATTTAAAATGGGTTAGTTGCCTGCATATTGTTTAACGTCCGGCTTGCAATTGAGAATCTTTCACTCGTATGGAGACGTCACCATTGCCAGTGAAGGGTTGCATTATGCACGTAGGCCTATGCTCGAGGGCTTACGGCCTTTGAGCAGGGAGGAGACTTCATCGTGCCACACCTGCTATAACACGGGGCCTCGGTTTTTACGGTCGCATCCGAAGGACCACCCCATTTTGTCGCCTCTTACGACAAGCAGGGGGGTGATAAGGACCTATTATAACCGGATTCCGACGAAAATATTCAAATAGGAAATCTAATGATTTTTTATATATCGCAAAATATTACCTTGCTTCATAGATACTGCACTGCGCTACCTACTGTTTCTTCAAGTACCGTGTATTACAAAGATCAAAGTCCCGTGCATGTGTCTTCCTGATATAATGACCTTTAAAACGCAGGTCCCATGTCCCATGTTACAACAAAAGTTGGTTCGACAATGAATCCCCACTGTTATGGCAGTGAACGCATTACCTAGGTTAAAGAATCACTTAAGAATAACAAAAGAAAAGACGTATTGGGGAAATATATTTCCAGAAAAAGTCACATTGGCTTATGAAGTTTATTTTAGTTATTTCCTGTTGTACATATACATATCAAGTTTACATATTTTCATTTCGAACTTATAATTGATTACCTACAATGTTAACATCGTGACGGTTGCAAAGCACAAGTTATTGTTTAATCCATTTCACAATTGGAATGAAACAACAACACGTGGTTTGCGACGACGCAATGTCACAATTAACCTTCAGTTTGCCTAAACAGCTTTTTCCCAACTTAATTATCGATTTTGATATGAATTTTGACTTTGAAGTTCTTCAAGGCAAACACGCCCCATAGATTGTCTTTTTAATATTTTAATTGGTTACCATTTGAGAACAATCTACAGTAGTAGTTTTTAGGGACACTCCTGCCTTGTGGTTCATATTGCCGAAAATCCGACAAAAAATTAGAGAAACTGTTTTCGAAACCTGGTTCATATTTACACGGGCATTAATTGTGCTTAGAATAGCTCAGTCAGCTGCACCGCTGACAGTACATGCTGTGATTATTTTTGCCATATTTGGAATCCGCCTCACGCCACACTTTTATTTTTATTTTTTATTTCACATTTTGAACTCGTTTTTATATCTTGTAGAATTAAGTATATATTTTCCTCAATAATCTAGTTTAAATGCATATAAAAGGCAGTAAAATTGTAAATCCTCTGTATACAGTCGCAGTCAAGTGGAACTATCTTCCACCTGATCGATTTTATTTTAAGGACAATAATCATTCATTCTGCGTTACTCAACGGAATCACATGTGCGACGTAAAACGCATGCTAAACAAGAATTGTTGTGTACTATGTTTGCATGAATTTCTCCGGATTTCCATTTTATATTCAAATACATGTATCATGTATGATGTTTTATATTTGCCAGACATTTTTAAATCGAGGCAGGGGGTTCGAATCCCACTGTGGGACGTGGGTGCCGGTCTTTCGGATGAGACCGTATAAACCGAGGTCCCGTGTCGCAGTAGGTGTGGCACGATAAAGATCCCTCCCTGCTCAAAGGCCCTGAGTGCCGAGCATAGGCCTAAATTTGCAGCCCTGTCACCGGTAATGGTGACAGCCGCCGGATAGCTGAAAAATTGCTCAGGCGGCTATAAACAAATAAACAAACAAACAAACAAATAAATCGAGGCAAGGCTAATAACAGACAAGTTGATGTTACAGAGGTTTGTACAGTGTCGCTAAAGTTAGCATTTCGCAAATTCTATGGTCTAGTTGGCGAGTACAATCTTCTATTAGGTCATATGCTGTCTGACTTCATTGATACCAATTGTTCTTGGCACACTGATTCTGACAGCAAGTTACTCCGTTTACCAGATCAAGATATGGGACTCACCGCAGGTGTGACCGATCGACAGGGGATGCTTACTCGTCTCGTCCTAGGCAGCTGATCCAACGTCTGGTATATCCAGGGGTCCGTGTTTGACCATTTCTTTGATTTGTATTTTCTATAAGAATTGCGAGATTTAGCACTGTTCCTTACCTTAGCCTTTTTATAAATGTCTTGTAAATGGATGTGTATCAAGTAGGGACTTCAGTGATTAAAACCGAATATATACCATTATAAAAATATGAAATATCATATAGAATTCATATTACGTAAAGAAGCATGCATCATGCTACTACATCGTAGTAAGAGGTCTATTAAATTTTACGTATACGTCCACATACTAAACGCACTACAAAACAATCAGTTACATTTACTCAGCCTTAGCTGCCAATCTAGAACGATTATGGATGAGCTTTTGTAAAGACTAAAACCAGAATCGGACTTTTTGTTACTCTGAATTGATTCTTTCTGGCACGTCAGTAGATGTTATATCCGTATGAGTGAAAAATTTTTGAATGTGACGCGAAACAATAAAGAAAGATAAACGTTTGCAGGCCAAAACTTGTTCAACCTCTTAGATGTTCATCAGATGTTTATACCATCTTGTTCGACAACAGCCATTTCTGGCCCCAAAACTTGACCATTCGTTGATTTCCTTGAACTTCAATATCATTTCCAATTTGAAATACCTAGAAACACAGATGATGCATTTTCCTTCAGCTGAATTCTATTTGGAATATGAAGTCACAAAGTTGGTGATAATTTGTTTTCTTTGAAATTTGTCAGAAACGTCTTCTACACTATATACTATGGTCTGGACAGTTTTCGGAATAAAAGGCATGGATCACATGCGTTGACTAAGCTATTTACAGTGTATATGTATCTACAAATTTGATATATAGGGGGAAATAATATATTAATTTGATTGTTATCGATACATGGGGTTTACGGTTTTTTTTTAATGCAAAACAGTTTAGAATGCAAGTGAGTTTTTAAAAGTCGATTTAAAAGCCAGCACTCATTAGTACAATTCAATAAAGAATAGCTGTTCACTTGTATTAGAGATGATTTTTTGTATGTTTGTTGTTTTGTGTTTAATGTCAAAAACGCTATAAACTTTCATCCTGCTAGAGATTCTTCATTACATATTAGCTTGTCGACAGCGATACATCTCCCAGGCAAAGAGAATTTCAGCGACCATAACAGGGACAGTTTAATATCAATAGCTTTATTAGTGAAAATAACGTTTTACTTCAAGTCATCACCCATTATGACCACTAATATGCTCCCAAGCAATGGTGCCTAAGCAAATTGAAAACAAACTATAACAAGTTTTAAAGCTTGGAAACAGAATTTATAGTACACATATTCTCTGGATCTCATTTTTGCTTTTTTCCCCTATCAGACAATGCCGTATGAGAAGAAAAAAATCCTCGCCAACCCCACTCGGGGTTTGGTTGGCAACGATGAAAATTGAATTACGGCGTCCCATAGAGAAATAAAGTAAAATACATACATAAAACAGTTTTAAAGTGTTTTACATGGATAACATTCAATGAACAATATCCAACAACGAATCAGCGTTCATATCGATATCACGTGAGTCTCCATACATTTCCATTGAGGCAGGTGTTTATTATCACGTTATATTGCAAATTTAGAACCAACAAAATGATTGTAATAATCGAAAAAGTGCAACCATATCGACTACATGCGTGTAGAACATACAGCAACGTGGCAAATATGCATTGAACGTTAGGCTATTTTACATGTTTATTTCCTATTTTCTTTTCTTTTTATTAATTATGTTAAGTACAATATTTTCCAAGAAATATAAAGTGAATTTATTTTATAAGCGTTTATTCATTTGGTCGTGAAAGGTATACTTAGAATGCCTACAATTTGCCTCATGTATTATTACAAATTGGCTTCTTCATTTTGAAAGAGTTATCGTTCTTTTGAAATTATTCAATATACAAAGTAAGGATATGTAAGTTAAAGTTTTACTCTTTTATTCAATAAATTGCAATTATATTTTTCCAAGAATTTGTATTCTGCGTCTCAAATGCTGAAAATAATTAAAGGAAACATATCTTCAATAAATTGCTTATTTTTTTTAAATCAATGTCCTATAAGATTTGCATTTATAAGGAGATCCCACCTCTACAATGACCAATGGTCTGTGTTTTCACTTCTCTTAATTTTGTATTCTTTATAGGCTTTATGAGATATATCTTCAATTGTTCATTGAAACACCGTTTAATATTCAACTTGCATTGGAGGTTTTCATTTCCTACGATACAGTCTCAACGACGCCACTATAACAGTATAATCTCAACGATGCCACTATTACAGTATATTCTCAAAGACGCCACTATTACAGTATAGCCTCAAAGACGCCACGATTACAGTATAGCCTCAAAGACGCCACTATTACAGTATAGCCTCAAAGACGCCACGATTACAGTACAGTCTCAAAGACGCCACTATTACAGTATAATTGCAGAGATCACAGTGGAGAGAAAGAATTGATGTATATTAAATATTATATTCAAAAAATGTATACATGTTATGTAAAATATGAAACTTGTTGATTGTCTACTGGATATATGAAATACAACCTGAATATGTTGGAGATGCTTACTTCTCCTTGGCACCTGATCCAACTCTGGTTCATCCAGGGGTCCGTATTTACTCTATTACGAATTTTGTATTCTTTGCAGGAAGATTGATCACTGTTATATTCACCTTTTCATCCAAATATTTATACTAAAAGCTTCAAAAATACTAAACTGCTAAATTGTGTTTATGTTTAGATGGTAATATGCAACAGAAGGATGAAGAAGGGGAAGATAACAAACGGTGATCGATTTCATAAGTCCCACAAGTAATAAAACAAATCCTCAACAATAGGGCAAACACAGACCCTAGGAATCGCCAGAGGAAGGATGAGGAGTCTAAGAGGAATAAGCATCCCCTTTTGATCCTCCATACCTGCCATAAGCCTTCTGACATGATCAGGTAAACGGAGTGATCCTTAGTAAAACTCAGTATGAAAAGAAAAACATTAAACACGCAAGGTAGCATTCCACCTCAATTTTTACAAACTGTATTTACAAATAAGATCTTGAAAACACGTCAGAATTCCATAGTCCATATAAGATTTTGTTTTTAGTGCAATACTTTGAATGGTGTTCGAATGTATACATGAATAGTTCAGAGCCATGAAATAGCATACATGTTACATAACATGGAAACTTGTGAAGAGAGAAAAACTAGTACATGGACACCGAACCAGAACTTCATCTCCGACAGAAACATTATACACAATGGGAGCATTAAAAATACTAATTCACTTTTCAATTTCCTGGTAATACATTTTTTTCAATAATTTGTTTCTGAAATAATGAGAGCTTTCTCATTAAATATAAATAACACAAATTCTTGCACTTTACACAGCATAGTACTGACGAACATTTCCTTGTCGTATTACCGGGGATCTAGAATTAATGTATGTTTTGACGTCCCGAATAGGTATTATGAGACTGAAAATTTCTGTATTCTTCAAACAGGAATGATTGAAATGTTCCAAATAAATTTTCTAAAACTAATGAGTTATTATTACCCTCATAATATTTAAAAAAGAATTTTGTTGGTATGAACCGCGCTGGATTATGTCAGTATATATAAAACCTTTCCAGAGATACATTGTTGATCCAGTAAAAGTATTTAGCAACGCTGAAAAGTCTTGAAAGCAACTTCTCCGATCAAAGAAAGGAAGCTTAAAATGTAGCATACTTATTAATTTTCGAAAGTATGCGATAAATGATCAGATGCAGGAAGGGGTTTGTTTTTGTGTCAGAGGTTGGTCCCAAAACTTTTCTGATATATCAATGTGATAATCAACATGTTGATGGTGGCCATTATTGGGAAGAAGAAGAAGAAGATAGGAATATAAATATATAAACGTATCCAATCATATCCTTTATATGTATTTAATTATTCCTAAGGTTGTTTTAAATTGTTTTATATGTTATTATGCATGGTAATCATTTCATTACATAAGGCGCTAAATCTTATTTCATTCACATGTATAACGTATGTTCACATATATTTTATTATATCATCTGTAAAGCGCTTCAGAAGAGCGCTATATAAATCTATTGAATTACAATTACATTTACAATCACTTTCAGAAATACTATACTGAGGAATCCATTTGGAATATGGCATTCATCTCTTGGAGTTTGATAATATCCATCTCTAAGCAGGGGAATGACCATAGAACCAATTCCAAAGTCTAACTAGTTTTATCGATGACAGTCTGTTACAATAAGGAGGTGACATAATCTATCATGGAGATCTTCCGGATGCTGACGAGGAGTTGTCACCATCCCTTGTAAACATGATACAGTAACTCTCACATGGTTTCGATTGCTACACAAGAATTTGCCTTCCATCATTATGCAACGTTTCGGCCCTGTCTTGCAGTCTATAACATTAGAAGCTTAAAATATCTCGGCCACTGAATAATCTTTTCGGTGAAATTAGGACAAACAGTGATACTAAAGTGCTGCGCACAGCTTTCAAAAACTACAATGTCAGCTCAATGATTTCAAATCGTTTCCGTTCGAAAATTACTCACACTAATAAAGAGATTTGTCCCTATTTAAAACAGGCGGGCGGTCCGTGCATCGATCGTTTCTTAAGCACATGCAGATTTCTTCCCCAGGATGACAAGATGTTCTTGTGTCGAGCAAGACAGCTTTGCATTAGTTCGGAACAAATTGTTGACAAAGATGATGACTTTGAATACCTTCACATTGTTTGGAAGGACTAAGTCTGTGACATTGATGCCATTCATTTACGCATATTAAGTCTTGTGTGTACAAACAGTCGCCCATATTGAAAGATGCTACGAAGGACCTGTCATTCACATAACACTGACAGCGGGTCCGAAATAAGTATGATGAGTTCTTGTATTGCTGGTCTTTTAGGGATCAAGATCCAAAAGTCCATCCAGCACGCCCTAAAGGCAGACAGCTCCCTAAGAAATCGTAGGAGAGGCACACTTCGACATCACCAACGATGGTATTACCTTACATGCACAGATCATAGTAGTGAAAAACCTTGATGCAGACTTTTCTAGTATTCCATTATGACCTCCAATGGCATTAACATTCGTAACGCATATCAAGAAATAATGACTGGTGATTCTAGTATTATCGACTACTTTACATCCAATGGTGACCACCAACAGAATCGGGTATGAAGGATCCAGGCTTATGTCGTAAAAGCTCCGTCATTACATGGTGAACAGGCTCTCATATCGAAGTATCCTTCACAAGACACTTACCAAGAAAAGACACTGTAGCCCAAGAACCACGTAGGGAATCCTGTCGTTCACTAGACATGTGGTCCAAGCCGAATACAATGGATGCAGTCCATACTGTAGCTACAAAATAGGCGTTGTATACAACACAAGGGATATGGACTTGTAAAAAAATAACATTATCACCTGCTTTTTCGTGTATTTTTAAGAGAATACATAAAGAGGCAAGTTATAAATATTCAAAATAACTAAATAAAAGATGGTTTCCGGCTTGTCGGGCCTCTAAAGCCCTATGATGCTACCGAAGGGTTAAAGTCAGCATCTCCCAAATTCTATGGTCGTTATATTGATCTGGTTTGGCAATACAACCTGCAGCAGGTCAAATGCTGTCTGACGCTTTTCATACCAATTGTTAGGCCGTTCTTAACACACTGATTCTGACTACGGATTGCTCTGTACATATGTCTTACGGCGTGTGTGACCATTCAGCAAAGAATGTTTACTCGTATTAGGCATCTGATTCCACCGCTGGTATATCAAGGGATCCGTGTTTGCCCAACTCTCTATTTTGTATTCCTCATAGGAGTTATGAGATCGATCAATTTTCGTTATCTTCTCTTTTTTATTTTGTATCATAAAGAAACAACCATTTCTATTTTCTATAGTTTATATCTTGATTTATTTTATATTGTCCGGTATTAATTATCAAATGTGTGCAAAACGGGAACATACCTCAGTAACTACAGGTAACACAAATTTTTATTCACATGCATTAACGATGTATAAAGATTAACGCCCCATCTGACCTGGCCCCGTAAATAAACACGTTTGTGGAATCTTCTCCGGTAACCGTACAGTATGTTTTTTTTATATTGAAAAAATGAAATCGAGATCCATTGTTTAATAGTGGTTGACAAGCGGGACAGCAATGATTCTGACAGAGGTAAATTTGGGGACATTAACTTTAGGTCTTTAAGGACTGTTCCAGTATATTCGGTATCTTTATCCTATATATTGGTCAAACATGTTTTATCAGTTGCAATAGGAAGTTATGAAGAATTTCCTTGTCTATAATTATCAAAATACAGCTCAAGAAAAGGTCAATACAACGAACAGTGATCAATCTCATAAATCATAATGGAATACAAATTAGCACATTGGGCAAACACGGACCCCTGGATATACCAGAGGTGGGGTCAGAGGAGGAGTAAGTATCCTCTGCCTACTGGTCACACCAACAGTGAGCCCTATATCTTGATCAGGTAAACGGAGTACTCCGTTGCTAGAATAAGTTGCTAGAAACGGCTTTAAAATTCGTAAGAAACACATCAGACAGCACGTAACCCAATGAAATACAAAATTAAGATTAGAGGAAACACGGACATTTATATTCGACGTACTCAATCTTAATTCATTATTGCTCAGGGCTACAAGATAGGAATCAAACGTTCAAATCGCGAATTGTTTCCGTATTTCAGGCAAAATGTGAATGAAGAGCGGTATTGCAGAATCATTTTAACCTGGATTATTATTTCTGACATGGAAAGCATATTTCATCTCTGCGTATTATCAATATATGTAGCTATTTATACCGATGTCATTGGGTGTTATGATACAAACATAAACTGTAAATTTGTGAGAAAAGGAAATTTTGTGGAGGTAGATTGTTCTTCTCGTGGATTGACTACCATACCAGATTTCTGTCAAAATATCCAATTATCGAACAATACTACCACAAGAAAGATACTACCAAGTGAAATCCTAGAGCTGGACCTATCAAGAAATGACATCAGCAATTATAATCACAACCCATTTCACTGTCTTTATAATTTGCAAGTTTTGAATTTGGAAAGAAATCGCATCAATCTTTCAAATAAAAATTATTTTGAAGGTTTATTTGCATCACTGGTGTCACTGCGGAAATTGAATGTGAAAAACAATTCAAAGGAGGGATCTATCAACGACACGGTGTTTGCAGAGTTGAAAGAATTACAAGTTCTTCGTGTTGACGCACCCAGAGGAACTGTGTTCGGAAATCATTTTTTACATTTAAGGAAACTGCACACTTTAGATCTTTCTGGAATAAAAGGGTACTGTTACATCAAACACATTAGAAAAATAACTTTTCAGTACTTCCGATGTCTGCGAATTTTAGACGTTTCTGCATGCATGGTTAAGTATATCGATAAAGGAGTGTTCGGTAATTTTGGAAATTTAGAAGAACTTTACCTTTCCCACAATAAAGAACTAGGATTTGAAAGTTTAAAAAACATAACATTTAATCTAACAAATACCAACATAGAAAAACTGCACTTGAACTATATAAGGTGCTTCATGGGGCCGGGAACATGTCTGTGTCAAAATCATTTAAAGCATTTGTCTGAAACTGCTTTAAAGGAATTAAGTTTAGCTGGAAACAGACTCGAATGGATGGAGAGAGGTGTATTGCGTGGTCTTCCTAAAACTCTTCAAAAACTATCATTGGCAAGCAATAGACTGTCACTCGGTATGTATTCATTTGAATATCGATTACTAGGAGAAATGACAGAACTCAATGTAAGTTTTCAGGTAAACCCACCCAGTCTAATACAGAAACTATTTCAGAATTGCTATGAAAACTCTGATCTCTCTTCGTGCTCTTCAACTACAGAGGAGCAAGAGTCCACACAGATTTCAAATCAATATAAACAGAAGGATCTGGGCGAGAATGGAAAACACCCAGTCATTATCTTCCAGCTACCACCAAAACTCGAGAGTTTGTATTGGTTTTCAAGCCGCCTGTTTGGAATTCTAGGCGAATTCGGCATAAATGCAATCTCCCTTCAAAAGATATTTTTTCAAAACAACATTTGGTATGAATGGATTGGTCCTGTGCATGGAGTAGAAGCCATTGAGGAACTTGATCTCACCCAAAATTTTTGCTACAAAATTTCAACAGAATTCCTCATATACTTTTCTGGCCTAAAGACGTTAAAATTTAGAGACAATAACCTTGCAAAAAGTTTATCGTTGGATTATAACGGCTCAACATTCAGAAATCAGATATCTTTAGAGTTTTTAGATTTAGCAAACAATGGCATAGAAAGCCTACCAGAGCAGATATTCAAGAACGCTTCGAATATGACACAGTTACTGCTCGCAAGAAATCGACTGTACAAATGGGATGTACAGATTAATCACATGAAAAAATTAACACTTTTGGATCTTTCAGATAATCGACTTACAAGTTTCAGTTCTACAGACATGGCACAGTTACAGACGCTCTTTTCTTACAGCAACCTCACGGTGAATTTGGCCAATAATCGTTTTTCATGTACGTGCGAGAACATAGAAGTTTTGAACTGGTTAGTTGCTTTCGGTTCACACTTTAAAGGTATTAGAAATTACTCTTGCTTGGATGATACTCTAAACTTTCAGGATCTTCAGAAATCGGTTGATATATTGACAGAAAAATGCAAGTCGTACCTGCTTTGGTACGTAATAGGTTGCACTGGGTGCACTTTAATTGTCACAATTAGTGTATGTTATTTGATTTACAGAAACCGCTGGAGAATACGTTATATACGGTACATGGCAAACAAGAAATTTCGAGGTTATCATCGACTCCAGTCCAATTCTAGTGGCGAGTTCGAATTTGATGCTTACGTTTCATACTCCATAAACGATCTATCATTTGTGAAAAACGATATGGTACATAACCTGGAAGAGCATTCCGACATCAGACTGGCAATAATGCATAGAGACATGGAGCCCTGTGGTGACCATGCATCTAATATAATGGATTTCATCAGTCGAAGTAAACGAACCCTATGTGTTGTCTCGAAGAATTTCTTGGAATCTGACTGGCAGGATTACGAGTTGAATATGGCTAGAATGGAAGGTATCGAAGCGAGAAAAACGTTGAATTTTGTGTTTTTGATTCTGATGCCAGATGTATGCCAATCAAAGTATCCAAGAAAAGCTCGTGACTTCATAAAGAAAGGGTGTTATATAGAATACCCAAATCAGACTGTTGGACAAACAGTATTTTGGGAGAGTCTTAGAAAAGAAATCGTGAAAGACTTACCCTCTGTCTCTTAAATTTACGAAGGTGACATTGTTTATCAGATATTTCCATATGACAAAAATTTTAACCACAATCATTTGTTTTGAAATTTAATTTATTCAGTCATCAGTTGATTTAGTGAGGTCCGGAGAAGTGGCGTTAGATACAATAAGAAATTTTATTGATGTAGTTATGCGATATCCATGTCCGCGTGCTTGCATTCGGATTGACCAAAATTTTCAAGTTCCAAGGTTTAATTTTTAATTAGTTTTCTTTATTTTCCCTTTAAACATGTATATAGGTATTACCTATAGGGAGAGCTTCGCTTTCACGACCCCCCGTTATGATGAGTTTTGCGATGTTAGTGATCTGATTCTTGACCTTCTTCCTGTTCTTGATTTTGACCCCATCAATAAGATCAATACTTTGTTCTGTCGACGCGAACAGTTTTGATCTGAAGTATCTGGGAAAATATCAAGGAAGTTATCAAATACTCCATTTGTAATTATAGCCTCTTACATAGTTCATAATAAGACTATGGAACACGGTACGAGATAAAATATATAACTGTAAATCCCAACTTTGTATGAAACTTCTTGACTTTACTCAATTTCTTATTATATTTTATTCATCAGACTTTTTTGTCTTTGGATATTCTCAGAAACTGCAGAGGATCAAAATGAAACCTTCTTACCTCCCGAATAAAAGTTCCAACGAGCTTTTATGATCACATTTTGTCTGTCCGTAAACATTTAACGTTTTCTACGTCTTCTCCAGAATCACCGGGGTAATTTCAACCAAAATTGTCACAGCATGCATGGGTAAAGAGTTGTTCAAATAAAGGTTGTTCAAATGAAGTGTCGCACCCTTTTCCAAACGGAGATACATTGTGTTGCATCCTTAGGTAAACGGAATTCAAATTGTTGAAATACAGTTCAAGGACATGGCTATTCAAATTAATATGTAATCATCCCCAGGCTCAGGTAGTGTAGATTCAATTCATGACCTCTGGGATTATCTCGGGGTCACAATAGGAAATCAAAGTTTTACATAAGAATTTAAGGGAAACATCCTTTAAAATCTTCACTTCAATAAAAGCAGGACAATAAGTAGTTCAAATTCAATTTTTTGTTTACATCAGGGGACCCATGGATAGAGTGGGACCACAATATGAGATTATTTTATATGGGAACATACAGGAAATTGATGAATTCTTTCAAAAGTAGCAGGATCACACTAAATCCTATCGATATGCAAATGTTCCAAACGTATGTGGATCCAAGTGTTATGCCCACATGAATAGAAAGAATATTGTTTCTGTCCTGTGTGTCCGAAACTTAAACCCTGCCCATAACTTTTGAATGATGAGTGATAGAGAGCTTATATATATATATATATATATATATAAATATATATATATGTACATACACACACACACACACACACACACACACACACACACACACACACACACACACACACATATATATATATATATATATATATATATATTCCTTGTGAAAAGAACTTTTTATGACATCAAAGTTTTAAACCTTGTCACCTTGCCCTTGGAATTTAAGAAAATCTAATCTATTCAATATCCCCTAAACTATTTAAGAGCTTCATATTTTTATACTAATTTCTTATAGCAAGATATTTGATATATATACCATAGTCTTTACCTTAAGACCTTGACCTTCTCCAGAACACTCATATTGGTATTGAGGCATCCTTATGTTCTGTTAATTTAAGTTTTGTGAGCTTTGGTGCTAGCTAGGTCACAGTATGGGGTCAAATGTTTTCATGAAAATAAGATTAAAAAAAAAAAATTTTTAAATTCAAAACCTCTTAACAGCAGCAGGGTCATAATAAATCAGGTGAGCGATATGTCCCGTTGGGCACTTGTAAGGATGACAGCACACCATTTAAAAAGTCCAAAATGAGTGTCATTTTGAGTAAACATGCATACATTGCATTTCAATATCTACATGTCAATTTTTAAATCAGTTTTTTCCCCTCATTTATTTGGCGTCGGGAGTATTCAGCGAATTTTTCTCAGTAACGTAAATTTGATATCTTGGCTTATATCTTTTGAGGCAAGTGTACTATTTATATGAAAAGAATTTTCCGCACTTTTATTTTTAGTGAATTATCCTCATCTGCCAACAAAAAAAAAAAATAAAAATAAAATAAAATAAAAAAACCCATGTGCACTGAATATTAATTGGATAACATTCAAACGTCTATAACTCTCTTATGAATGAGACAAATGAAATGATACTCGCGTCATATGTATACAACATAAATTTCTAAAAAGCAATACGATTTAAAACAATGTTAATACACACGAGTATATCCTTGTGATTGAACGAGCATTGTTTTTGAAGTTGAGACTTTTTAAACTTGCTCTGACTTCGTTTCTTCCATTGAAATCTTTTCTGTTATATGTATATACTTATACATATTACTAATCAGCGTGGTAAATACCACCACACGCATGCACGCGCGCTCATATTTCACTGAATAATATGTGAACGTTTATATATAAACTGTTTCTTAATGAAATTGTTTTAAATTTTCAAATGTACATTGAGACGCTTAACCGAGTGATGTGGTTAAATCACTAATTAGTGTGCGCATGGACACAATTTTGATTGGATGATACTTAAATGACTACAAGTTGTTTTCCAATGATTTGGTTTTAAAAAAAACCATGGGGTTTTTAATGAAAAAAAAAAAGGAAAAGGAAATTTTGCATTTATCGATTTTAAGGATGCTTTTGACACCGTTTGGAGAAATGGCCTACGGAATTACGGAAGAAGTTGATTAAGAATGCATGGATATATATATATATATATATATATATATATATATATATATATTGTTTAACGTCCCGCTCGAGAATTTTTCACTCATATGGAGACCTCACAATTGCCGGTGAAGGCTGCACAATTTAGACCTATGCTCGACGCCTACGGCCTTTGAGCATGGATGGATCTTTATCGTGCCACACCTGCTGTAACACGGGGCCTCGGTTTTTCATCCAAAGGACCATCCCATTTAGTCGCCTTTTACAACAAGCACGTGGTACTGAGTACCTATTCTAACCGTGCTTAAACTGTATCAGAAATCTGGATAATGGTATTAAATCTTTTGTGAAGCTAAATAACACTACTTTAGAGTACTTCGAATGTAATATCGGTGTAAGACAAGGGGGTATTTTATCCCCATTTTTATTCTCATTGTATATTGATGATTTAGAAATTTTGTATTACCTGGGGTACGGAATATTGAGAGTGCAATTGAAATCAATATTGTATTAATATGCATGTTAAACTGATGATATTATTTTAAGTATTATATAAGCAATAACATGAACATTTTGTATATCCAAATAGCGTTTATGTGCACAAGCGCAAAAACACTACGTATGGTATGATAAGAAAAATAAAACAATTTAGTTTATCCGTAGAATGTCAACATTACCTATATGACAATGTTGTTGCACCTGTTTTATTTTATGGATGTGAAGTATGGGGTTTCAAAACCTTGATATAATTGAACATGTTTAGTTTGATATTTCTGAAAACTATTTTTAATTTGAAAAGCCCAACTTCAAATTACGTATATGATATATAGAAAAAAATGTTTTTTTTCCAATGTACATCAAGGTTTATACGAGAATGACTACATACTGGACAAAATTACTGTGGCCAGAAAACTGTTATCATTGTTTGCAGCTATTTTTGTACCAACATAATAAAGATGGTTTTAGAAACCTGTGAAGTGACTGCATTCAAAGAATATTAAACATGTGTGGACTTCCCAATATTTGGAATAAGCAAAGTTGTGTGTACAATGTAAACGTTAATCCTACCTTCGCTTTGTCGGAGGTCCGTGTTGCCCTACACTCGAACTTGTATATGTCTTTGGGATTTATGATTACGATTAACACATTGTTAACCTCACCATTCGATATATCTTCAACAGTAAATGAGATTTTGAAAGATCGGTTTATCTGATGTTAATGACTCTTCCGACAATTGAATTAGAATTCTATGTTTGGTCCACTCTTTATATATGCGAGCCAATCTAACATCTAATTTTAATTAGATTGCTTTTCCCAGGGCCAGGTTTACAACTTTTCAAACACTGATTTGACTCCGAGAAATATGCATTTACTTTGTAAAATCAATTTTCAAGTTAAAACAACCATTTACCTAGAGGGTCAGGAAGATGGTATGTTATTCCTCAGAATGAAAGATTGTGCACCGTGTTTCGCAGGAGAAATGGGTGATGAATTCCACTTCATTTTTGTGTTAAAACTTTTTAACTATCGAGGTAAAAAATACTTAGATAAAAATGTTTATGAGAGACAAAATGTTCTGAACTTTTGTCATGCCAAAATATGAAATCACCAAGAAATCTTTGTGCATTTATTTCAGATATTTTTTGAGATTGTCTGTTCGTCGTAATTATTCTGCTACCCTCGAATATCCTTCTATATTTCTGTCATTAATGCATAGTTCTTTGTTTCATATCAGAACTTCTGTCTGACGATTGTTCTTGCATTTATGATATATACTCCATGTACCACTTAACATGGTTTGAATGAATAAATTGAATGGTGTATATTGAGGCTCTTGTGGGATTAACATGGTCAAAATCACTATTTAGCACAAGCATGCACGTTCAATCAATTTTGATTGGATAATGCTTATATTTCTACAGCTCTCTTGGAGAAGTAGGAAATGGTGACATTCATTTGTTTGTGTATAGTGTAAGTGGATCTATTTATCTGTAATATTACAAAATGGTTCACTTGTAGTCAATTAAACAGAACATGTGTGTCGGAATAATTAAATTCATGTTAATTTTGTCAATAATTAAATTCCAATTCCTTTATGATTGAATTATCAGGCGTTATATTTTGTATGTTCAATGAGAAGTGCATCGATCCATATTCTCCATACACCCCAAATACTGAAGAGTTCAAGTTACATTACCCATTTAAACTTTGCTTACTCTTTCGGATAGTATGAAACTTAAATAAAAGTAATGCCTGTGTTTGCTTACCATCTCTTTGAAATATTTTTAAGCATATGATGACGCCATCAGCTACAGGTGAAGTGTCATTGCTTTCAATGTAATGACAAGAATCGGTCTCAAACTTTCATGAGAGAGAGAGAGAGAGAGAGAGAGAGAGAGAATAATGCAAGAAATTCAGAGATGTTGATGTGATTGTATCCTTGCCTTAGATTAATTACTTGCGTGGGGGTGGGGGTTATTTCTATGTATTTACACCCTTTCCTAATCAAGAATATAGTACCGTTTTGATTTGTTGCAATATTTAATACAGACACGGTAGAATCATCAAGTGAGCTAGAAGTTATGTAAATTGATGTCATGTGGTATTGAAGGACGAACCCCTCTCTACACGTTCCGTTTCAAGATTAAACATCTCCGGCTAACCCCGTGGGGATCAGGGTTGTTAGAAGAGATCCTCAGTACCTCTTGCTTGTCATAAGAAGCGACGAAATGGGGCGGTCCTTCGGATGAGACCGCAAATACCGAGGTCCCGTGTCACAACAGGTGTGTTACATAAAAGATCCCTCCCTGCTCAAAGGCCATAAGCGCCGAGCAAAGGCCTAAATTTGCAGCCCTTTACCGGTAATGGTGACGTCTCCATATGAGTGAAAGATTCTCGAGCGGGACGTTAAACAATATTTAATCAATCAATATGTTTTTTTTCCAATGACTTGCAATGTGTATCCTGGTTAGTTGCTTGTATATTGTTTAATGTAACGCTAAAGAATTTTTCACTCACCATTGCCAACAAAGCACTGCAAAACTTGGGCATAAAAAAGAAATATGCAAAGAATCATGGGGTTTTTATTAATCAACATAAGATGACAAAAGATTCATATGGTGATTTCTCCATTTCTTTGTTTTACATTAACCGTGCATGTAGCTTGCATTCTTGCATACACGTACTATCACACTTCAAAGTGCATGTAGCTGATCTGAAGAATTGTGCACAGACTGTCTAGTCTATTTCCGGGTACTAAAAGACTTTGACAACTTTCCTCCATTATTATGATCCTGCAACGTGAGACAAAAAGATCAATTTTTAGTAACACTAAGAACAATTAACAACTGTATTGCTTGTAAATGTTTTACTAGATAATAAATTCTTACTCCTGATCATTAAAAGTTTTGAAATGGCTAAGAAATGGGGCCTATGTGTGACACTGCTCACATTACATCATATTGTAATTTCGCCCAACCCTTTCTACATCAATACTCCTTTCCCATGTAAATAATCATACCAGATAATTTAGATTAATACAAGTACTGTTTAATTTCACTGTAAAAAGGTCCGTCCCTATATTAACTACTATTAGCCCCCAATTTGCCAGTGGGAGTAAAATACACAAGTGACAGTCAGTGACAGGTGTCAGTAACTCGGAAGTTCAATAAACATTGATAAAACTAGGAAGGACTAAGAGTTCTAAAGATTGAAAGTTAAATCAAATACAGAAATTACAGGTCTGACCATTACGGTTCAGATTTTATAGCAACCAGAAGGGTATATTTACAACATTCTGTGATGAGCATATTAATTTTCAATCTATTTCTTAAAATTACTATCTCACTGTCAGGTCAATTCATTTATTTTCCCAAACCATTCATACAATGGCACATGAAGTACATAAATATATATGTTAGATTGTCTAGGATACAATTATATAACTAATACATGCACATATATGTTCATTAGCACAAAACAAGCATTCTGAGTGCATTGCATAAGGAATACATGTCCCCTACTGGTACCCTCATTAATTATATAAATACCTAATTAACAGGACCGAACCGGTCGCGGTAGGTCAGTGGTTAGAGCATTCGCTTAACTGGGAGGTCGTGAGTTTGAGCCCCGCTTGTGCCATGGCCATATCAAACCTAACACACAAAAATAGGTAGTGATTGCTCCTTCCCCAAATGCTCGGTACTTAGAAGTGAGAATCACGGGTCTTTCGGATATGACCTTAAAAACGGAGGTCCTGTGTCACAGTAGGTGTTGGCACATTAAACAACCCTCACTGCTAAGGCCCTGAGTGTTAAGCATAGGTCTAAATTTGTGGTACTTCACCTACAGCTGGTGACGTCTCAATGTAATTGAAAAATTGCTGATGGGACGTAAAACAAACAAAGAACAACAATTAACAGGGCCATGCAAGCCCCAGGACTGTTACTCATATAAGTACCTAATATAACAGGGGCTGCACTAGCCCCAGGCATTCACTGTTATACCCGTCACCTATATAAATACCTCAATGACAAGGCCACACTAGCCCCAAGCATTTATTACACCTGTCACCTATACAAATACCTAATTAACAGTGCTGCGCTAGCCCCACACATTCACTTTTATACCTGTCACCTATATAAGTACCTAATTAATGGGGCTGTGCTAGCCCCAGGCATTCAACATTATCCTGGAAAGATTCAAGCAGAAACATTTACATGTATACCCTTGATTAATGGCGTTTATACACTGCAAACTAGAAGCTGAAAGACAGTCCTTGCAAACTAACAAACACATTAAGGTTTTCAGATCTGAAGATACCTTTTGATGACAGATTTTCTCACTGTTTCCCATTTCCATTGATCTTTATTTCTTTGAAATGTTCTGTGGACCTCCTCTTCTGCACACCTGGTCTGTTCATCATGCGGCTATGGTAGGCCTTCAGTGTGGGAAAGTCACCTAGGCAGGGTGGAGATAAGGTCACAAGACAGTCCAAAAGGTCAAACAGATTGTAGTCCGCAAAGCAAATCTGCAATTTAACCAATGGATAAGTTCAACTTGCATCAATGGTTCCTCAAGTGCAATACAATGGTCTGTACAAGATCAACACATACTGTTTCTTGACCAACATTAACACCCCCCCCCTCCCATAGTGATAATGATAGTCATTTCCTCATGAATATGTTGCAGTTGTAAACAATGCATGTATAAATACATATAAATAGAGTATATCTTTTTTCAATGACTGGGGAATCTGACAGAAAGGAAAGTAAAATGAAAATCTGAGAAATTTATTTTTAAAAATACATGAGAGTATGAACTGCGATGTTTCATGCTGGCATACTTTTCACGAAGCGATAATGTTCTATGTGAACTTAACCGGCATGAAATGTCACAGTTCATGCATTTTCAAAACAGAAATTCTAAGCTAACCTTACTGCCCAGTACATAGTCTCCATTCTGCATCAGATTCTGAAATATAAACCAAAAAGTGATCTGAATCAAGACACACAGACTGAATAATAATATATTAAATATATACCCTACTAGTTGTTTGCTACGTCTCTTTGAGATTTTTCACCCATAATCAGATGTTCCAATATACAATACTAGGAAATCATTAAATCAACAGTATGGATGATATTGTCACAAACCACAGGTTATTGGTTCCATTCCATTTTGTTTGTGGAATGGAGTGGATACAGTAATGCGTGGTTTGTGAGATCGTATGAATAGAAGTAAATGAAATTCTGATAAGCTGATTCAGATTGTAGAATTTCATATGCTACTTCATGCAAGTCCATTTTCATATTATCAATATAATATATTGCACCAACAAAACAATACACACTAACAGAAAAATAAAACGGTGCATTGCTAGATTTAAACAAGAGGTACTGTGAGCACTGCTTACAAAGAATACCCCCGCACATCTCTATTTGCAAAACTCAAAGGGTGTTCCTTTGACCCCAAAAATTGGTTGGGATCATTTTCGTTCTATGGGTAGTTCATATGTGTGATTAATTGATTGTATATTGTTTTACGTCTCACTTAAGAATTTTTCACTGATATGGAGACATCAAAATTGCTGGTAAAGGGCTGCAAAATTTAGACCTATGCTCGGCGTTCAGGGCCTTCGAGCAGGGAGGGATCTTTATCATGCCACACCTACTGTGACACGAGGCCTCAGTTTTTGTGGTCTCATCTGAAGGACCGCCCCATTTAGTCGCCTCTAATGACAAGCAAAGGGTACTGAGGATCTATTCTAACCTGTCCCCATGGGGTCCATATGTGTGATATGGTGACTCTAGATGAAAAGGATAGCATGCAAGAGCCTAAAAACCAGTTTGCTATTTCAATGTCCAATAGACTTGACCTTTGACCTTTAACCCCAAAATCAATAGGGATCATTTTCATCCCATGGGTAGTCCATAGGTGTGATATGGTGACTCTAGGTGAAAAAGATAACATGTAAGAGCCCAGAAACCATTTTGCTATTTCAGTGTCCAGTACACTTGACCTTTTGCTCCCAAAATGAATAGGGATCATCTTTGTCCCATGGGGAGTCTGTATGTATGGTATGTCGACTCTAGGTGAAAAGGATAACACTTTAGAGCCTAGAAACTATTGTGTCTACAGATGGATGGACGGACGTGATTCTAGTATACCCCCCTCCCCCATAACTTTGTTCATGGGGTATAATAAAGATCCATAAATCTTGCATTCATTTGTGAAATTTTCAAGATCATTCATTTTAAGCTGCTTTTGTACAAGTAGGAAAAATGAGTACCATAATGTATTCTGCACTATTCACCATTTCTGGGTCTACTGAACACATGTTGAAAAAATAAAGTTGGGTAATTTGCATTTGAAGAAATATCCTATTCATTGGCAAAGCACAAATTGATTTTGTAACTTGAATTTCTGGAGAAACATGCCACATAGATTTATGAAACTGATCAGTTGAGTGGTATATTGGTTGAAGGTCTACCACGATATGCCATTTACACAAGATCTTTCTCTTGTATTAAATATAAATTCAAGTCACCATGCATTTATTCCCATGTTTATAGCACTAGTACATACCTCAAAACACTTCAGTTTCCCTGGGAGCTCTTCAATAAAAGGACCCTTTCCATCCTCCTGTACAAATACAATTGTCATAGTCTGTTTCATAGTATCAATGTAATATTTCTAATTCATACATAGTATTTCATTATTACTAATATTTCCTACTGAGTCGTGACCCCCTTTTTGTGAACTTGATAAAGACAGGAGAGTTTACAAATGAGCATTCATACAGAGTCCAATACATTAATGTACACATTACAAACACTAAATGAACAACTTAGAACTCCCAAACTCAGTATTTAAGAAACTACATATAGTCTACACTTACGTAATTCTGGTATATATCTGTCTATGTTGTCTACACTTACAGAATTCTGGTATATATCTGTCTATATTGTCTACACTTACAGAATTCTTGTATATATCAATCAATGTTGTCTACACTTACGTAATTCTGGTATATCATCTTGGTGTAGGCCACTCTCAGATCCTCAGTTCCATCGTTTATCATGTCAGCCCTTGATGCCTCTTTATTGTTAGCACCATACAAATCTACATATTTTGTAAAACTTTCGTTGACATGAATTTGAAGGCATGATTATTTATTATCCATGAACTTCAGTGGAATTCTATTGACTTTTTTAAAAGGAGGAATAACACACCAGAGAAATGGAAATGGATGGAAAGTGAAGGATATGTACTATAATATTTTGAAATTAAACACTTTCAAACCTAAGTACTTATTCAGGTTTTAAAAAATGCAGTTTAGTAGAAAGTAATTTGAAAAAAAAAAATAATAAAAACCCCTGCTAGACTTGACCACATGATCTACATATCTGCAGTTGACAAGTAAACCTACTGATTTAATAAGTCTATAATGATACATACTTAGAAGATTATCTGAAAATAATTTTCAATGCATTTTCACTCAATCTTTTTAGTGCTGCTTCTAAGTTATAAAGCAGATTATAAATGTGAGCAGGTGCTCTAAGGGAGGTTTCTATTTCATTGTATTTTTTATTTTCTTTTAAATGCTACACTGGACACCACCAGATAACTGAAAAATTGTTGAGTGTGGCGGAAAACAAACAAAACAATCAATCAATTAAATGTTACTCAAAAAATATACAAAAGCTTTACATCAGTAAAACAGCCAGAATACAGGTCTTCTGGGTTGAATCATCTGGGCTTTTATTGAAGCCAGATATCCTAGTGAGAATCTGGTTTCTGGGTCATACGGTTATTTTTACATTAAATTTATTTACATTTCTGATGTTTTTGCCACTGATATCTTTAATAATTGAAATGATAGCCATTTCCTCATGAATGTGAACAATGTGCCTGTAATCTTGAGATATACAGTACTACTATTCAATGGCTGGGAATTTTGATAGAAGTGGAAGTAAAATGTAAATATTAGAAAATAATACATGAGGGTTATATGAACAGAAACACTTTACACCAGCATACTTTTCAGGAAGCATGTCAGCACTTAATGAAAAGTATGCTGGCATAGGGCATCACAATCCATGCCCTCATGTAATTTCAAGCATGAAATTTATTTCTTCAAATGACACCTCAATATGACTTAAGAGTTACACATTTAGACATTCACAATGTATACAATATCTCAACATTCTGGGCAGTACTGGATGGACAAAATGGGAACTTAAGAACTGACATCAGCCAAGCCAGAATATTTGAACTGGACAATAGTCAAAATCCATTTCAAATTTTCTGAGGAGTTGGGGAAACTGACAGCAGTTCTTAATAAGCTCTAATTTTTGTACTTACCCAACTTCCTTGCAAGATATCTTAGTATCGCATTTGACTGCACCAGCTCCACATCACCATCCTTCAGAAGCGGACACTGGCCAAATGCCTGGAAAAGTTAGAAAATATCCAGTGTCTCTGTATGTGATATTCTAACAGGCAATTAATGAACTATTTTTAACATAATATACTAACAACAAAAAAGAGAGTAGGTTCACTGGGGGTCATCTGGGAAATTTCAACTTTCACAACTGAACATATTTGATTTAGTTAACTGTCGTTAAATGGCTAAAATACTGCCAAAAAGGCGTAAAACCATAAACAATCAATCAATCAATCTAATAATAATAATAATGATAATAATAATAATATTACTTGATTCAAAAACTGTAACCTGGTCAGTGTATGCTCTTAGTGGTTAAAATAGATAGCAGTTGCTTGGTAAGTGCTCGACAGTAGATTGATTGATTGATTGTTTGTTTTACATCCCATCGAGAATTTTTCACTCATATGGAGATGTCACCAGCTGTAGGTGAAGTACCACAAATTTAGACCTATGCTTAGCGCTCAGGGCCGTAGCAGTGAGGGTTCTTTAACCTGCCAATACCTACCGCGACACGGGACCTCCGTTTTTAAGGTCATATCCGAAAGACCCGCGATTCTCACTTCTAAATGCCGAGCATTTGGCGAAGGAGCAATCACTACCTATTTTTCGTCTTAGGTTTGACGCGGCCATGGCACGAGCAGGGCTCAAACTCACGACCTCCCAGTTACGAAGCGAACGCTCTAACCACTGAGCTGAAGTTAAAGTCACAAGTCTTCTGAAGAGACCTTAAATATTGACTCCATGCCATGTTACATTGGCATGTTGTCACTACTAATTGGCATGATGTCACTACTAATTGGTCATGAACATCTAGCAAAGGTCTAAATTTAAGCCATATTCCTAACTTAATGGCCTTTTGTTGTTAATTTGAACTGTTTTCTAAACTAGTCTAGAACACTCCTTCTCACAGACTTACTGATTGTGCTGACCTAGCTCAGTCTTTAAAGATAACAGTATTTGAGATGATAACCTTTGCTTAATTTACCAAGTAACAGCAAAATCTGCAGTATTGGATTTCCATACAGAGTCATTCAATACCTTATCTGCATAAGGAGGAGGAGGCTACCTTGTTTCAACAAAATCACAATGCTTTAATGTAATCCCTTTAACGTAATCCCTTTGGCTAGAGTCAATATTACCAAGATAAATGTTAGACCAACTAACAGCACATGCAACCAAATTGACAGAATTTACTTAAGCAATTCATATTTGAACTTGTACAATATGGTGTACAAGTAGCAGATGGCCATTCATCAGCCTTTTGTAAAAATTCTGTCTTTTCAGTCTCTTTCACCAGATAAGAAAAAAAAAAACTGTAATAATTTCTGCATGACCTATACAGTTAGAAAAATACCAAACAACCACATTTTTACTAACAAGTGATAGTTTCTTTGCAAAATTCATTAAGACAATAGTTAGTCTCACAAAACAGCTTACTGGACCTCTGCTTTTCCTGGGGGTATGAACATAATGAAGTGGTACATGATAGTGGGCACCTCAATTTTGTTTCACATTTGTCAGTCACTCGCAATCACAAAAATAGCCATGTACCAATGATCAAATTCTTAATAAATGATTATCAAGCACCTGTTCACTTTCCTTCATCAGTTCAAAACCAGCTTATCAAATTATGAATTACATTCATATATCTATTGCCCCTGTAAACACCTCTCAATTATGTCTCTCACTAACTACAAAATCTGTCATATTTATAGAGACCATGAAAAACAGGAGAATAATTCAACTTTGGAAAAAAATTGAACACTTGACTTTTTGTATTAAACTTAAAACACATGAACAGATGAAATGAATTATGAAGAAAACAAAGGGGGGGGGGGGGGACCCATATCCACAATAGCTCAACTACAAGTGGATGTATTTAAAAAGCAGAAAAAATTATAAATATACTGACCATTTTAGGTTTCCAATTGTTGATCCAATTTTCCCATGGTAGAACATCCACTTCTTCATACTCCACATTGTTGTCCACCAGGAGGGTCCTAATGGATTCACCACGGCCTAAAAACAATCATAATATAGTATACACTCTACACGGATTCACCACGGCCTAAAAACAATCATAATATAGTGTACACTCTACACGGATTCACCACGGCCTAAAAACAATCATAATACAGTATACACTCTACACGGATTCACCACAGCCTAAAAACAATCATAATATAGTATACACTCTACACGGATTCACCACGGCCTAAAAACAATCATAATATAGTATACACTCTACACGGATTCACCACGGCCTAAAAACAATCATAATATAGTATACACTCTACACGGATTCATCACGGCCTAACATCAATCATAATATAGTATACACTCTACACGGATTCACCACGGCCTAAAAACAATCATAATATAGTATACACTCTACACGGATTCACCACAGCCTAAAAACAATCATAATATAGTATACACTCGACACGGATTCACCACGGCCTAAAAACAATCATAATATAGTATACACTCTACACGGATTCATCACGGCCTAAAAACAATGATAATATAGTATACACTCTACACGGATTCATCACGGCCTAAAAACAATCATAATATAATATACACTCTACACGGATTCACCACGGCCTAAAAACAATCATAATATAGTATACACTCTACACGGATTCATCATGGCCTAAAAACAATCATAATATAGTATATACTCTACACGGATTCATCACGGCCTAAAAACAATCATAATATAGTATACACTCTACACGGATTCACCACGGCCTAAAAACAATCATAATACAGTATACACTATGCACATACACCACATGGCATCAGGTCCTTATGGACTCATGGGGGGCCTCAGTGGCCGAGTGGTTAGAGCATCACACTCAAAATCACAAGGCCTCTCACCTCTAGTCGGCACAGGTTTGAATCTCGCTCGTGCCGATATATGTGACAAAATTGGCCAGTTTACTTTCGGAAGGTCGGTAGTTTCTTCCCAGGTACATTGTATCTAGGTTGTCTCCTGCACCAGTAAAAACTGGACACCACCAGATAACTGAAAAATTGTTGAGTGTGGTGGAAAACAACAAACAATTAATATTATGGACTGACTGCATTTTTTTTTTTTTTTTTTTTTTTTGTACAATTTGTGTTCTACAGTGTTTACTATTGAGGGTAGTTGCCACATCTGTTTTTTGTAACAATCAATGCTGTCTGGTGAAAGTGTAGATAACTCTGTACTATAATATTTTATTTAATTTTCATCTTTTGAATAAATGTGAAAAGCGAAAGTTATTGGATATGTTATGTATTTTAGCAATATTTGATAAATTAACAAGTTAACTTCTGGTGGTCACGCAATGTCAGTGTATGATTTTTGCATGAAATTTGATGGCGAAGGAATTCTGTCCAATTTTTGTAAAGATTATACAGGTGTGGCCTTATATCTCACATTTTGCACATTGGTCCTTTTTGGGCACACTGTCATTATTACCATTACTGATATGTTTGTGTGTGTGTGTATACACACACACACACATGACTGAAGGTCCTAAAGTTGTGTGTGCCCAGTAAATAATGGTACACTCTGACTATGCAATTATCATATGAGGCAGTGGGCAGCAAGAGATGGTGCTACAGGACAATTCTGATTCTATCATAAAGTTTCCACTTCTACCCAAAACATCACATACAACCACGTAACAGTACATTTGGAAAATAAGAATATTATAAAAAAAAAAGTATATATATGACTTGCATGTGTGGATGAGAATACATACAAAGAGCAGCAGGAGATAGTGTCATAGAATTGTAATAGTTCAGATAGCGATAATTCACTTTAATCCAAAGCAGGTTATTCATTCATTCACACATTCATCTCATGTAAAGAACAGTCCACTATTTAACCAATAAACAAAGACTGGATAATACATTAACATCTTCGGAGTTCGTCAACCAACAGGACTTATTTGACACAGACAAGGTTTCAAAAAGAGGACATATTGCTGAAATTATAGTATATAAACTTCCTCTTGGTATAGTATTACTGAACAATTGAAATGTATCTCATCTTCTACTTCTTCTAAATCACAATGGGGACAAAGTCTTTCTTCTCGGGGAATTCCATAATGTCTACCCTTTTCAATCATCAATTGATGGGAAGAAATTCTAAATTCAGCTAGGCTTTTTCTTTCTTCCACATTTTTTAACAGCAACAAGTATGATTCTAGACCAAATTTAAGTTTAATTGTACAATATGTGTCTAACTTCTCGCAAACAGATAACTGATCTTTTTCCTTCAACCAATTTTTTATATAATATGACTTAAGAACTTGCTTGCAGTAGGCTTTAAATGAATATGTGGATGTATTTAAATAAAACTGTATTTGAGGAAGAACTTGTCTTATCAGGTCAATTAAACCAAACCATGATGATTTATATATATAGATATCTGTGTGTTTGTAACAATAGATACTCATACACCATTATTCAAGGGGTTGATAGATAATGCTTTTATAAGTATTAATGCACCAAATATAAATCACATTGAACAATTTATGTGTCTGTAGAATCATCACACTTTGATACAGTGGCGGATCCATAAAATTTTCCAAAAAGAATATTCAACCATATTGGGGGCTGGGTTGCAACCCCTTGGCCCCTTTAATCCCCATTTTAAATCCCTACTGCCATGTAGTTACATATAAGTACAAGAAATGCCTCAGCGTTCCACATTATGGCACGTATATTTCTTATAATCAATTTGAATCGCAGTTTTTTTTTCATTCTCTTTTTCGACTGGATTTCAATTTTTCAATACACCGTCTGTCTGTAAATCTAACAGTGCAATACTTACCTCTGACTGGGAAGTATATTAGCTGAATCTTTGCCATATTCTTACAATCACGTCCAGCCACAGTGCAACACTTTACCCTGGCCAATCTGGTGTTTTACCTTGACCTACTTTTGGTCAAATCCGTTATCTCGGTGACAATCGAATTTACTTTAGTAAATATTCTAACAAATATTACCATGTGCAGCCTATATGTTCTTTCTGAATCTCAAGCCCGAATTAAAAAAAAAAGTTGAAAGTCCAGTGGCTGATTTAGAGGGGTCGCTCCCTCTTTTTTTCGCCAGAAATATGAGAGTAAACCCCAGATTTTCTATTGAGACATGACATTCACATGTAACACCCCCACCCCACCCCCTTTGAAATACCTGGATCCGCCACTGAAGTCGGTCGCATGTTTGTCGGGTTGCGGAATATGAAGTTTACGTCTTTGTGTTATGATTGTTATTTTTTTTTTTTTTTTCTTTTTTTTTTTTTTTTCAAAATATCTGAGTAGGACATTTAAATCCACGCTGTGGCACCCCAGTATTGTGGATAATGAAAACCAACAATTTCTCCAAAACATGTTTCTTCGCCGGGCACCTTCACAAGTCGCTCTGAATAGTCAGTTTCTTTACTCTTTATACACTTTTGAATGACCACTGTGGAATACTAATATGCAATATCATATGTGTTAGTATTCAAAAGTGGTCAATAGGGTAAATATATTTTCTTTATTGGGTAGGAGGGGGTATCTATTTAAGAATTAAAACCGCTATACACAGATCAGGTGCCTGTGGTTAGCTAAATTCAAATAATCATTAACTATCCCAGGAATTTTTTCAGATTCTTTAGAAATATATACATGCATATTTTTACTTCTCGGTGGTACTTTCTACAGAAATAGAGTGTCTATATAGATTTTCTGCGAAGCCCTACAGTATTTCTCAGAATGTATGAAAAATTTACCTACAAGATATAATTATGTAGGCCAATGAAAAATCCTATAAGATTTTAAAATTACATGGGATTTTCTTGGAAGTTGAATATCGCACCTGCCGGGTGAGAATCGGGTATATATTGGCCTTCACCTACACACACTGCATGATATGGATTTTTCACATGCAGTGGCGGATCCAGGATTTCCGAAATAATGTGGCACGTATTAGCCAAAATACTCAAGTATACGCTACGACTATGCCAAAGTTGTCCGAGTTTGCCATTGAGATCAATTAAACTGCATAAAAATCATACATTATGACTTTTGATATGCTTTATAATGACATAAAATTATTATGATTTTTTACGATTATTACCTCTTGAACTATATCATACAAAAATTATATTATGTAACTACTGCCCTTTATGTATAATAATGATAATCGTCACACTATATTTTATTACAGACATGCATATATCACCATTATATAATAATGCACCTACAAAGAATAGATTTAGCAGAAAAGTCTATGTTGCAAACACATATATTTGTAAATGACGTATTACCGTTAAAATATACAACGTAGCTCTACCTAGAAAGGTGGGGATGGGCACGACCGGAGGAGAAATTGAATTCATAATCATTCAAATCATTTGATAAAGAAAATAAAAATAATACATAAATAAATAAAATAAATAAAGGGGAGGGGGAGGGGGGTAAGACCAAAAAAAAAACCCCCTGAAAAATGGCAAAGCATATTTGGATTTAATTTGGATTTAATAACATGGTAAACATACATCGCAAGCGCGGATCTAGAAGGGGGGGTCTGGATCCGCCCCTCCTGGAATTTCCAACTGAAAGAAAATATAGTCATCTTTATTCGCCCTAGAACCAGGTCCCAGATCCCCGGCCTTTTGGACCCCCCCCCCCCCCCCGATGAAAAAAGCTGGATCCGTGCCTGCATCGTCAGGGAGAAATTTATATCTGTTCTTACTTTCTCTGTGTATTAGTGATTTAGAACAAAATTTCCTCCTTGATAATGATACAGCTGGATTTACAAAGTTTTAACGAATAGTATATATGTATTTGAAATATATACGAGATATATTTGAAATGTATATATGTATTTGAAATTTCTCACACATTTGTACGCTGATAAGTGTCATATTGGCAGAAACTTATGGTGCTTTGCATGTACAGTAATAAACTGAAGTGAACGTTAACACGTGTACAGATAAAGCTAAACTTTTAGTGTTCTCCTAGGGCTCTATGTAGACCAATATGAAATTAAATAATTTTGTAGGTCTGTGTTTAGGTTGAGGATCTATAAATAATTAGTACTTTGAGAAAACTGGAGAATACTGAAGGATCATTTTTTTGTTTGGTCTTCTTTTTGGGGTTATTTGTTTGTTTGTATTTCAGAAAATGAATGATTATTACAGTCCAGTCCATCATTATGCAAAGAGTTATTAATCACTCTACAAAGATGTAGCAACAATTAGCCTTAGTGAAAGGAACAGAAGAAAATCTGCCTAGATCTGTCTCAGCAGAAATATATCACATGCATTTTTTTCCAGTCCTAGAATTTATTCACAAGGTATATTATGTGTTGTTTCAAAAAAACTAAATTTATCCTCAAGAAACAGAATAGACGTCGCGCGCGCTATTGGTGTCCAAAAAAAAAAAACCAAATCAAAACAAACAAACAAAAACAAAAAATCATACAAAATTACATGTCATTTTAACGGTAATTTTACATTCTATCCATTTTGATATTAATACCCTTTTTTAATAGCAAATTATAAAATGTATTAACTTTAACATTCTTATGTTTACGTAACCATTGCGTATAGACAAGTAACGAGGGTGTCGCACACACAATACCAAAAACACATTTAATCATTTAATGGCTTTCTTAAAACAAACAATTTAAACATAAAATTTTGTGGAGAAACTCAAATGATGCATACGCTCTACAGGCTGGCTCAAAATGCAATAATAGAGATGTAGATAATCGTATCATGTATTAAACGTTTCATCGATTTATTTATTATTGTAATCTGATCTGATTATTTTGGAGATTCCGATATTTGAAACTTGTTAAGTCAAGAAACTACACTCCCGAGAGTAAATAATGTAACGCAAAAAGTCTTCATTTACAATAATATGTCATTTTGATTAAGAGTGAAAACGAAGCGTGCGTACAGGTATGATGACAAATAACGACTTTACCGCTCCCAAAAATAAGGCGCCAAAGGATCTAGATACCTGGGGACCGGTAAAGTTAAGTCTTCCCGCGCTTCCTTTGCTGGGAATACATGTTTGTACCTATTTATAGCTACTGGAATTTTCACAATGGTTTTAAAAATACACATCGGGAATTCCCAGGATTTTAAAATAGTTCGAATGCATGTATTTTTTTTTATTCAAAGGAGTATCAACTGTTTCACAAAGATAGCTGTACTGTAGTGGTAAGTGAGTTCAAATGTCTTTTGTGAACTTATTTAAAAATTCATTTTCATATGAATAATCATGATTATATGCATGATAAAATATAGGATTCAGTCTGTGACCATGTATGTAACGATTCAGTAATGTACACCTTTGGTAGTTATATATCGTTTAAAAATAGCCCCCCCCCCCCCCCCCCCCCCCCCCCCCCCCTTGTTGATAGTATTGATGTAAATCGACACTGCCTATTCTATATTTACAAAACTCTTTCCTTCTAAGCATTTGAAGTTGAATTTTGTTTTTCTTTTTGCTCTCAAATTTTCTGTTTGCTTGATACTTCCCTTCCTGTTGTATTTCAGTGGTTCATCTATCCATGTTGCACAGCACAAGGCACATAATAGTCAATTTTGACTTGGTGCCTTTACCGATAAGAAGAAGAAAATGCCCATATCAATGCAATTTCTATCGATTTTGGTTTTACTTTGTTAATCGCTAAATATGAAAGACGTTCTCTCATAGGTCAATTCAATTTGCTCTTCCATTTCGATCATGCGAAAGTACATGTAGTTTAGGCAAATTGAATTTGAATTGAACTTCACTTATTTATTCCAATCCCGTTAAAAGAGAAAACCCACGTCAATATTTCGCTTATGTGTGCACCTGTGGCTCATATGTGTACAATGTAATATAACTGCGTTACATATAGTTAAAATTGTCATTCGATATCGGCCTGCCTAATTGAAGATCTGTAGGGCATTGAAGACCTACGGAAGACCTACAAAATCGTAGATTATATACATCAAAACTAATATGATTTTCTGATTAAGCATGTTTCGAATTTCTAGTAAACATTAAAGAGATTGATAAGTTTAAAGTATTTTTAAAGCTCGGTATGGAGAGCTGACCTAGCACAAGAACGATAACTCGCTTAAATATATCATGTTTACAGATCAGCTGTTCACAGTTTAATATACAATTAAAATTTTTTTTTCTGATCTTGTTACAAAGCAAATGCTTAACAATTGAACGGCAGATTTGTATGTACAAATATGACATATTTATGTGTGAGTTATCGTTCTTGTACCTTGTCTTCTAAATGAAAAAAAAAAAAAAAATGTTCGTCATACCGAGCTTTAAAAATGCACTTTTTAACTTACTTTTATCAAACATTTTTGTGTTTATTATATATTTAAAACACACTTAGTCAAAAAGTTATATTAGTTTTGATGTATATAGCTCATATATTTTGTCGGTCTTCCATAAGTCTTCCGTAGGTGTTCAATTACCTGTAGGTCTTCAGTTAGGTAAGCCCAGTCGATTCTTCATGATAAACATAGATGAATGATATGAAATGGATATTGTATTTTTCCTCCAGGCGTAAAATAAGCTCTTGAGTATTGAAAAGTTGTTTTAGTATGTTATGAGAGTCGTGAATTTAATTCAGTATTCAGACCTATGTAACTATATGGATTTTAACTGAAAAGGTATTTGTGGGGAAAGTATACTGTAGATATTGCTTAAAAAGTAAGTGGTTTGTAAATATAGCGTGAACGTATTGAAGCACATGAAATCAACAGACTTCAAATTGACTGGCAACCTAACATGAAAAAAAAGTAAACGAACAAAATACATTGAGGCCGTGAGTTTTCGGGGGTGGTTGTGTTTGTGGTTGGGGTGTCACATCTAGAAGCAAATGCACATATATGGCATGCGTACATGTACAAATGAGACACGATACATTACTGTCATCTTGGTGTTACAATGTATGATTTTTGATTTTATTATAATCTTATTTCAGACAATGGAAGTAAGAACAATTGAGGAATTCAAGCGAAACACCAAACCTTGTAGACATATCAAAGTACACAGAAAAACATTGGACTATCATCATCATATGTTTGTTGGTTGTGTAGATCACGTCGGATGCGACATCTTTCACTATAAACCTCAGTGGGAAGAGTATTTGTACGGAAACTCTCCAGGACAAATTACACGTGAAAGGATAAATTTCGATGAGGTTGGAAATATTTTCGATTTTGAGAAAGATGTTGTAACTATTGTTGCACGCAATGACTACCCAAAGACACCAGATGAAATACAACGTACCATCAAACGGGCAGAATTAAGGTTGGGTGAAGCGAAATATTCGATAAGTTCTAACAATTGTGAAAGCTATGTTAATTGGATTTTTTCAGAAGACAATACTTCTCTAGAATTTCAGAATTGTGGTCTTCGTAAACGCATGTTTGCAGGAGCTGTTGATGCATCACTGAGTGATGGAATTGTAAGGCCAGTGAAACACGGAACATCCTCTGTAGTATCAGAGGGTCTGAACACAGGTTCCTATTCTTTCCAAACAAAGAATAGTCCAAAGACATTCAATTTTCCAAGTCGCATGCTGCATTCATCGTCACATATTCGTTCAGAGCAATATCTGCAGTACAATCAAGTATTAAAGGAGCATGGAAACAAAATAGAAAATATGCTTTTAATGCTTCGAAATGCAGAATTTACACCTTCTGGTGCAAAACATATGGTCTTTAGATCGGCGAAGTCGTCAACGACAAATTGCGTTTCAAAACAAACGGGGAGCACAATGGTGAAATCAGTAATCAAACCAGCGTCGGAGTGTACCAAAAAGTCCCTTGCTAAATCAGCATCAATTTCAATTTCAAACGAAGTAACCAAATCTGCTGCACCGTCTCTTGCTAAGTCCGCGTCAAAATCAATTTCGAATGAAGCAGCCAAATCGGCTGCTCCATCCGTTGTTAAGTCAGCATCAAAATCAATATCAAATGAAGTAGCCAAATCTGCTGCTCCGTCCGTTGCGATAGTAGCATCAAAATCAATTTCAAATGAAATCGGCAAATCCGCTACTTCGTCCGTTGCCAAGGCAGCATCAGAATCAATTTCAAACGAAGTAGCCAAATCTGTTGCACCGTCTCTTGCTAAGTCCGCGTCAAAATCAATTTCGAATGAAGCAGCCAAATCGGCTGCTCCATCCGTTGTTAAGTCAGCATCAAAATCAATATCAAATGAAGTAGGCAAATCCGCTACTTCGTCTGTTGCTACGGCAGCGTCAAAATTAATTACAAATGAAGTAGCCAAATCCTCTACTTCGTCCGTTGCTAAGGCAGCATCAAAATCAATTTCAAATGAAGTAGCCAAGTCGGCTGCTCCTTCTGTTGCGAAGTCCGCGTCCAAATCAATTTCAAACGAAGTATGCAAATCCGCTAATTCGTCCGTTGCTAAGGCAGCGTCCAAATCAATTTCGAACGAAGTCGCCAAATCCGCTGCTCCGTCCGTTGTTAACTCGGCATCAAAATCAATTTCAAATGAAGTAGGCAAATCCGCTACTTCGTCCGTTGCTAAGGCAGCGTCAAAATCAATTTCAAACGAAGTAACCAAGTCGACTGCTTCTTCTGTTGCGAAGTCCGCGTCCAAATCAATTTCAAACGAAGTAGCCAAATCAGCTGCTCCATCCGTTGTGAAGTCAGCATCAAAATCAATTTCAAATGAAGTAGGCAAATCCGCTACTTCGTCCGTTGCTAAGGCAGCGTCAAAATCAATTTCAAACGAAGTAACCAAGTCGACTGCTTCTTCTGTTGCGAAGTCCGCGTCCAAATCAATTTCAAACGAAGTAGCCAAATCCGCTGCTCCGTCCGTTGTTAAGTCAGCATCAAAGTCAATTTCAAATGAAGTAGCCAAGTCGGCTGCTTCTGTTGCGAAGACCGCGTCCAAATCAATTTCAAACGAAGTAGCCAAATCCGCTGCTCCGTCCGTTGTTAACTCGGCATCAAAATCAATTTCAAATGAAGTAGGCAAATCCGCTACTTCGTCCGTTGCTAAGGCAGCGTCAAAATCAATTTCAAACGAAGTAACCAAGTCGACTGCTTCTTCTGTTGCGAAGTCCGCGTCCAAATCAATTTCAAACGAAGTAGCCAAATCCGCTGCTCCGTCCGTTGTTAACTCGGCATCAAAATCAATTTCAAACGAAGTAGGCAAATCCGCTACTTCGTCCGTTGCTAAGGCAGCGTCAAAATCAATTTCAAACGAAGTAACCAAGTCGACTGCTTCTTCTGTTGCGAAGTCCGCGTCCAAATCAATTTCAAACGAAGTAGCCAAATCCGCTGCTCCGTCCGTTGTTAAGTCAGCATCAAAGTCAATTTCAAATGAAGTAGCCAAGTCGACTGCTCCTTCTGTTGCTAAGTCCGCGTCCAAATCAATTTCAAATGAAGTAGGCAAATCCGCTACTTCGTCCGTTGCTAAGGCAGCATCAAAATCAATTCCAAACGAAGTAGCCAAATCAGCTGCTCCATCCGTTGTGAAATCAGCATCAAAATCAATTTCAAATGAAGTAGGCAAATCTGCTACTTCTTCCGTTGCTAAGACGGCGTCAAAATCAATTCCGAACGAAGTAACCAAATCAGCTGTTGCTAAACCAATCCAAAAGGAAATCATCAAAAGAATGCCTAAGTCCACCAAAGCGTGTAAACATTCCAATTTGGCTAAATCTACAGCTGAAAATGCAACCGAAAACGCTGGAAATCTATCGACTGGTATAACAAAGGGTGCTGTTGCCACTGCAGTTATATTTGAAGGTGTCTTTCTTGCAAAGAAACTTTACGATATCGTGACGGATGAGAATATGAATGACGAGGAGAAAGAGAGAGTTGCAACAAGGGAAATCTCTTCCTCTGTAGTGGGAGTTCCTGCCGGATTATGCGGAAGTGTCGTTGGACAAGCTTTAATTCCGGTTCCTTTCCTCGGGGCTGCAGTTGGGGGTATTGTCGGAGGTATGATTGGTAATGCTGTTGGAGGTGCGATTGGGGAAGGAGTTTTTAGCATTTTCAAATAAATATCGATAACATTGTCGAAAGTGGAATACAAGACTTATTTCATAATGACAATATTTCGCCGGATAGCTGAAAAATTGCTCAGGCGACTATAAATAAAAAAACCCAAAACAAAACATAATGACAATATATATACTAGCCATATTTATAAACAGCATACTAGTAGTTTATAGTTGACAAATGAAATGAGTGAAGGCAATGGAGAATGATTTATTGATATTTTTAGATAAATGTACAGATATTATATTTTCAGAAGTTGTGAATATAAAGCGTATTGAATTATTATCTCTGTATATCAGTTGATTCTTGTAACATTTGCTTTTCCCCTATCTATTCTTGTAAAGTGCCACTCTCTAACTAACTAGTACTGTATGTACATCTTTCCATTTTGGAAAACATTTATATTACATTAGTTTAATGTCATGGTTAATAATTATGACGTCACTTTTTCCCAAACTCTCCACATAGAAAATATAAGAATTTGGTGGATAAATGGATATAAAGTATTAAAATTATGATAGACAAGAAAATGTAACATTATGTATATTGACGTACTAGAACACTGCAAGGGAGGCAATGCAAAACTCGAACTGCTTTTGGTGCTTGTATTATTTGTACCCTAACAGTTTGTAAAATTGACGGAGACTATAGGTTTAATGCTCTGTTTATTAGTCTGTCTTATTGATATTCCAGATTTTTCCGTTTTGCTTCCGAGGTTTCATTTAAAACGTGCAGCGTTGTTTCAAAATGACAAATTACAGATTAAATTTGAAGTTTGATGATCGACAGGTGTGAAAAAATTAATTTTTGTATTGTTACGTTTTTATAGCCATCGGAATCGGAATTGTGTTTGGATGGAAACACTGCAAAAGTGGGACATCTGAACAGAGACGGTAAAAAAGAGTGTCTAAATAATCACTTCATGAATTTAACATTTCAAGCTCATTATTCGCAAAAGGAACACATCAATGAAGATATTTACTGAGAAATTTTTTTAAAACAAAACCACACAGTAGAAATTTTTCGTTGATTTAGGGTGTGTGTATGTGTCTAGAATAAATCGCCTGATTATTCGTTGTTACATATACCGCTATTGTTTACTGGATAGATAGTCTATAGAATTTGAGGACAAAGCGTGTTTTGATAAAATCCTAAAATCGGTTTCTGTAACTCGAGATTGTAGTAAGTTTCTAAAGTACGTGATTCAAGCACTAGAAGTCTTTCAAATGCATGGGTTCTCAATATCTTGTTGCGTTGTCTTTAAATGAAACAGCATTTTGAGAAATGAATGATGGTCAACGCAATTGAACGTCTGGAAGACCTGTAAGAGATTTCAATGTGGCATAAAGCACTATATCTCGCCTTTGGAGCGGAAAGTAACAGCACAGTTCACCAAATGATCGTCATGGAGCAGGTTATACACCACTCGCGTCGTCAACAGCACAGATTCGCTTCATCCGATTGCGTCATCTTCGTCAACGATTCACAAAGCGTCGTCTACTGCACCTGCCGTTTCTGGGATTTGCAGATCTTAAAGACTATTACTGAGTACTCTTATTATAGGAGCTGTTCTAGAATTTTCTAGAATTAAGTTGTTTTATAAATAAAACTTAAGATAAACACATTCTCAGCGTTACTTAAGTATTTTTATTGATTTTAGAAATTTCTTGAACTTAAGCATAACTTATATAAGTTGTGATTAAGTTAAAGAAACTTCTTAAATCAATAAAAATATTTAAGGTAACGCCTTCTAATAGTAAGTAGTGCCACGAACAAGGATCAGAAGTCCTTTATAAGTAATTGACATGCAGATGTGAATGTTATATCAGTGTGTTTTGTATTGTATTTCCCCCATGTGTTTTTTGTGCAAAAGCAGTGACCCAGGTTTGATGCTTTTTGAACTTCATCGAAACTAGGCAAACGGTACGTCACATGAATAATGACGGCTGTCGAACTTACAGTTATCAAACCCAAATTTACTATATGACATTTAAGATTGTTTTGATCGTTTTTATTGTTTTACGCCACACTCAACAATTTTTCAGTTATCTGGTGGCGTCCAGTTTATACTGGTGGAGGAGAGAACACAGATACAGTGTACCCGGGAAAAGACTACCGACCTTCCGAAAGTAAACTGGCAAACTTTCTCACATATATCGGCGCGAGCGAGAATTGAACCCACGCCCACTAGAGATGAGAGGCCTTGTGATTTTGAGCGCAATGCTCTAACCACTCGGCCCCGACAGATTCATGTCACTAATATACGTGCATGTCACTTCTGTAACTAAATATTATACTTATGTATTTGTCATTGTTTTACGCCTTGGTGAAATACGTGTATGCACATAGGGGTATAAGATGCAGTACTCTTTTTCAGTGACGGATCCAGTATTTTCGAAAAAAGCGTGGGTGGCATGTGAGTCAAATATTAGCCAATATCCTCAGCCATTTTTGGTAAAAAATCTGATTTCCTCAAACTATTTTGTAAATTTGTGGCAAAAAGGGGAGGGGGAATGGGGAAGGCTACTCCAAATCCGCCACTGTGTTTAGTGCAGCGAATGTTATGTAGTTGAAATCTCTGCTTTTTCTGTTTTCCATTTTGCCGACACCAAAACCTTAGAAACGTATTACAGTTGGTCATTGGTAACCCAGACGCCACATCAATCCAGATGATTCACCTTTCTGCCGATTTGGTTTGGGTTTTTTTTTGGGGGGGGGGGGGTATGGGGTGGGGGCGAAATTTTACACGTTATTTTGCATTATTAATCTGGAAATTGGCATTTCTGATCCAAACGGTCAGTAGGCATGCTATCGAAGCCATCTAGGTCTTAAGATAAACTTCGTCCTACGTGAGACCACTGAATCTGCCCTAACTTAAGATATATCCTAAAATTTCTATTAAAGTTAAGACATTACTTGATCATGACCTGTCCTAAGGTAAACTTAAGACATGCCTTAATTTTGTTGATACTGAAATATGGGTGCCGACTATCTGTGTGTAAGGGAGAAGAAGGTGAATCCGGAGAGACTGTATCTTAAGAGATTCCGACAATCCCTTACATTACTCAGATGACCAAAACATGAGTAAATACGACTAACGCGGCCAATGATCATAATGTGCTTTGTTTGAAAACGACCTTCACCGGCCAGCAATGGGGTCACGTTCACTTCCAGTGTCGGTATAATTTCTAAATATAAAAGTTTGCTGTTTATAGATTACATATGTTAGCTTGTATATCTCATTACAATTTCACAAATCATTAAAACAAAGTTTTAAATCACTAACATTATCAAATTAACACGTACAATAAAAATTACAGATAATTCAGAGAGAGAGAGAGAGAGAGAGAGAGAGAGAGAGAGCATGCAAATTGTAACCAACTAAAATTAAACACCAATGTGACTTTCTCTCAGTAATATAGCAGCACTCAAAAATTTTCCCAATTTCCAAAGATCGCTGACATTACTAGTACTTAATAAATGAATCGGCTTAAAAACATTCGGTCTGGAATAACAATACGTTTTTTAAAAAAAATCCTCAAATCGTTACATAAGAATTGTCTTGAGAATCTCTTAAATTTATCCCACTTAGGATAGTCTTAAGAGAGCTTCTATACCCATCTATATTTAAACCAGGACCACCCTAAGAATCGTCCTAAGATAGATATAAGTAATTTCTTAGGACTATTCTTAGAAAACCTTCGATGGCATGCATGCAGTTGTCAAAATGCTTTGAAAATTGCATCATTAACTTTTTTATGGGAGTTTAGACTCGGACAATTTCAGGAATGGGCAAATTGGAAAGAGAACACAAACGTGATCTGATAGAAACGACAGCAAATGCCAGCTCCGTGGACAGCTCTGTGCATTGTAATTAAGACGTCTAGATCAGTTATTGTCATGTATAAAATGTTACTAATGTACATGTTACCATTGGTTCTTGTTACGTACAGCTTTATTGGATTGGAAATTTTAAAATCTAGATAGAAGCAAGAAAACGTTTTAGTAAGTATGACATTTCATATATTTGCAAGCAGATACCCGGAATTGGGATGTCACTTGCAGTTCTGTTAAGTTATTACGGGATTAAATCAAATCAAAACGGTAGGAACCAAAATGTCCGGCTTAACTAGGCTCCACTGTACTTTTTTCTCTTAGCAAGAAATCGAATTTTACTCTATTATGTGAAGTTATTTCGAATAATAGCAGATGAATTCATATTGGGTAAAAGCCCTTTCACAAACGAGGAAGTAAATATGTGAATTTGCAATTTCGGATTAAGACTCTTTATGTTTAAAGTATCTATTTAAATATTTATATTCAATCAAGAAGTTCAATGTTGTCTACTGCAATAATTGCATTGCTATCGAGCAATGCAAACCTTTCCACGTTAAGTATTTCAAAACATAAGTTTATGTATTGCTTTTCATCAGATTTTTTTTTCATCTGAAATTTATTTCAACGAACAGTCTATATAGCATGTGTCATAAGTACCGGAAGTATGGACACTACTATCCCTCCCTTTCTGAAGTTTTAATAAAAAAAAAAAATGTTTTTGACGAAAATTTCCCCGAAATTTGTGGATTTCCTATTTATCACGTCCCAATTTCGATTTACGTAATCACGATGTTTGTAAGCTTTAAAGATTGACATTCTACTGGTATAATAAAATACACAAGGTGTATTGGGATGAGACAGACAATCCACACATAGACCCCCCCGAAGAAAAAAAGAGAGAAAGAAATCAGAAACGGGAAAGGAGGGGGGGGGGGGGTAGTATATACATTTCATGTGTCTGTGGCATGTATATCTATTGTTACATTTATTTTATTTTATTTGTGTTGTTCACCTAGTTTTGGCCTGTCCTTTGTTACTATTTAGAACGAAAATATTGAAAGTCATGAAAATGTAAACGATGTGAATATAAATTTTGATAAATATGATAAATATAGTGCGATTACTTTAACACAGGCGAATTCCGACATAAATGATCATAGTAGTAAAATGTAAATGAAATGAATTTTACGTTTGAAAATGCATAAGGTTATGAACAGTAACGCTTCACGCCAGCATGCCTTTCATGAAGAGCCAACACGAATCCTGAAGATGCTGGCGTAAATTTAAAGCGTCACCGTTCGTGCATTCATGTATTTGTTAAGAATGCAAAACACGGAAGTAGCAATGGTGTACTGGCTTTCAATATTTTCTCTCCTTATTTTACAGAGTAAAGATTATTGTTGGAGAAGCTTGCTTAATTTTAATTATCAAATAGGTGAAACGAACCCATGCGTTATAGAGACAATCCCACTTTTCCAATTTTTTTCCCTTTTGGATATGACCTTAAAAACGAAAGTCCCGTGTCGCGACAGGTGTTGCCACAATATGGAGACCTTATGTCTACAGCTCTGAGGCTAAACACAAGTCTGAATTTGCTGGTGGCATCTCAGTATGAATGAAATATTCTTGAACAAACGTAAAACAAACAAACAAACAAATAAAATTTAAGATTTGAAAACTAGATAAGCTAGTGTAACATAAAACAAACAAATTAATCAAGTAGTGTCCCCTTCTTGGAAGACTTACACAATAGGTAACTTTTGTAAATTATGAAATATGAACATCTTACGATTTTGCGAAACTTTGAGGAAACAGAAATAGTCACACGTTATATTCTTCGGACTTTTTCGCACTGGATAATATGTCTTTTTTCAGGTGTAACAAATATGTGGTAATGCTACTCAATTTCATAAGACAAAAATTTTTCTTTCAGATACATCAAAAAAGGATACTGCAAGCGCTTTGTTCATATACCTGTAGCCCCAAAAATTGATAATATATGTTCTTAAATGATTAATCTCCTCTCGTTACAGTTTGTGCAAGTTTCGCCCAGAAATCATCATATCCACACGGTTCTTCGGGATATTCAAGGTAACAGTTTTTCTTCACCAGATCCATAATTTTACTTGGATAACCGCCATTGTAAACTTCCGGTAGCAGGATGAGAATTACAAAATCTAGACTACCACGATCTTTGATCCCCTCTACTTTGGCCATATTCAATTCATAGTCACGCCACTTTGAATCTAAATACTTTTTAGAAACGATGCAAATTGCTTTTTTACTTTCATGAATACCATTCATAATACAATCCGATTTAGATGTCCCGGGAAGGTAATCTCTGTCTCTCACTAAAAGACGAATACCTGTGTTGGACTCCAGACGTGGTATAACGTCTTTTAAAACAAATGTACGTTCGGTGCTTGCGTACGAAAGAAATGCATCATAATCGTAAGTAATACTGGTGGTGCTATGGCTGTTCAAACGGTTTCGAAATCGAAATTTCTGTTTTGATTTGTGAACAAGGTAGCGAATTTTCCATTTGTTTTTCACCAACAGAACTCCAATAATTGAACTTGATAAAACAGCCAAAAAGACGGAGGCCACTATGTACCAAATCATGAAAGATCTGCAATCCCTGTCTACATAGGCCACTGACACATCTAAATTCTTAAATGAAAATTTCAGTTTGTTATCATAGCAAATATAATTCCTGATATTTTTGAAATGCTCTTTATTCCTTTGCAACCAAATCAAAAAGTCTTTATTTTCACAAGAACATTCCAAATGATTTCCAGATAAGTCAACACATAGATTAGATGTTTGGAATGTTGTCGTCATTTGGTTGCGACAACCTTCATCGATGGTCCGCAATCTATTTTCGGATAAGTCTAAAAATATCAGTTTATTCAAATGATACATATTGACCGTCCATTTTGATATTTGATTATTACTTATATTCAAATGTTTCAGTTTAGGAGCATTTCGAAATATATTTGAAGGTAATGACGAAATTCTACAGAAGGATAAATCCAGGTTTTCCAAATTAATTAGAGATTGAAATGTTTGTCCTTCAATATCCTTTTCTAGTGCTTTTCCAATTTCATTAAAAGACAGATTTAACCTTCTCATTTTCTGTCCATCTCTGAGTATAGGTGGATTAAAATGTGCACAGAAATTATTGGACATGTCCACTTCCATGAGGGTATTGTTGGGGGCATGTACTGGACCTTTCCACGAAAAAATAAAATTGTTTTGGAAGTAAAGGTATTTCAAACTTTGGCTATGAATTGAAAATTCAGGAATCTCAAAATACAGCTTACTGTCGTGAGCATGAATTTCTTCGAGCTTTTCAGGTAGGTTAATCGTCCAATTCAACCTTCCAAATTTTATGAAATTTTTCTCATCTAAACCAGACGACTGATATTTGGGACATATAAATACATTGTCATCCCTTGATTCAGATTTTTCTTTACACGTGTCAAATACCGAATACGGAAACAGTGGTGAATGTTTCAGATAACTGATGTTATAAACTTTAAGATTTTTCAGATATGACATTTCTAAAAGATAATTACCAGTGGTCATTTTATTTTCAGCTACTGATAATTTCTGTAATGTCTTAGGAAAATTCCGTAGCACACCTTCTTCAAAAATTTCCAGCCGATTACTTGCCACCGATATTTCTGTAACATTCGTGTATTTAAGGTGAATAAGATGATGACATTTCATTTCCGTTCCAACACCCATCATACAGTTGATTCCATTTAACTGCAAAGTTTTTATTTGCGTTCTGTTTAGATTAACTGTGATGTTCGGCAAAGACGCAAAACCGAGTTGACGATTATACGATATGTTTAGATGCTCTAAATTAGGCAATACACTAAATGAACCTTCATCAATGTCACGTATACTGCAGTTGGATATATCTAACACTTTTAGAAATGGGAAATTTACAAACGTGTCGTATCGTACGTATACAAGGTTACAAAATCCAGACATTCCCGATAAATCCAGAACATTTAAATATTGCAGATCTAAAAATCTTTCTCCGAATGTCACATTTTTGGGCCCATCAATTCTGAGAATTGAAAGGGAGTGAAGCTCTGCAAAAACATGTCCCGGTAATTTATTTACCTTCATATCTTTATCATTCCATTTCATGTTTAATGACTCCAGTGATGTCAGGTGTTCAAACAGTCCTTTATAATAGCTATTTATTTTTATGAGATTCCCTTCTAGATTTAAGAAACGAAGTTTGGTTAAATTCCTGAATGGATATCCTGATAAATTGTATATGTGATTCCAAGATAAATCTAGATATGCGAGACGCTTTGGAAATCCATTTGATTCAATTCCAAGAATTTGATTCTGACTAAGGTCTATCCAAATCACGTTTTCTTCGAATTTTGGAATTTCTTCTAAACGTCTTTTTCTACAATTCACTTCTATGCCTTCTACCAGGCGATTGCACTCGCATGTGGCATTATGGAAATAACACGGCGCTATATCACGGATTCCATCAAACATTTGAGCAAATCCAAAACTAAAAAATATTAATGCTCGACACATAATTCTGTACTTCGTGGCTGTCTTCATTTTGATGAACATTAGTCAAACAATAAGGAAGTCTGAGCTTTTTAAAGTGGTTTGTAGTTGTAACACGATCGTTATGTATATTTTCATCTAGATATTTTTACTTGAAACAGTAGTACTTACAGTATACTGCAGTACTTAAATGTATGTGTGCTGTAGTATATATGTGTAATAAGATAGTGTATTGTTGGAACATATCATCCCTATGTATATTATTCATTGCTAAATGATATTATTCTGCAATACTCCATGTACAAGAAGTTCTAATTGACATATCGTTCTAATAATATTTCGTACTCTCATAATTGTAAATGGAAATGTGAAGAAACGAACACTGATCTGCTTCAACTATGAGATTATGTATACCATTTTTTTTTTATGTCTACACTATGTTTTACACATACGTACACTGTTTTACATGTATTGCATGTTTTATATTTACACTTATCACCTATTCTCCATTTGCATTTGAGTGTTATCGCTAGTGTTTTAGAAAAATATAGATAAAATTATTTTCAAATTGCATTGATTTTGTTTAATAAGAACCATTATGTCAGCTTAAACATAAACAAATAATGAATGGAAAATATAATATATTGAAATAACACCGATGGATATACTTAAAATCTATTGAATTAACGGTGTTACGCACTCACATATCAAAATGAAATGATTGTTTGTTTAAAAATGTAATTGAAAATATTGTAAAGCGTTATCGAACTGTGGTGCAATGTGCATTACATATCGAACAGCTCTCAAAGGTGCATTATCACAATTTTGTAAAAATATAAATTCTGTGTACTGCAGCAAACTTTATTCGAAAGACAACATTGCAGACATTTTCAGCACACACTACTGAGCATCGGGGAATATAAAATTAGGAAAATAAGATGATATTAGTATTAGGATCACTTAATAATCAAGCCCAACTTGTGGAAAAGTGAACACGTAGCTCACCACTGCCCTTTAAACCCTTTTTTACATATCGCTGTAAAATGAAGACGGCTAGAGCCCGAGTCATGAACTTTTAGAAAAATGTCGATAAAATGTTCGTTCATATATTAAAAAAAAAATGTCTGACTACTTATCGGCTATTATTATCTTTGTCATTTTGCTCTGCGAATTGGACGGTTTGATGGAGAATAGGTGTAACGTTTTAGATGTTCAATTTACATGAACATTAAGTTTCACAAGTATACTATATTTTACATATACAATGTATATACCCTATGAGTTACATGTACACTACGTTTTCATATATTATTACCATTTCTAACACTTTACACACAAAGTAAATATCTCTTCAAAGATCACATAATGTAACAATACACTGACATCTAGCACTGCAAAAGTACAATACATGTATATATTAACATGCGTTCTAGTTCTGTTCCAGTTCTAATTATTATCTATGAAAGCCTGCACTTTCTCTCCAGTCTTGGAATTCATGTGACAATCGTGACACTCTCCATCGTCGCACATGATGTTCGTAAAATCTTTGAATTTGTCATTCGGATTACCAAGAACACCAGATGAAATACAACATACAATCAAAAGGGCAGAATTAAGGTTGGGTGAAGCAAAATAGTCGAAAAGTTCTAACAACTGTGAGAGCTATGATAGCTGGATTTTCTCAGGTGATAATGCTTCTCTAGAATTTAAGAATTGTAATCTTTCTAAACGCATGTTAGCAGAAGGTTTGGATACATTAATCAGTGATGGAATTGCAACGCCAGTGAAACACGGAATATCATCTGTTATATCACAGGGTCTAAAGACAGGCTCCCATCCGCTTCCAAAGCTAAACAATTTATCCGATATTCAAACAACCTCACAATCACTTGGTAATCGAGTTTCCAATCTTTTAACTTCAAACACAGCAGCATCTGCATCCAAAACCACAGAACACACCGTACAATCGGTATCTAAGCAAGTAACTTAAAAACTCGGAGCTGATTGCAAAACATGGTGGTAGATTTGCCTAATGTGCCACATTCCAATTACAGAGAGTTATTTACAAATATAATACTGATTCAAGTCTAGCATCAGAATTTTGTCAGGCATGCTCTTATTATTAGTGTATTAGTGTGCATCTCTGGACACAAATTGAATTTACTGTAAAATGTTTAGTAAGATGCATTTTTCAGTGAAACTTGTGAAGGAGGACATTTATTCTCACTTGAAATATAAAAATTGACAGCCAGTGGACGTAATTCAGTTTGTTATTGTTTACACTGAACGTTCCCTGTATAACACAGGCATAGTTACATACAGATTGTGACTAAATATCAGTCTCCAAAAGATAAATCCAAGAGAAAAATTTTGTTTTAATCTGTATTGATTATGAAACCCTCTCATGCTGCTGTGAATGGTTTCATTTTCCTACCATAATTGCCTGTCGTTGCTATCTGCGATCCATGGCTTGTAGAGCCTGAATGGGCAAAAGAACTATTGTAGTGCCTGCCTCTCCATGTGTCACTTCGTATTTTACATATGAAGTACGTTTCTTTCCCATTGCAGGCCCAAACTGGGGGAGGGGGTGGTGGCGTATTAAATAAAATTGCATATTATATTCGGAAAATGGCGGTTATTATTATTATATTCTTTACTCATTGTTACTGCCAAATAAGTAGGAATTTCTATTATTAGCCGCGCAACATAATTATGATTAAATAGCGCAATAAATATACATGTATATATAATACAGAATTTTTGACGAAATTTAGCGAAAATATCTAACAATTTCTAAATAATTAATATTTTGTCCATGTGTATTTGATTTCCCTTTCAATGCAAGGAGTCAATACCGTTGTTCTGAGTTCTTTTTAAAGCTGTTCATGACAAGTAATTAAATGACGTTGTTGAATGACGTCGAGAATATTCGTAACGTTATTTGTCAAAAACTGCTGTTTTGATGGATTTTTTAAAATCAAACATTAACATCTTTTTACAAGATATGAATAAATGAATAAATAAAACGAACTCGATTACCTTGATTATTTTTTTCACCAATGATTTTCAAATTGTTTTTATTTCGTTTTTATATGAATATTATCAAGATCTACAGCACCAAATTCTGTTTCAAGTTGAACTGTGTAATGCGTGAAGTCAGTTATTGTTATTTTCTATATAATTCAACAGATTTCAATTTGCTATTGTTAACAACAATGGTAAGTTTCAACGTCATTACTAAAACACACACACACACACACACACACACACACACACACACACACACACACACACACACTCTCTCTTTCTATATATATATATAGTTTTCCTGGCCAAATTTGAATTTTCTATTTTTTACCTAAAGTTTCTACATTATTTTTTGTTCAGGATTTTACATTTGCAAAGGTCCATACATTGTAGATTAGTACATCTGTATCCACATCATTCTCTTTTACAACCTGTGGTGCAGTTGCAAGCTATCAAATCTACAAAAACGTCAGGAATCAGGTCTAAATTTGAGAGTATAGGCACTAAACAACACTCGTTCAACTTCCATCCCATTTTAGTTGGACATGGTAATACGGACCTACAAATTTTTTCCTGTCTCTGTGTCAGTGCCTGGGAGTATGTTTTCTTTATATGTATGCATAAGGCATCAGTAGTCGAAGGCATATTCTCAGTGCTGTTTGATTTCAAAATTAATGTGCTCTGAACTGTATCAGTAGACACTGATTCTTGGTTATACAACTTACAAACGAACTTTTCACAGTCTTTCACATTTGAGCAGTGAGATTTCTCTTCCCCAAGCCATTAAGTAGCTCATAGTTATCCCTGAATACCCCCAGGGAAGATATTTTTGATACACCATAGAGATGCGATGTTGTTTCACATCCTGTTGGTGCAGTAAATGTTACCAACTGCTTTCGTAATCTTGGGGAAGAGAACTTTTCCTCCACTACAACATTAATAGAAATGTTCCTAGACTTTGCAAAGATTCCAGCAATCATCCATAGGAGTCTGTCTACTTCTGAAAGAATGACAGAAGTAGCATTAAGACAATGGTAACAAATGCTGGTGTAACAACAGAAGTGCATATGGATACTTGAAAACAGTGTATGGCATGGGAAACTATTCTAGTGTCTGCCTCTTTATGTGTTGCCTTTAGATAGTCTAATGTATCAGCATTGCAACCCCCCCCCCCCCCCCCCCCCCCCCCCCGCCGATAAGAACGGTTGTCCCAATAGGCGCTTGGAGTTTGGAGAATTATTTCCGAAGGGCTGCAATGTCTTTTTGTTTTCGTTCAAAGACAGCAAAGTAGCGTGGTTAGTTTGAAAAGGAACATCTCTATTTTCTATAATCCTTCTAACGGGTTCGTCCTTGTAGCGATCAATCAAAACAGCGATTCTAGAAAAATTGCTTTCTTTTCTGAAAACAGTTGACGCGAACTCGTTTGCAAAGTGTCCAAAAGTTTTCATTCCATGTGCTCTAAGGATCTGAACCAAAGTCTGACAACCTATTATCAAAACTGATTAATAACTATTGACTTCAACACGCAGCCGAACGTCAACATCCCTTAGAACTTCATTCTGTATAACTGACTTGTTTCCAGATTTTAAAGACCAATCTGTATCAGCATTTGGAATAGGCACTGATAGGAGTTCATGCTTCAGTATTCGCCCCAAATCTACTTCCTTCCTGCTCTATATGCAATAACAAGTTTCTGTAATATGTTCCCGTCAGCCTTAAGTATTTTTACTTTTTTCAACAGTTTTAGGAATAGCTTATGCCCTGTATCAAGATTCAAATGCTAACGGATTATTTTAATTAATTTAGTTTTCTTTTTACGATATGATGCAAAGGAACATTTAATACACCTGTTTCTTTGTTTGGAATCATTTGGCCCAAATGCGCTGAAGAAAGTAAAGGACCCCGATGAGATCAGTGGCTTTGTCTTTCGTGACCACATTGATTAACTGATCTCTTTCGTAGAAAGGGTCAAGTCTTCTGAAAAATGTACTCTGAACCTGCATCAACAAATGAATTCCCAAACCGTGAATTAAGGACCTAACGACACTTTTATGCCTCCTTGTGGGTACGTATATCATCTGGATTCACATCGTACATATTTCTGGTTAGAAGATTGAGATGTATATGCGGTCTTAAGTTGTAGGAAAGATATCAGCTACTAAGGGCAGAAGCAATTCTCATGATTCCCACTATGTACCACCTGTTTACTTGTAGCGTTTAGCCATTCTTAACTTTGATCTGGATCCACTTGATTAAATATTCCAACATGTCTTTTGACAAAACGTTGCCTTGGTTTAAGAACATGTGGCAATTGGTGACAATCAGCGAGATAAACTCTACATACCAAGCATAGTTTATATGATCGTATCGGAAAAAACATGGGAGCATTGAACGGAAAGAATTTAAATATGAATCCCACAACCCTTCTCTTTCCAATTTAGTAAATTCCAAGACAATGGACATAAAGTCCAAGTATGACCACCCAAAACAATACATTTAGATTGCATTTCTGAACAACCATGTAAAATGTATATATTTCATGAGCAGGTGTTTGTACGATTGGGATGTAACCAACGATACTGAAATCTGGGTTTGTGCTATTAAATGACTAATTAAAAACAGACCAAGTTTTTGGAACATCTTGTTTGTTTCTTTTACCCCGTGAGGATCCTCAGTATCCCTTGCTTTTCGTATGAGGTGACTACATTGGGCGGTCCTCCGGATGAGACCACAAAAACCGAAGCCCCACAGCAGGCTTGGCACGATAAAGATCCCTCACTGGTCAAAGGCCATAAACACAGAGCATAGGCCTAAATTTTTAGCCTTTCACCGGCAATGTTGACGTCTCCATATGAGTGACATATTCTCGAGAGGGACGTTAAACAATATACAACCAACCATTGATTTCAACCAATGTAATTAATTACCCTCAATTAAAGAAATTTAATTCTTAAGCAAATACATATACAATTTGTTACTCACAATGTTTAAATCTGGATTGCAAATTTCCAGATGCATTTTTGGGACAGAACATTTGAAGTCGTGTATCGCAATTTGTGAAGGATGAGAAACAGAGATGGTTTCATAGGAAAGTTTTTAAACATTTACATATAATTTTACAAAATTCTGTTACAATCTTTTTGGATGGATCGTTTGTTATTATCTAGTATTTTTTCTCACCAGAAGTACATTAGAATGTTTTCTATCATTATTCAAATTCATGATGACTTCTCCTAGTAGATCTAGTTGAATTTTTCTGCATCGATTTCTAAGTTAAAAATGTTTCAGTTTATGCATTCACAATGAACGACGAGAGACAAAGACCATTACTAATACATGTAGATCACTCAGGTGACCTGAAATAAAGTCAACTTACTTATATACCATATCCCAGTAAACTTGCAATAAAAGACACCACAGAGTCTTCCACATCTGCTTCGTAAATAGATATTTTACTGAAAATAGATGCTGGCGAACAACTAACAACTCAACTTTATTACAAACGGAATTATTTAGTTTTTTCCATTTATGTGGCAATATTCCATCATCATCTGTAAATGTTTATATCTCCCTACTGATTGGATACGCAAGAGCTTATGATCAGCTTTTAAATCGAGGCAGGCTACTGACAAAGAAGTTGATGTTACAGGGGTTTGTACAATCTAAAGTCAACATTTCGCAAATTTTATGGTCGTTATAACGATCTAGTTTGTCAGTACAACTTACCATTAAGTCAAATGCTGTCTGATGTGTTTTTTTGCACCAATTGTTTGGCCTTTCTTGGCACACTGATTCTGACTATGGATTGCTCCGTTTACCTAATCGGAATATAAGGCTCACGGCGGGTGTGACCGGTTGACAGGTGATACTTACTCCTCCTAGGCACCTGATCCCACCTCTGGTATGTTTAGTGATCCGTCTTTGCCCATCTCTCTGATTTGTATATGTTATAGGAATTACGAGATTGAATACTGTTTGTTATCTTCGCCTTTAATTTTTATTATATAACTTTTTAACTCCTGAAGATTGAATATGAAGCTGATTTTTAATTATTTTCGGAGTTTCGATGTTTGGATATTTACCTATATTTTGGATATATATATATATATATATATATATATATATATATATATATATATATATAATCATTATTTATTAATAATATATCATTTAACTTTAACATTCAACCAAACCTTAATAGTATGTCAACCTTAACCATATCAATCTCCATAACCCTGGACATAATTCTATTAACTACGAATATCTTACTATCAGTTAAAAATAATGAATTTTATGACAAAGATTTTTTATTACTCTCATGAAGGTATTAATCGAAAATTTTGTTGTATATAAATAATTGATTGATTATATTTTGTTTAACATCCCGCTCGAGAAATTTTCACTCACATAGAGACTCGACCATTGCCGGTGAAGAGCTGAAAATATTAGGCCTATGCTTGACGCTTTTGGCCTTTGAGAAGAACTGGATCTTTATCGTGCCACACCAGCTTGGCATGGGTCCTCGGTTTATGCGATCTCATCCGAAGGATCGCCCTATTTAGTTGCCTCTTACGACAAGCAAGGGGTACTTTGGATCTACTCTGACAACCCGGATCGCTACGGGAATTCTCATAAATAAGTGTCAAATTGTTTTGTAGCTTCCTGAATTATATTCGTTTAAAAATGAATTAGGATTAACATCAAACGTGTTGCAGTATTATCATGGGGGAAAGTCAACTTCGAACTGGTCACTAAAGCAATGTTGCATTAGAGTTTTCTGGAGTGCGAATATAACGCTAGATGCAAAAAAGGAATGCAAATCTGAATCCGCTTAAATGTTTATAAATGTGTCTTATGACTTACCCCATGGTATATTTCGTCAGTTTTCAAATGAAAATGGTGCAGAAGTATTCCGATGTCTCGAGTGTGATTTTAAGTTTGTTTGTTTGTTTGAATACTTTCACATTGCGCTTCCTCAGGTATACGTATGATAAATGACAGAACATCAAGAGGTAGTCATCTTGCTGGGTATCAGTTTTGGTCGCTTTTGTAGAAGAACATTGCATAGTGGCGCTGTGCAGTATTCAATCCCCAAATTTCTTAAAAGGAATGACGAGGGATAAGAATATGCTCATTACTATTTTGGAATAAAACTCAAAGTTTGCTAGGTCCATGTAGTTTGATTGAAAAGTGCATCCAAGAGGCATACTGATAACATTTCTTTTGAATTTATATCATATGCCTAGCTTAATCAAAATTGTTTATACTTTATACTTATGAATTGTCATGTAGTAATTTTAACTTACATTTCCAATATACGGTATAGTAAAACATTGTATCGATTGCAACACATGTTGTGATGTTACATTCGGCATCCACCATTGATATAAAATACGAAATACATTTCCACGGTATGGAACAAGTTAACTGAACTCGTGCGCTTGATACACAATTACACTGATCACATTTGAATGACTCTGTGTTGGAGAAAGAGCTTGTATTCTAAGGAGTATAATAAGTAATTAAGGTAATCTATCTGGTAGCATATTTCATTTGTAGGATAAAACAGTGTATAGACGAATTGAATAAGAGGGGTGAGCATATAGCGATAAGTTAAAGGCACATGTATTTCGAGTTCTTTGCTGGAAAGTATATAAATCAAGTAATTACCTGAATACTTTCACATTGCGCTTCCTCAGGTATACGTATGATAAATGACAGAACACCAAGAGGTAGTCATCTTGCTGGGTATCAGTTTTGGTCGCTTTTGTAGAAGAACATTGCATAGTGGCGCTGTGCAGTATTCAATCCCCACATTTCTCAAAAGGAATGACGAGGGATAAGAATAAGAATAAGATAAGAATGACGAGGAGGTGTTAGCGCTATGTAATGGCTGCTCCACTACTCGCTCTTGATGTTTGGCCTTTTTTCTAGTGATTTATGTGGGTTGTGGTTTTGTGATTTGTTGTGCGTTAATATGTGACTTTATTGAACATAACTGCGGAATTTTGCTGTCTTGGAAACTTCTATTTTATGCAAAATTTTAGTTGATAGATTTATGTTGTGTTCATTGATCCGTAAATTTTACCCGACTAATGTTTGTATAAATTGTTTGTCATTGCTCTAACGTTTTATTGAGAAGTCGTTCTTGTAATATGTCGAATGTCTTGTATTTGTATTAGTCCAACTTGTCTTGGTACAGATTAGTTATCTTTTGCTTGAAAGAATATTGAGAAATCGTTCTATTATTTTGTCGTACATAAGATACAATGTACGGTGTAACATCATGCCACCCCAATCTACCAGATTGTACGAAGAATACTCGTGTGCGAAGAGGCACAAAGGCAGGTCGAAGATTTATCAGACACATAAATACAATTCGTGTTGGGCAGCCCAGGTTAACTATACGACAAGTTCCAGGGGTTAATACTGACAACCTTGTCTTTATTCCAACTGACAAAACACAGAACGCACGCCCAATCTTAACACTTGTGAAACATCGAGCAGTAAACAAATGTACACTCAGGAACATCAACACATCGAACCTAAAACTGGTGCCAAAAATTAAACACCGCACATGTGATGGTTACATATCCCTAGCTACTTTAAATTGTCGCTCAGTGGTGAACAAAACGGTAGCAATCAACGATTACATTGTCTCCAACGATATTGACCTTATAGCCCTTACAGAAACGTGGCTTGGAAGCGAAATTGACAATGTTATTTTATCCGAACTTACACCTGAGGGATACACTGTCTTACAAAAGCCAAGAAAACACCGGGGAGGTGGTTTGGCAGTAATTCATAAAAAGCATATTTCATGTTGTAACAAACCTATTCCCGTCGACTTTCATTTCACTCATTTTGAACACTTGGAGTGTACAGTTGCCTCATCAAATAACCATGTGAGGTTATGTGTAATCTACCGCCCACCAGCTTCTAAATCCAACGGATTCAAGAACACTGTGTTTTTTGAGGAGTGGTCATGCTACCTTGACCATCTTGTTATCATTCCCGAGGAATTGATAATAACAGGTGATTTTAACTTCCACTTGGATGATCCAAACAACATTGATGCAGGAAGGTTTCAGAGAATTTTGGATGGGCATGGGTTGTTGCAGCACGTGAAAGGAGCTACTCATGTCCTTGGTCACACCTTGGACTTGATTATCACGCGAAACAGCAGTCACATCCTTAGTAGTCTACTACAATCAAAGACCCTGCTCTTTGTGATAACAACGGCAACGCTGGAGGTGACCATTTTGCCGTAAGCGTTCAGTTACAGATATCCAAACCGTTAAAAGAATGCAAAACCATAACTTTCCGCAAACTCCGTTAGATCGATATATCAAAATTTAGAAATGACTTAACATCATTGGACAAGCTTCATGTTCTTGACAGGTCCTTGGAAGTACTAGTTAAATGTTATGATCAGGAATTACGCACTCTCTTGGACCAACATGCTCCTGAGAAATCCAAAACTGTAACATCTCATCCAAACACTCCATGGTATACTGATGAACTTCGATTGGCAAAGCGCGAAAAACGTCGTGCAGAGAGACTCATGCGAGAAACTGGACTTACTGTTCATAAAGAAATGTTCAAGAGCAAATCTTTAGAGTCGGGTAGATTGCTACTGTCGGCCAAAAAGAACTACTTCTCTGAAAAGATCACAGAGATCGGCAGCGACCAGAAACAACTTTACAAAATAGCAAACAATCTTTTAGGCAAAGACTGTGGTCCAATTTTTCCCACTCATTACAACAAGGAGGAAATGGCAAACGAATTCGGAAGATTTTTCATCGGGAAAATATCCACCATCCGTAACCAGCTGGCTATTTCAAAGAAAAACCTCGGACTGGATGAGTTATGCGCTGACACGGCATTTTGTGGACAACCATTAGATTGTTTCTCACTAACAACTGAAACTGAGGTTTGCAAATTAATCATGTGCTCAGCTTCTAAGTCCTGTGAATTAGACCCAATACCTACACATATTCTTAAACTATCTATTGACGTCCTACTACCAACTATTACAACTATCATCAACAAGTCTCTCTCAAATTCATCAGTGCCATCCTCTTTCAAAGAAGCTGTAGTCCGCCCGTTGCAAAAAAGCAGGGACTCGACCATGAGGTTTTGAAGAACTACCGCCCAGTTTCCAACCTTTCCTTCATATCCAAAATCCTGGAAAAGGTGGTCAATGCACGACTGGAGCATCATCTTGTGTTAAACAATCTGCAAGATACATACCAGTCTGCATATCGGGTATATCACTCTACAGAGACGGCTCTGTTGAAGGTACACCATGATATTGTGACAGCACTAGACTCCAACTCATGCGCTTTTCTTTTGATGCTGAACCTGTCGGCTGCTTTTGATGTGATTGACCATTCTATCCTTGTTAAGCGTCTTAAATTTTCCTATGGAATTCGTGGCGATGCTCTGACTTGGATAGAATCTTATCTCAACAATAGATATCAGCGACTTGCGGTGCTTTCATCTGTGTCGACCGATTTTCAACTTAATTATGGTGTACCACAGGGGTCAGTCCTAGGACCAAAGCTCTACTGTATGTTCTCCAAACCCATATGCGAGATTTGCCGCAGGCACGGAATGTCTTTCCATAGCTATGCTGATGACACTCAAATATATATGGTTATCAAACCAAGCTTGACATGGGACAAAAGAGCGGGTAGACTTGAGGCATGCCTATCTGATATCAGCAATTGGATGAAGACCAATATGCTTAAATTGAATCAAGACAAAACAGAACTTATTATCTTTTCTCCAAAAAACAGACCTGGTGCGTTTGAAAACTTCAGAATAAATTTTGATGGTCAGATTATTGATGCAACTTCTTGCGTTAGAAACCTGGGAGTGCTCTTTCATCGGACTCTGACTTTGGATGACCATATTAGTTCAATTTCAAATCAGTGTTTCTACCAACTTCGAAATATTGGTCTAATTCGTAAACTCATTTCGAAAAATGCTTGCAAAACGCTAGCGTGTTCCCTTGTCACATCAAGGCTTGATTATGGGAACGCATTGCTGTATGGTTTGAGTTCGGGCTCCCTGTCAAAGCTACAGAGAATTCAAAATACAGCTGCCAGAATAATAACAAGAACCAAGAAGCATGATCATATCACTCCGGTGCTGATTGGTCTTCATTGGCTACCAGTGGAATTTCGAATTCAATACAAACTTGTTTTGACAGTCTTCAAGGCGTTGCAAGAGAAGTCACCAGCATACATTCAGAACCTTGTTGATGTATATATTCCATCGAGATCGCTTCGATCAGAGAATTCGAAATTTCTGGTGACGCCCAAGGCACGTACCAAATTTTATGGAAATCGGCCTTTCGATGTCAGTGCAGCTGCACTGTGGAACAGCCTGCCAGCCGTTTTAAGGTTCGAAGACAACCTGGCCAGTTTTAAAAAGTTACTTAAGACGCATCTTTTTAAATTAGCTTTTTTTAACTGACCCTTTCATCAATTTAATATTTAGATCTTAATCTGTGCTGAACATGTTTTTCGAATATTTTAATCACTGTTTAACCCATTCTATATCTAAACCCCCTTTTATATTTTGTTTTATATTTTATATTATGTTATTTTCAATTAATTTTAGTTGTGTATATTCATTGTGCAGTTTCAAATAATTATGTAAAGCGCTTTAGAGTAATTGAATTATATTTAGCGCTATATAAATGTTATAATAATAATAATAATAATAAAAATATGCTCATTACTATTTTGGAATAAAACTCAAAGTTTGCTAGGTCCATCTAGTTTAATTGAAAAGATATAGTGGAATGTAAATATTTACAATTACAATTCATGAGGTGAAATGTACTTTCTAGAAACACAAAATATTTGTCTCTGCATATTTAAACATGTTTCAAAAGCTAGAATAAGCACCATTCATACATAGAAAATCCACTTATACCCATAATCAAAGAGATTATCAGTTAAATCCATCAATTTAAAAATCATTAATTTCTGAGCAATAGAAAGAAAGATATATACATCGTCAGGATAAATACAGAATCGGAGATATTATTGGATTTTCTGCTCGCTGCATTAACACTGTGAGTGAACTCCCTTGTCCTTGCTTCTAACCAATCAAATGCCTCTCTGTTACTGTTTTTCAACAATGGACCTATGGTATCCTGCACTTTTCTGTGATGGGTATTAATCCACTCGATCTGTAAAAGTAATACAAGGATTTCATTTCTTTTACAGTAATAAATGTTCTAGAAAATTCTGACACATTCCTTCCACCACAGGTGTTTACTTCCTTTTTTTTTCATCGACAAAATGAAATTTACAGTACTTTCATAGCACCCGTGTAAATAATCTATTTCATTTAAAACATAAAATTTATTTGTATCTGAGAATTTATAACAGTAATTTGGCAATTCCGTTGACAATGTAGACGTTTTCAATGGATGTTTCCACTTCAAAATCCACGATGTTAATTTATATATATATATATATATATATATATATATATATATATATATATATATACATATATATCACGATACCTGGTCCTTGGTCAGCATTTCGTATTTTATTAGGTGAGGTTCAAATGGCACCATTGTGATTGTTTCAAATCCAAGAAATTCCGAATCGGGAAATTTATACTGCATACAAACAAAGTCCATATGTAAGTATTATCGCAAGTACATACATGTATGTAATGATAAATGAATCTGTCTCAGCGTTCTAAAACGTTTTGTACGTAGAAAGGAGAAAGCATTTTATTGCCTCCATACTATCGAAATTATTATTCACATATTAGTCATTGATTATGTATATAACTGTACACAAACCTTCAAATCCACCTTCTTGACCTCCATTATACTTTCTAATCGTATACCAAAGCTTCCGTCTTCATAGTAACCAGGCTCTGTATGTGAAATGTCAACAATTCAATTACATAGAAACATTCGTCAGATTCTTTGTTGTCTTTATTATGCGAATAAAAGGATATGGAACCCTTTGGAAATTTTCATAATGGATAAATCTGATGATGTAGATAAAAAAGGGTGAAGATAACGGAACATTGACGTACTCCACAAAACTGAGATATCTCTAAATGTTTCTGTTGATATGTCTCTCAATATGAGATATCTCCATATGTTTTCATACTACAGATAACCTACACATTTCTTCCATATATAAGGGGCCTCAGTGGCCGAGTGGTTAGAGCATTGCGCTCAAAATCACAAGGCCTCTCACCTCTAGTCGGCGCGGGTTCGATTCTCGCTCGCCCCGATATATGTGAGAAAGTTTGCCAGTTTACTTTCGGAAGGTCGGTGGTCTCTTCCCGGGACATTGTATCTGGGCTCTCTCCTCCACCTACAAAAAAAACTGGACGCCACCAGATAACTGAAAAATTGTTGAGTGTGGCGGAAAACAACAATCAATCAATCAATCAATCTTCCATATATATATATATATATATATATATATATATATATATATATATATATATCTGACATCTGATTGGTTCCTTTTTACATGTCAAGTTGAAAGTTAGGTGTCTTAATCGAAAAATAAAATGCAACGAAACAACATTGACTCATGATGGATAATGTTGGTGAATGTACATTTCTCATCATGACTCTACTTAATAAGTTCTAAGTCACAGTGTTGAAAATCACAGATGTGTTACTAGTAAATAATAGCTTCAATATATTCTTAATTCTTTTGTTATTATGATCAGCATGATTTAAGAATGCACATACCGTCAGAAAAGAATTGGCCCTCCTCTATTGGCGAATCATACGAAGGTTGCCTGCCATTCATACCAATACGCGCCGGACCTGAGTACATTGTGTAAATCCAGTTATGATAATTATATTCTCTACAAACTTAATATTGTGTGTCCGTCATTTTAGTCTCAATACATTTTCAATATCGTAGATAAATACGATAACAAAAACAAAAACCGGTATGTTGGTTGTAATACCAAATGAAGCGATAGGGCTCAAGGCGGGTGTAACTGGGCGACGGGGAATGCTTACTCCTTCTAGTCACCTGACCAATCTCTGGTAGAAATAACGCCTCCATAGGCCCGTGTTCGCCCAACTTCCTCATAGGAGTTATGAGATTGATCACTGTTTGTTATCTTGATCTTTTCATTACACACAACTATGTTTGTTTTGGTGCATTTGTATTCCTATATACAAACACGTTAAAACTAATATGTGAATAAAACATCAATTACAAAACCAAAACATTCAACAACCGTGTATTCACAATTCTCTCCAATGTATCCAACATGTATCTCATCTGGCTTCTACATTTCTTTGTTTGATGTTTTAGAATGTCGCAATTACGTAGGCATGCAGTGAAAATCCTAAAGACACTAGAAGACAGACACTTTTGGCACAGGGTTTGGTCCTCACATACAATTGTATGGGAGTAATTTACCTTCATGGACACCCAAGTACATCCCGATCCCGTGACCTGTCCCGTGTCTGTAATCAAGTCCGACGTTCCAGAGTGGACGACGTGCCAAAATGTCAAGTTCACGACCTTATAATAATAACAATTAACATTTTTATAAAGTAACAGGCTAACTACTCGACCATGCATTACATTGTCGTTAAAACAATATTTTGCTGCGTTGAAAGCCTGATATCTTGTTTACCGTGCTTAAAAATTTAGCTTAGAAATCATAGACCAGAGTTTTGTCGCTTTACTGATCTCTGAAAATCAATAAATGTTTAAATCAACAGAATGTTTGAAATTAATGTGAATAATATGAGTCCAATGGGGCCCTGGTATAATCAGGTAATGGGTCCTTATCATATGAACTTTATCAATAAAATCTTTCATGAAGTCCTCTTACCATATGGTCCAAAACTAGTTTTCAGAAATTTAACACTGGCGAGATCAACTGTTCCCATCAGGACACGTGTGTAGCATTCCTATCAGTTAAATTAAAAAGACAAACCTTAACCAATTTTAATGGTTTTTGATATTTTTCCCGTAGTTTTTTGACATCAAAGGGCCAGATTCAGAAAAGAAAAATTGCCTCAATTAAATCAAATTATGCTGTGATTATCTCATATCTAATATGTTTTAATAAGCAAATCAACGGTACTTGAACGGACGGTGTGAGCAATAAAATTTTATCTCCAAATTTATTACTTTTTCAAAATCTGTAGGGGTTCCAAAGTGAAAGGTCCTTGTTACATCTGTTGTCCCGTCTCTGTGACACATAAAATAGAATAAAACAGCATATTTTATTTATTCTGAATATGTACTGTGAACCTATGTATGCTTGTATTAAAGGAAGGCACGGAGGATCACCTGTAGCTTTATATCGAGATATCAGGACAGGGTGTATGAAGAACAAATGTGCAATGTATATCATTTCTTGATATTTGCAAACCTCAAATGTGCATTTCAAATCATGATCTTGTGAGTGTAATGTACATAAATCACTTACAGTATATGTATAAGAAAATGAAAGATGATTGTCGCATGTTCTTTTACTGTCATCAATTAATATACAGTAATATACAGTATGTACATACATGAGGTAATATAATGTTACATTTCATTTTTAGGTAACTGGCGATAGAGAAAGCAAAATAGACCATTTGTTTTATTAAAAGAACATATCTTGTTTTGATGGTTAGAATATAGCTTTGATATGCAGAACAGGAAAACTGTTATTAAATAAAGTTCATAACTGTTGGGACTAATGATACTTTTAAATAATACTCAGATGACCGATAAGGCCTAGGGGCCTTTAGTTTGATATTATAATGCGTGGAAACAAATGTAAACAAATTCTTGGGAATGTGAAAAAAATTCCACCGAAGTACTTGATTAATACAGTCAAATTCAACCGTTTTCAGAAACACTGTTCGGATTTAAGACCACATTTCATGAGTGATTACAAACTAGATGTCGTTATTCTGTGGTCGTTTAAGTGATCTAATTTGCAAATACAACCTGTCATTAGGTCGAATACTAACTGACGTATTTTATACCAATTTTGGCCGTTTTTACACACTGATTTTGACAACGAATTACTCAATTTACCTGTTTAAGATATAGGGCTCGCAGTGGGTATAACTGGTCAACAGGGGATATTTCCTCCTCCTAGAAACCTGATTCTACCTTTATGTACAGGGTTCTGTGTTTGCCTTACTCTTAATTTTGTATTGTTCATAAGATTTATAAGAATGATTCTGTTAGTAAATTGTATACTTGTATACTTGTTGACATACAATGAAGTTTTGGGGTTTGTTTGTTTGTGGAAACGTAATGCTGAAGTTTTGGATCATAATCAAAGGATGTTTTACTGAACAAGGACGTTAACGGCAAATTAATTATAACACCTCTACTTCGAGCCAATCGGGAGGACTTTCGCTTCTAATTCTCCAACATTCCATATTGTAGTAGCAATATGCCATCATCAGTTGTATATGGTGTGTATGTCTCTCAGCTGATTTAACACGCGGGAATATGGTGTATGTATCATCACTTCCAAAATAAGACAGTCTATTTACAAATACGCTGACGTTAGTTAAAGTGGTTTTAACAGTTTCGTTTAATGTCAGCGTTTCGAAAATTCAATGATCGTTGTGATGATCTTATTTGCAAATACAACAGGTTGTGATGTCGAATGATGCCTGAAGTGTTTCATACCACGATCGATTTTTACCTACTGATTTTGACTACGGATTGACCCGTTTTCATGATCAAGGTAAAGGCTTCACAGTGGTTGTGACCAGTCAATAGGGAATGGATACTCCCCTAGGAACCTGGTCTCACCTGGTTTGTTCTGCTCTCCATATTATTTGTAGGATTTACGAAACTGACGACTTTTAGTTATTTTCGTCTTTATGGAGATTAACATATTGCTTATAGCAGACGATTTATTCAAGTACAATTATTTTACAGAATAGAAATTTGACGGTGTGATATACAAATACTAGGTATTCTGATCCACTTACAAATATTGTCCTCCAGAGTCTAGAAGGTAGATCTCCGTTGTTGTTATTGCTTTATCAGTGAGATTGGTGGGTGCATAGTGAATGATGGCTCCATTTGAACCACTTGAAGATATCGTATCAAAACTCAATCCGCGGTTGTATTTTTGTCTTCTATAAAGGAAATAATGTATATTGCGGTTAGATGTATAAATGTCGTTTTCGGATTGCATTGCCTAACATCATTGCCCACATTAGCAAACTATATATATGAAATACATAGTAAACATTTCCATTTCCATTGTTTTTGCCTTTGATTTCTCTACAAGTTGTAATGACAGTCATTTCTTCATGAATGCGTTTCAGTTATAAACAATGCGCGTATAAATACAGAAAAATATAGTTCCCAAATTCAACGACTGGAAATTCCTACAGAAATTAAAGTATGGTGTAAATGTTGGTATACTCTTTATGAAGCGTTACCGCACGCCATTAAGAATGCGAGCGTGAAATGTCACATTTCATGTATTTTCAAAAATGAAATTCACATCTTCGATGTACATGTTCAAAGGCTAGACATGTTGAATTTAATTACCCATTGCGAATGCAAGTTAAAATGCATATTTCTTACGAAAATATCGCAGAAAAACTATGAGAAGTTTATTTTTGCTTAAGTATATATTCTCACCCTCGAAATCTTTCCAAATCCAAGGCTGCAGACACTTCTGTCCATTTCCCCCCTGCTTTTACCTATATTGCCAATATCAATAAGTACACTGTACCTAAGCTTGTAACTATTATTCACAAGTATTCAGCTAATATGAAAGAGCATTTTTCTTTAAAAAACATTTTCCTTACCTCCTTTTCCAACTTTGTCAAAAATGATATCAATGCAACTGCATCACGCACCTGCAAATGTTAAAATAGCTTTTCCTTTTCTTTCATTGTAATATGAAATGTGTCAATTAGAACAATAATACAAAAGTACCATTATAATTCGATATCAAATAAATATTTCAATATTTGCGGTAAGAAATCCTATGTGTAAATTGAACATTCCGCTCCTTCAGTTATATATACTTTTTTCTTTTGTAATGTCCCAACGTGTGATTTCATCAATTTATTCCTTTCTTTCGTATCTTATACTCTAGAAATTCTGTGTGTAGTAAACTTAATAAATCTTACGTGTGATTTGATCATTCCATTTCTTTCTATTGCATTTTTCCTTGCTTTTTGTAGACTTATCGGTGTAATTCTCTGAAGACGCTTTTCCTTCAATGAGAATTGGAATCAAGTACAGAATTTTTGAAACTCAATTTAATCCCTCACCATACACTAAATAGCATAACTTTTCCACTTCGTCTTAAAATAATCCCCACAAGATAGTAGTAAAAAATCCAGCAAAATTTTAGGGACTATAACACAACAGTAGATAGTAGGTGTTACCGGAAACTTGATCTGCAAATCGGACAATACATAAAATCAGTGTCGCTCTTCCAGGCTCTGATTAGCAAAGCCGAAAGATCAGTTTCATGACCCTTAAACGGATTCAGTTCTTACTCAGCTGTCTTCAACAATGGGATATTTGTGTTTTTCAAGTCTGCATTGTGAACTCGCTAAATACATATCAGGTTGTGAAGCATTGTATATAGTTCTACAGTGAAATCAGTGTTTAGCAAGTTCATAGCACTGACACACTCCCTAGCTTGTCGTTGCTTCTTTGAAACTTTCCAATCATTTAATATTTATGACGGTTTGCGTTGAATAGATATAATCACCTTCTTACATTTTTGGCCCCTCAGTGGTGGAATGTGTTGCAAGGACACTCACTACAACCTACCATAAATGGTCTCACTACTGAGTGGTAATGGAGTCGACGACTTTGTTATAGTTTGACCCACCCTTTGTCACGGCCTTTTTTGGAATCCCCGTGGATGACAACAAAGTGAGACTAGCCAGATCTTACTGGACGTAACAGCGACTGTTAAGACATGACGTGACTAAGGTCACATTGATAGATATGTAAAAGGCAATGTGCAATTTAGTGAGGATCTTGTAGGGTACAGTCTGAGGTAAAACATGAAATCAATAATCCATAAATTCTACTCTTCAGACTTCATTTCTATTTGTTTTCATGTATCATGATTTTCATTTTGTTTGTTTGTTTGTTTGTTTGTTTATAGCCGCCTGAGAAATTTTTCAGCTATCCGGCGGCTGATTTTCATTTTGTATATGAAAATGCGGTGTGGGCTATGCAATGGACAAATGACTCGATGGTTCAGAAAAAGCGTCTCCACCGAAGGTCCTCGGTGGGGATGCTTTGTCTGATTTATTCAATACCATTGAGCTTTTCATCTTACTTTTTAAAAAAATCTTTCACTGAGCCCATGCTGATAGAAAACATTCAAATATTCACTTACTTAAAATATAACATGATAGTGCTCTGACCACATGTGAAAGAAATGATATGTTACATGGTACCATTCGTCTATTCAACAGTGATATTGTCTATAAAAAGACTCATATTCAAGTTCGCAATCCACTTTCTGAAAGAAGGAAAATGAATTAAATATAAAGAAATTAGCTCCGGCGAGGATACAGATTTTGTAGTCAGTGATATCTGGAGTTAGAATCAGAGAGAAATTCATGTTGAGTAAAATTTGACCTTAAATTAAACTGTTATAGTGCTATATCTGATGAAGACTTGGTAATGGAATGAAATGGAGTATTAAGTAAGTTCCAGGTAGAAAATAACAGTACCCGTTCGAAAGATAAAACTGAAAATACTGATAGTCTTTTTATGACATCTATTTCTGATACAATTTTGCACCTTCGCTCGAGCGCCAAACCACATGAAGACGAGTGGTATGCAGTTAATTGCACTGGAATTATATCAAAATCTAAAGTTGAGAGAAACATGTAAAACATATGCTTAATGGGATTTTATTCTGATCATTCATTAAGATTAACTGAAGCCACTAGAATGTACGCCGCTGATTGTCGATCAACTTGTATGTGGAATAACTTGCCAATGTTATGAAACAGACAGATCTTACATGAAAACCATCTGGCGACACAACCAAGACTTGAGTGGCGTTGTGCATGGAATCATTAATGAACGTGGAAGGTAAGGTGTTTTAATGAACGTGATACAAGAATTCTGCTCATGTATCATGCGAATCAAGAAAGATGCTTTCAGTGGAAATTAAAATGTAATTTAATTTACGTAAAGTATTTAGTTTTCTCTTATTTGCAAGTTTTAACCAACAATTGAATAGCTATCTTTTGAACAGTAAACTGTTTACTACACCTGATAGATTTAAGGTAAGGAACTGTAAAAGTTATATGTGATTTATTATAGGACGACGTAAATACATTGACAAGTTATTAATTTTATAAATCCTAGAAAGAATACAAAATTGCGAGTAGAGCAAACAACACAAACTCCTGCATCAACTAACCATAAAATGGATTTTGATATTCCATTCTATTTGAAAATCCAAGTTGTTAGCATTATATATATATATATATATATATATATATATGTATATCAAGATGGTCACAAACATTTAATCTAATCTTAATTTCAAATGGACATTAAGATTAGTATAATGAACGTGTTTCATTACTGTACACTTCAGTTTACCTATAGCATATGCCACTATAATTCAGAGCATTTAAAAATAAAACCTTTATAGGTATTTAGCTGTATAGATTCCATCATTTTCGGGGCTGGTGATAGAGAGGTACCTTTGGCACAAGGGAGTATAATCCGTAATTACAAAAAGGGGAGATCCAGACTTTCCCACTGTTCGCGACCACGCTCTCCACTTTTCTCGTCAACGCCGATGGGTCATATTCAGTCACCTGCAATTACAACTGTTGATCAAAGTTCTACCGACATGAAAACATGTACGCAAAACGCAAAAGTATGTATTCAACAAGACAATAGATAAACAAAGATATTTGTATTTTTATAAAAGTTACATGCTCGCATTTTTTTATAATTTACATGCATTACCGTTACACAATACCCAGTCTTTCCACTACAAGAACCATTTCTTCCAGTATTAAGATGCTCATATAATTTCTGAGTTGATTCCGGGTCTGTGGGATCTCGGGTCAGCTTTATGGTATAGTCTCTTATATATAATCTAATCAAATAGATTATCTTTTAAGTAAAACTCTCTAATTCGAAAATAATAGTTGTTGTATGATGTAACATCTACAGACATTGAGATTACTACATCATTTCACTTAAAACATGAGAACAGGTCCCCAAAACAATATGGTTTAAACGTATTTAATAATATTGTACATACTAATAAAGAAGTCTTACATTGTTTGGTTCATTTTCCTGTCAACGATTATATAGGACAGGAAAAGAGGGCTGAATATAATATCAGATGCTCGCAAGTTGAGTAACCCTGGAAAAAATAGAAATCACAAAGGAAATCATTGTACACACAAATATATCAATAATAGAATATTTGTTGAAAGATGTAAATTAACATGCATATCAACTATAATCAGGGATTATCGTGTACTTTCATATGTACCTGGTAGTTTATTATCATAAATAATGTTCACTAATTTGGATAACCAAGCTTTAAGGAGTAGCAGCACATTGGCATTAAAATATTTGCCGATAAAGTTTCGAAAACATTTGTAAAATCTTAATATACAAATAATATGGGGGCTTTGGCATTGTAAGGAGTCATGGACATGGACGAGTACCCTCCCCTGAAAATATGAATCAATGAACATTGGTTAACGTTGCATCATTGCCATTTTAATCGTTCTTTGAAATCGATTGCTGTCCGAGATTTACACATACTGCAAAGTTTGCATTCTCTTTCAATACCTTTTCAGTGCTTTCAAAAATTAGTGGTAGACATTAAACATATGAAAATCTACTATGTAGAAAGACTACTTACAAGCTGTTTCGTCAAGATCAGTGACAATCATGGCGTCAACGGCTCTCTCCTTCATCGCTCTGTGCATGTCGACCATCTTGTCCTCCCACATGCGTCCTAGAAGTCATTATCATTTGAATCTTCTTTTAACATTAAATGTTCTTTTACGTCTATTGATTCAAGAATAGAAATGATTGGGTTGCTTTAAAATGTGTTATCTATGATGTAGACAGTATTGTCACTCATTTGCTACCATGCTGGATTTTGAGGAATCCTGTAAGAGGTTTTGAATAACTAAGTTGATACCATCTATCCTCAGTATGCAGAGAAAATGACAAAGTTCAGTTATTTGTAATTTTTCTTTTAAAAAGTCTGAGCAAATTTAAAAGGTTACTCGCACATCTTCAAAGCGTCTATAATAACTGCACAAGGTCTGAAGGATGCCAACTCAAAGCTGTATGAGATACCGTCTATTCAAAACGTGCTGAAAAATTTATAAAGTTTAACTACATGTAAATTTATCCAAACTCTTCCAAACGTTACATGCACATCTTCAATGTGTCCATAATAACTGTACACATTTTGGTGAATCTCAACCAAAATGGAAGAGGAGTTGATTACATAATGTAGATACCGTGTATTTAAAAGATGCTGAAAAGCTGACAAAGTTCAATTACATGTAAAGTTTTCGAAAAATGTCGGAACACTTCCGACAGTCACATGCACTGTGTTCATAACAACCGTGCAAAGTTTGGGGAATGTGAGGCTAGAGGTGAGTGATGACTTGATTGCACAAAGTAGGTACCCTATATTAAGATTCTCGCCCGGCATTCACCATGCTCTAAGCCGGATGCACATTGTGCAACCCGATCAATAATCCCTGACCCTTCTCATAAGTATCTAACCTAGGCCTCTAGACTGAGTTTTACGTATGATCTTGTAGTGACTATTTATGATGTTTATGATAAGCCTACGTAACATCAGTATCATTTGTACCTGTATTTTATAATACATACCAGAAAATTTGTATGGCAGAACGTTAATCGGAGAATTCGGTACTGCTGGGCGTCCTGTTGTCCAGATTTTGCCAATGAGATCTTCATCTATTTTTGTCATTGTGATATTTTCTTTAGCCAATTCTTCCTCATAATACTCCCAACTGCCTTCAAACACCAATATAATTTTCATCGACAGAAATTGAGAACCCACAATTATGTCTCATATATATATATATATATATATATATATATATATATATATATATAAAATCCTATTTATGTCAAATTAATACTTACTGCTGCCCATTAAGAATGGATAGGCTCCGACTTTGGCGTTTCGTGTACCATCTAGAACTGATATCAGCCATTCCGTGGAGGATGGGACACCTTGTACACCTAGCAATTGAAAATGAGATTTTAATCTAAGAGGGACTATATACAAAGTTTGTTTCTTGTTAAAAACTTGGATGTAATATAATTTATAGAGCTAATGTTGATGGAATTGTTGTCTCGTCTTTTGTCTTCACTTGATAATCAACAATACATTTCAAGTTACAATGGATATTAGTTCACATAATTTCATTAAGATGAAATTGGTCAATTGATATTAGTTTTGGTCAATAGATACATACGTACATACGTATATACATACATATATAATTCGAAACTACTTTAGTGGTGACAAATATTATGCGTATCCCCAGCTGCTTTAAGCTTTACATTGACTTCCTCTTGAGAATTAATTTTACACTATCGAAGAGTAAACAACAAAACTATTACTGAAAATTCCAACATAAAAGGGTATTCAAAATATAATATATACATAAAGTAGCTACATGCTCACAAATAACTAAACCTATTAGAAACTGACCACGCTTCATTAAAATCCAGTTACAGTCCATCTCGGCTTCCGCTTGCAGAAAATACCGACCATCCGTCCACAATGCCGCTTTTGCGCTTGTTACAACGGCGTAACCTAAAAATGAGTAACAGATATAGTTTAAACATATACCATGCAAAAAATATCTATTGATTGCGTGTAAAGTTATTTTTGAAAAATGCGTTTTATATAAAATGAACTCGGCTGATCATTTTATTCAATCATAATATTACATTTATAGCTCGAAACTACTAAGGCTCTCCTTGCCGAGGAAAACTGACACTCGTGTTTTTGTCTCAACATTGTTGTTTCGTGCAAGAATACCAATGCATCTCAGTTGTATTTCCAAATGACGTGGAAGCGGATTTACGTTTTGCCGGTATTTTGATACAAATTGGATATTCTTTTCAGAGGCCACCTTCTAAAGTTTATCTAGCACGTTCTTGGATAATGCTTATATCTATACTATATATTGTTATGTCTAGTACATACAATTTTGTCAACGAAATATATTGTATGTGTAATGTGCTCAATGTTTTCCGAAAAAAAATCACCAAAAAATGCATTTTAATTAAATGTGAATAACATTGAGATTCTGCTTTTGATGCTTGGTACACTAAATGACTGTAAATACAGTACGCAAGACATTTGATATGTGTCGGTTGGTTTTATATTGTTTAATGTCCCCTTGGATAATTTTTCAATCAGATTGAGACGTCACCATTGCGCTGAAGGGCTGCAAAATTTGTCTTGGAAGCTTTGGGTTTTTTTTTCAATCAATTGAAAAACTTGACGATATTGAATAGTAATTAACTTTAGAAGTCCCATAAATATTGCAATTAAAATTAAGAATAGAGCTAACAACACCCTTTGGACATACAAGATTCATAGGCAAAGTAAACACCCCCTGTTCACTTGTCACACCTGCCTTGAGTCCTATATTTTAATCAGGTAAATGGAGTTATCGTAGTCAAATTCAGGATGCAAAAACGATCGAACAAATGAAACAAGTCAGATAACATTCAACCTAATGATGGGTTGTATTTACAAAATTAGATCATTATAACGACATTCTAACAGTGATGTATGCATAGAAATATTTTTCCCTTTCTGGATTGGACTAGTGAGCGTATGGTATGTGGTAAACATTCTCGTGGGTACTACTCATAAGGTACATGTAAATAAATATATAGAGACATGAAAAGTCTAAGATAACGAGCAGTATTCATTCTCGTAATTTCTATAGAAAATATAAATTAACGAGATGGACAAACACGGACCCCAAAAGGTCATACCAGAGGTGGGATCAGGTGCCCAGGAGAACTAAGCATATCCTGTTGACAGGCCATACTTGCCGTAAGCTCTACATCCCAATTAGGTAAACGGCAGTCCCAAAAGGTGTGCCAAAACGACTTAACAAATGGTATGAAACACGTCAGATAGCATTTGACCTATTGAAAGATTTTACTGGCAGTTTAGATTGTTATAACGACCATAAATTTTGCTAAATGTTGACTTTAGACGAGACTCTACAAACACCTGTAATATCAACTTTTTTCAGCAGCCTGCGTCGCTTTATGAATTGACCATATGCAGAACAGATTCTTGCGTATCGAATCCGTTGGGAGACATAAACACCACCCGCAAGTGAAAATGGAACATTGCCATATAGATCCTTAACCGCATTTGGTTCCAGTATTTAGCATTTTTGGTTCTTTCAGCTCCTTCAAGTTTGTTCTTATTTCGAATTTCCAATATTTTTAACTTGAGCATCACTGAAGAGATATTGTATGTCGAAATGCGCATCGGGTGAATAAAAATTGGTACCGTGATGTTTTATAGATAAGGGATGGTGGGGATAGAGAAATTGAAATCATCCCGTTTGTCATAAAGTTGATTGTTAGTTTGCCGCCAGCATCTATTTTCAATAAAATATCTAAGTACGAATGAGATGTGGAAGACTCTGTGGTGTATTTTGTTTCAAATTCACTGGAAGATATAGAATCGACATATAAGAGAAAATGATCATAATTAATAGATAAAACGTCGTCGTTATATCTAAATGTCGAATTAAAGCCACAGCAAGAGACTTTGTTCTCATGTATAAACTTCTGAATGAATTCTGCTTCATAAGAATATAAAAACAGGTTAGCTAACAAAAGAGCACATTTTGTGCCCATGGGATTTCCAACAGACAGTTGGAAGACCTGATCACTAAAGATTACGAAGATGTTGTCAAAGAGGATCAACTTCAGAGTACTTGTGGGTCAGAGTGGTGTTTAACAAAATATTTTTTGGTATGGCCCGATCATTAGATATGAATGTTTCCATTTACCATTTTGTTGAAAAAGCAACTGTCTATGATGTCAGACAGTCTAGCCTTTAATTTATCGTGAAGTGTGGTCGTGTATTGTAAAGTCATAGGTTTTAATGTTGTTGATTTGAAGAAAAAAACGTTTTGTGATTTCAAATTTACTGCAATGGTTTTTATGGAGATTGGGGATCCAGTGTAAGTACGGAAACTCATATTCATCCACTCCATTGACTGTGATATTAAATGTGGTTAAAACTGAAGGATGATTTTTAAGAATTCCATCTTTTGAAAGGGTGGAAATAATGCCAAGTTCCTTTAGAATGCAGTTGTAATAATGAGCCTTACAAAGAAATATCATGTTGTTGCAAGTTTTGTTAGCTGAAACCAAATTCCTCATGTAACCTGTCTAATTCATTTATCACTTGTGGTTTCCTCAAAACACGATAGATGGTATGCATTTTTGTTTTGACATGTTTGATAACTCATGAGTCTTTTCATGAATCGCTTATCATTTTCATTTGAGTGCCATTATTTTGATCTTTATATTATTCTATACCGGTAATATAAAACTTGTTCAACCTGGATATATGAACATGAACGACAAATGAACTTTAAATCATCTCTATCGGTAACGGATCAAGACATACTGACTATGAAATATTGTGGCAGCTGAAAAATGCGTCCCTGGCATAAAGTGAGTTCAATGGAATAGATACCTTTGGAAGATATATGTGAATTGTATGAACAGTAGGATATAACTAAGCAAGCTGGATTTGAAATTGAGATCAGGCATGTCACAGTGTACGACAAAAATCTGTTCTCTGCTGATCTTAATAGCCCATCGGAGAACGTCATCAAAATTACTGTCAAACGTGTTTCTTTACTGGTAGACGACGGAGAAGGTATTATAATGCTAAAGCGTTTCGGCATTTTGTTCACTAGTTAACTCAAATTTTAAAAGAACGTCATTCTGTGATAAGAAGAATGACTAGCGCTCTTAATGGTAACCGATTTATCTACATGCAGTCTCTTCCAGGCGATAATTTTACCATTGCGGACAAACCTCATCAAAGTGTTCTATTCGCTTTTGCAATTGCTAGGAGTTTTCCCACCTCGAAAGAGAATGTACTAATAAATGTAGGAGCAACGTTTGCAAATGAAAAGATCATCAAACGGAGACGCGGGACGCCCCTACTATATCAAGTCATCGTCGAATGTCATCCCGTTCTCTGGACACTTTAACTGCCTGTCCAATTTCTCTATTCGGGATTAGCTACCATTCAGCTGAGCATGATACCAGTATGTGAATGTGCCATACACAGTGGTGATGTTCCACGAGCTTCTACTATTCAAGTAGCAACAGCAGCATTGGATGCTAAGAAGCTTGGCAACATGGACTTGCCCTCACCATCCGTCACTTTCAATCACATTGCCCTGACGACTGAAATTATTGATTTTAAGTCTAACCAAGTTCCCCTGTGTTTAGACGCTCTCCATAAGTCATAGAAATCGTGACCACACACGACGACTTTTGGGCGTTGGATCTGTATAAAGATGCGTCAATGAATACTCCCCGGAGTACTTGGACTGTCAACAACAAGATGTTGCTGTTCGCCTTTGCCTCCCCTCGCGATCAAACTTTGCACGAAGAACAGGAAATGCCAAATCCTTTGTCCAGCCCAGGATAACATAGGTGATCCAGGACATTAGGACCCACGGAAACCTTTAAAGATGGGTCCTACGCATTCTCCAAGGAGTGGGTCTGAGAACTACAATAAGGACGGTCAGAATTCGAATAATTTGCATATTGTTTACATAAACGGAAATAACCTTTAATATAGATATGCTCGTTGTGATGGACGTTACTTTCTTCGCCCCTGGTTACTAGCGTTCTGATTATCATATCTTCAACTACCCAAATTTAGAATTTGTATTCCAGAAACGCGTTTTACGTTTAAGAGGTAATCAGTATATAACTCAATATGGTATGACTCATCTAGTCATGCTTTCTCCACATCAGAGCAGAGCAAAGGTGCATCTATACTAATAAGAAATGATGTGTAAGGTATTAAATCAAAATAAATCTGCAGATTATAGAATTTTAATGATATATGTTGAACATGAAAACAGATTTATCTCTCTTTGTAACATATGTCAAAATGGATATCAATGCACTGCCAAACTTATGATAACATAATCTTAGCAGGAGATTTTAACTGGAAACTTGTTTATGAAAATGCCATAAGTACAAAAACATTGATAAAAATGCGCTTAAAATTTATATTATGGACTTATGAACAAACGTTAAACCAACTAATGTTAGTCTTACTTGGTGTAATGAAAATGATATTGATAAACGTAGAATAGATCTGAAAAGTTTGCTACAGAAATCCACCTTCTGTACATAACCTCCCGTCACGTGATCACATGGCAAGTCTATTTAAATGTATTGTATCACCTAAAAAGGGTACTGATTACTAAACACTGAATACAGCGGTCTTGCACGAAAAGGGTTATCAAAGTGATTTTCGAAAATATGACGTCTTAAGTGCTGTTTATTTTCAAAAGGTTAATTGCTCTTAAACAGATACAGATGCAATACCAACCCAAAAGTTTACATTCAGGGGAAGTTACAAGACATCTCCGACAACAAAGTCAAGTTTTTCTACAGCATCTTAATATCAAACAAATCACAAAAACCATTGATGCAACAAGAAAATTGAACTATCATCTTGTTATATATGACAGAAAATATATCTAGAAAAAGTAAAGAATATAATTATATGATAAATCTGTGGCAGAGTTCAATTGTAAATATTTCAATTTTAATTTACTTATAAATAATGTTACCAAGTGGAAAGATATCAATAAATATCACTTTTATTGTGATACAGAGAAAAATATGAACCATTTTGTGTTTCAATGTATTCTATAAAACCAAATAATTTGGAATAACATATCCGATATAGTAGATTTTGATATAACATAGAAAATCATTGTGATGGGATTTTATTATGTATGTAAGAATACTACGCATATTTTGGACAACATTTTTTCCTTCATTGCTTGAAAGATTTACAAATGCAAAATGAGGTGTAGAATTCTTAGCGAAGATATGAGTGTTGATAATATCCGCTGCTTTATGAAAAATGGTCTAATTCAGCAATATCTAATGGTAAAATTGTTAAAGTACACAATCAGATTTAAATGTTTTGATCTTTAAAAGGAAGTATCTTTAAATCTTTAATTGGGTCTCATCGAGCGGTGGCCTGACCCTCGAACCAACGCGGGTGGGGGAAGAGCTGTATTATACACTATGATGTACCGAGCTACCCCCTCAAGACATATGCTTACTTATCTATATATATATATTAGTGCGTGCCTTTTAATTACCCCAAACCCTGTAAAATGTTCGCTTTACTTCTTTAAACCGGGTCTATTTTGCTCTTTTCTTTTTCATTTTATTTCATGCTTTATACCTCTCGTCATTCTTGTTTTGTATCATCATGAAATAATAATATTTCATTAAGATGAAACTTCAGAATACGTAACATTTTACTTAATAATAGAAGTTGTCTTAGTAAATGGGAAGACATTAAAACAGTCGTCGATATATATAAATGTCGAGATATAGGCCACAGAGATTTTTTTTTTCTTTTTATGTAGAAGGTTTTGAATAAATCCTGCCTCACAAGAATACAAAAACAAGTAAGTTAATAATGGAGTTAAATTCTTTGGACTTGCATAATGGATTCAAATATGTGAAGTAGGTGTTATATACATGTACCGTAATATGCATTGCCTAACAAGAACATGACAAAGAACTTCCGTTTACGAAGTAGTTCTAACAAAACCGCGACTTTCACTTCTAATGTCACTACATTATGACGCATTAAAGTGATGGAAACTTTAGTTCGCAAAAAAAAAAAAATAATAAAAAAAAAAGATAATAATAATAAAAAAAAAAAAATAAAATAGAGAAACTTGAAGTTTAGTATAAATGGATGGCCATCGTTATCTGTTGATATACTCATCGATTATTATGTTATCAAACGGACTAAATCAGAGCAAGCTGTAGTCATTTATTGCTACGATGTCCGATTACTATCTCTTTTGCCTAAAAGGATTCTCTATTACAGTATTAGGATATACTTATAATAAAAAAATCATAGGTGTGCAAAATATCCTTACCAGATTGGGTTGGATGGTTGTATTTTGTTTAAAGTCTCGCTCGAGAATTGTTTCGTTCATATGGAAACGTCACCATGACCAGTGAAGGGCTGCATAATTTAGAAATACACTCGGTGCTTACGGTCTTCGAACATGGAGGAGTCTTTATCGTGCCACACCCGCTGTGACACGGGGCCTCGGTTTTTACGTTTTCATGCGAAGGACCGCCCCATTTAGTCGCCTCTTACGACAAGCAAGGGGTACTGAAAACTTATTGTAACGCGGATCCTTAGAGGACCAACAGACTTAGCGCAGAAATACTTTGTCATTGTTTTTTAAAGAATTCAAAATAGCACTTCCCCCTTTTTAGCAAACACCACGTTCTCGTCACTGCGAAGTGAGATGAGATCATTTCCCACGTGGCATTTCTAGAGTGTATCTAAGCGCAAGTTGCAGAGATTTTCGCCATGTTTTATTAAGACTGAACCTCTCCTAATTTTTCCGATCAAACTTTCGAACTTCTTCACAACATATGATAGCTTAAGGGACTGAGATGTTGTAACAATTGTATTACACAGATGAAACTGTGGAGTCCATTATTTCCATACATAGCCATTTTTCTTGTCGAAATAAATTTATGAATCAGTTATTACTCGGAACATATTCGAATTATCAACACGTAGCTAATTATAAAACCACTGGGATAGTAACTTTGATTAAAGACACCCCTCACCAATGAAATACGCTAAGTTGAACCACCATGAATAATTATTACAATCACGTCATATGTTCGACTGAATATAACTTTCCCTACTTCAACAACGGACATTACAGTATAGAAGTTTCAGAACCATAAATAAAATACACCATATGACATCATTTTTGGCGTAGAATTCGGATATACATGTATTTAATGTGATATACTGGTGGACTATTTTGTAATCTGCAGTTTATTGATTGATTGATTATATAATGTTTAACGTCCCGCTCGAGAAACTTTCATTCACATGGAGACGTCACCATTGTCCTTGAAGGGCTGCAAAATTTAGATCTATGTTCGGGACTAATGACCTTTGAGCAAGGAGGTATCTTTATCTTGCCACACCTACTGCGAAACGGGTTTTACGGTCTCATCCGAATGATCGCTCCATTTAGTCGCCTCTTACGACAAGCAAGGAGTACTGAGGACCTATTCTAGCCCGGATCCCCACGGGGTTATCTGCAGTAGAATTATACGGTAAATTAAAGGTACATTATGTGATATTGAATTGTACAGTCTGTGATTTATTTTAAGTTTACCAGCAGATCCCGATAATCCCGATATGAACTTTCTCCTCTGGTCGTATGGGGATGTGTACTCACTCTGCAACAATAAAAAGCTCTAATGCATAAAACACTCAATATAGATATTGTACGCTGTTGGATAAAATTTTGGAATGGTCCTAATTTATAGATCCATAAAACCGACATTATATTATTTCTCTTCATAAATGGTTAATATTCAATTAAAGATAATATTTATGAACTACAAACTGCAATACAATATACTTAATATACACCTTTTTACCCATTCTTAAAGCAATATTAGCGGTCATTTTGGTGTCGAAAATGAGTCTTGTAAAATTGTAATTTACTATTTCAGTGACAGAAAAAATAAGGTGTACAAACTTTTGTTACTGATACTTATTCAGAGGCTCTGAATGAATCAAAATTACATTAATGTCTTCCCATAAAAATGTGGATTGATATTCAATAGAATCGAAATCTTTATTTCGATAAAATCCGAAACGCAGTTTTAATTCTATTAATGACTTTAATTAAAGTTACATTACATACAAAAATATCTCAACACATTAAATAAATATTGTATAAGGTTATATACATGCAACTTTACAAGTTGTTCTCTTTTCTTGGTGTATGTAATGGGGCGGAAATTAAATTTTATTTTAATGAACAGTCTGAAGACATCGTTATGACAGTACCTGATGGGCGTCCCCTGACGGAATTATATAGGCATGTATCCCTTCACGATTCATTTCATTTCTCAGGGCGATCAGTCTCTGTGTAGTGACTATTCGGTTTGGTGGAGCGGGCTGTGAAAATATAGTATAGGATGTCATTAATTGATATACATGTAGACAATAATATGATTACAAATGCAAAGGAACATTTTTTTTTCGGCGAGGGAACTTATAATCTGTACTTTGGACAGGCGGGGCAATGGAATGACTTGCTACACAATCTTAATTGAAACATCTTGATTTTTTAAAATATGCACCGTAATTCTATTGAATTCAATTTTAATGGTTTACAAATTACACGTTGACTTTAATATACATCCAATTACTTTGTGATTTTCTAACATTTGACAGATGTACATGTAGATTTTATTGTTTTGCAAAGAAAGTTGGTTGGTACCGTTTATGTTTTACATTGATTACGTATTCGTCAATGTCATACATTTTTAACTGAGCAGTTAAAATACAACATTCTCATGGCTTGTATATACATGAATATTCGTTGATTACACCAACAGTTCTACATATGAAATCAAATGCATTTACCAAATGACCTGAATTGTCTAGTGTGTATTCAAACTTGGCTCCTTTAAATTCTGTAGATGAAGATCCAATAGAGATTTTATGTAAATGAAGCCCTTCGCAATGTGCTTCAAATTGATGCATTAACTTGGCATGTGTTTTATATTACTCTTCGATGTGATGAGCAATATCTAATGCACTTTCGTTACCATAATTAAATAGTTAATTGAAACCCCCTGTAACCGAATGCACTTTAGAAACCATTGTCAGACATGATATGTGTATAATATATCAAGGCTTTTTTCTGAATTTTTCATCTTGTTTATAGGGGGCGGGGATCACGAAATTCACTATCTGTGTCCTTATCAAAATATTACTTACTTTCGACAGTCATTTCATGAATTCGTTTAGGTTTACCAAATCGGAATTCGAAACTTCTGTGGAGTAATTAATTTTCATGTTCCAACAATTTATTTCTTAATTCTATAAAAACGAGTTTAATAGAACATATAGTCTTTAAGGTCAATTACATAGAAATAGGAATGCAAGTGTCGTTCGTACTCTAGTATTACGAAATTACATTATAAACACTTGTGAACACATGTGCATACATACAAGCACTTGACATTGACATAATTAACATTTTTTATCACACAAATAACACAGATATATGTACTTATACATTCATTACGTGATAAGAATTGTTAATACTGTCTCTCGTGATGCCGCAAGCACACCCTGAATACCTTTCGGACCCAGATATAATAGTATTGTCCTATCCCATAGTCAAGATATACAACCAGTGATTGGGTTGAATGCTGTCTGACGTGTTTCATGCAAACTGTTAGACAGTCCTCTTCATACTGATTTTGACTACGGATGCTTACTGCTTTTAGGGATCCATGTTAGAATTGGTCCTTGATATCCCTTGGTGATTTAATGGGGCCGTTCTTCAAGTGAGGTCGCAAAAACGGTGCCCCGTGTCAAAACAGGTGTCCCACAATAAAGATCTCTCTCTGATGAAAGGCCGTACGCGCCGAGCATAGGCCTAAATTTTATTGTTTATTGAATTTACGAGATTAATAACTGTTCAAAAATAATCTTAGCCTTTTTCATTGTCAAACAACTATATCTCTCATTCCTCAGTTAGATTTAATCTTAAATAAAAAGATTTATAACAAATATATATGATCAAATTGATTTTTCTCTCATTCGAAGTACCTTACCTGTTCTTGGGGGCATGATAGCCTGTCGTTCGGAGACAAATTTCGAATTTCTGATTTTCTGCCTGTGGATAAGGCGCGCTTCAGTCGGTGATGAACTTCTTCAACGTCCAAGTTTTTAACACCCGCTGCAATTGTTAGTTAAGAAAATAATAGTCTTATATGTGTTTGTTGAATTGAATTGGTCATCTCATTTAAGCTGCACTCATTTACAGTATATTTCTCGTAAATAGGCATACCATGCTAAAGACTATTACACGATACGTGTTATATCGTAATATAATTGAAAATATCAGTTGTTTTAATGTGGTTTTCAATGCAAACGTTAAGACATTTCAACAAGCAATGTTGTCTATATATAATTACCTTCTTTTTCTATTTTGATAAGCTAAACTAATGTCAAAAGATACCATCTTCCATGACAATAGATTAAGCATATTATAATTGCCACACACAGGACGTCGTGAAACGAAGACCCATGGTTAGTCCAAAAGAGTGATTCTATGTACACATGTTTTGATAAATTACATTTTCATTCATTTATTTTTTATTTACCTGTATGAACGCAGATTATTCCTAAAATTAAAATCCAAAGTGAACCGAGCACTTCCATTCTTCTCCAACCAGTAAGCGATGTGTGCTTCCAGATCTCTAGATATGCTGTGTAATGTAAATTAGGTCGAGGTCATCGTATTTTCTTTAGGTGCAGAGGGCTGTAGAAAACAAACCCAACAACAACAAAAACAAAACATTGAAAAAACATAGCGTATACTGTTTTCATTTCCATAAAGCAAAACAGATTAAAATCTATGCCAATATTGGCTTTAATCATGTTTAAGAGAAAGAAGTAAACAATTGATAAATTAGGTTGGTTTTTATTTCTTTTCAGTCTTATTATGTTTTTAATTCTTTTAATTTGTAGAAACATATCAATAGTTGAAATTATATGTGTTACTAATATTATCATTAATGCTTTAGAGAGATAAATAATTTAAACAGAAACTATAGATTTGAGATTTATATTTTTCAGTCGTAAATCATGAATATGCCTAGTTTAATTGTATTTCAAGTGAAATATTTCTGCTCAACTGGCTTCCTTATAATATTTTTTTTTTCATACAGGACTTTAAGAAGCGGCATAGTTTTAATACCGAAAAAGGTAAATAATTTGGCTATGTGTGTAATATAGACTTATTTTTATATTGTAGAGGTTGTTTTTGTAAATTCACTAGACTACTTGGCTCAGAAGCTTCCACTAAATGCCCTATTTAGCGGCAACCTTTACCACACTATGCTGATATTTGTATACACTGACTGACCGCCCTCCGTTTCAACGTTGCCTGTTTGCATTGGCTGTTATCGTAGTTCAAAATACTCCTACCAGAAAAAAAATTCTGATTGTTCCTTACAAGTTTTTGCTCATTTATCTACTTTCTGTCCTAGGTATTCCCCATCTCAATTGGTTATTGAATATATCTATAATACTACATAAATATGGTAGATATATAATTTTATTCGCCAATTTAGATCGGGAATGCCTATGCTTTCTGCGGCATATTTCAACATTCTTAAGACTCAGGGTATATGAACCTTGGTTCTCTAGAAGGAATATTGTGTGGGGGTGTTCAGAAGATAAAATACTTATTTGACTTTCGGACAAATATCCCCTTACTAGCATTTTGTGCATAAATTCATTTTAAAAATTCAGAACGGGGTCTCAGTTCCTTCAGAACAACTTGCCTTTAGTTATTCAATCTATCTGAAAAGCCCCCTTTCATTCATTATCACATGGATTACAGACAAATCTAAGTTTCAATTCTTCAATATTGACAGAGTCAGTATATACATACTAATATACAATATTTGAATCACTGCAGTGTGTCACATTACTTCCCCCCAGTTATATGTCACGGTAGACATTGCCACAATGTTAACGAACTTTCACCATTACGGCCCTGAGCACCATACACAGGGCAAAAATTGTGAAACTTCACTTAAACTGGTGACTTATCTAGTGCGTGCAAAAATCGCGAATGGGACTAAAACCAAATTCAACGAAACAAACTTTCTGATACTGCGGACATTTTGTTGAATATAATATCACACTATTTTTACTCTGACGTTTGACTTAGCACGATCTATAAAAGAAAAAAAGTTCTACAGCTCTTGGTTGTTACTTTACGGTTTATTCTGTCTCGAGTTTGTTTTAGAATATAAAAAAAAGGTATCTCGTTACTGTTCACTTTATTTTACACCTTGACAGAATTACACAGTTCATCCAATTTTCAGTTTGTTTTATGTAACGTAACTTTCATTTTCTTTTCAATCGCTTTTTATGAGGAATCCGTTTTAATGGTATATGTGCCGTATTAAACAATATCTTGTTCGATGTTAAAATTCTGTCAGTATGATAAACTATGAAAAATTATACGATTCGATAATTTTTACGAATTATATACGGGTATTAAAGGAGAACTGGTCACCTCAATGTAATGAGAAAACAAAAGCATACTTATGAAGAAATGATGTTTATGTGGATGTGCGCAAGCGCAAGTTTTATTAAAAACATCATAGGAGATGAGGATTTCGTTTACAATATGCAGTCGTCCTGAATGGTGATTTCATGTTAAACATGAAATTTATCTCCTCCTCAATTGCTCAAAGTGGTCTTTTCTTTTATGGCGGAATGTGTCCCGCCAACAGTCTTCAGGTTGTTCACTTTATCACGTGGTCATGTTTCGAAATTCCGCGTGCAACGTTACATGTACGTAATCATGAAGATTTTAAAAGGGGCGTTTCCTATCCGACTCGGGAGAATACATAATCATATAGGAAATTAGCTTGATTACTCTTTAATCCGATTGAGTTACATTGCATAATTTTCATAGTGTATAACTTACAGAGCTTGATTATTTGTACTCCTTATATTAGTTACGAGATGGATCACTGTCCGTTATCTTCACCTTTTGATATAAAACATAAGTTTTCTATTCCTACAATAATATCCAAAGATTACGGTATATGTAGTTTTGAAGTGTCTAAGCGCACATATTCTCCCAATGCTAGTACTTAAACGTACAAGTGATATTATAAAGTTTATTCATTTGAATAAACAGAGACTTTATTGTCTCTGATTTGAAATAAAGCCTATCAAACAGTACAAAAAGTGTCTCAATTGATACTTACATTTTTCCAATATTGTATTTTGAATATAGAGGATACGGTACAACAAACAATTATCACATCAAGTAATGGATTGTAATTTATTATATTCTCTACAACGGTAAAAAAAAAAAAAGTAATCATAAAATGTCAGGATAAAAAAATAGTTATCAAGTACCATCACAATGTACAGAACTTAGATCAATCAAAAAACTATATTTTACATACAACATAAAAATACGAACTAAATTACATACATTTACAAAGAAAAATACAACCAGCAGTGGGCACAGTGAATAGTGTCTATATATTCTAAACAGTGTATAGTGATTATATATGTTTTAACAGTGTACAGTGTTTATATACAGTGACATTTTCTTGAGAAACATTTCTACTATAGTACAAATTGAAAATATATACATGTACCACATTCATTATTGCATGATCACCCCGTAATAGATTTGATTTGGAAACACGATTCATTCGAATGCTTGATAACGAAACTATGAACGATATCCACCCCACATTTTCAAGCATATTGAAATTAGATACTACAAACACCTTAATACCATTATAATTACTATTGTTCTGTCTACACACAAAGATAAATACTGAACTAAGTATATGATAAAAACAAATCGTTACGTTGCGAATAAGTGGAATAACCGTTTCATAATTGAACAAGCATAATTCAACGCCGACACTGTATTGAAACATCACCAATTATTCCAATCTGCACAAAGGTTAAAGTGCCAACGTGGTTTCAACGTAGAACCACAACAATTTTCCCACATTGAAGCTGCAATATATTTTCAATGTTCAACTGACAACATTTTAAAGCCTAAACACGGTCGAAAAATGGGTATATTTCAAAGTTGAAAAGTTGAAGGATGTAACAATCGTTCCAAAGTTGTGTTTACAGTAGTTGTGTTTACAGTATTTCACCTTTTTTAATTTCACATAATTACGGTAACTCTTAGTAATTTGTGTAGCCATGTTTTCAGTCATTTACGGGTTTGGTTTCCTCATGTGAAATGCATATAGGAATTGCAATATTATTCAAAGTCAATTACCATTCCTGAGTATGTGCTTTCCGTACAACAAAAATTACTAGCGGTCAAACTGCATATAAAATACACCAATGCACAATTCTTTTGCTACATGAAGAAAGAAAATTTTATACGGTGTCCAAATGAATGTTTCAAATATACACAAGCACTTAACACAAAACCAACATTCCCGCTAACTGTGACAAGATGGCTAACATCATTAGTATAAGAGATGGATATGTTATTGTGCTTGAACTGACAGTAAGAGTTATTTTCCTTGTTCTCAACTCCAGCCAGTTATAGGCCTCCGGATTGCTTGCACGCAGTTCAGCGCCAAGTTTATCCATAACTTGCATATGGTAGTTATTAATCCAGTCCACCTAATAAAAAATAAATAATTCTCATAATATGATTCAATATTACAATCTAAATGTGCAAGGCAGTTATATGACCCCAGACGTGCAAAATGCGCGTAAATCTATAAAATAATGGGCGCAAACTACAATTTCATATAACTACATATGTTTAATTAATCCTGATACTTCTATTTCTATAGCTTCATATTACAGCACTGCGCATAAAAAGAAAGAACCTGAACATTTGTAAAGAAAATATCCGAATTGCAGTAATCTCACCTGGCTTTGCGACAGGAGATCATATTTGATTAGATTAGGTTCATAGGGGGCCATCGTTATGGTTTCAAATCCCAGAAAAGTAGTATTTGGAAATTTATACTGAAAATGAAATTGCACAGGATCACATTAAAGGGAGATACATGTGAATTCTTTTTGTCATATGCAATACAAAATATTTACAAGATTAATAAACATACAAACCTTTGTTTCAGCAACTTTTACCATGACGATGTTCTCCAATCTAATACCAAACTGTTTATCTTCATAATACCCAGGTTCTTTAAAATCAAAAAGTATTCAAATCAATAAACAAATATCGTTAGTAATATCATATTCAGTGTATTACAAATTCCATCAAATGCGTCATTGATTTGCCAGCAAGAATATCTAGATGTTTTATAATTTTTCATTTGCATTCCTTTAACAGTTGATGATAAGGTGTCCTCTTTTACCATCAGAGAAGAATTGTCCATCCGCCAAAGGTGAGTCACTTTCAAAAGGGGCATGAGATAATGAGATGCGTCCAGGGCCTATTAAAGATTAAACAAACAAAATATGTATTTTCTTCACTGCGTGTTTACCTATCTACTCGAGTTTTTATTTTTAGTTTAACGAAGGCGTAAATGTAAGATTCAGATACTGATTAGCGGAGTAAAGGGTATAGCTACATCAGAGGATCTTTAAACCAGCTCGGATTACGAATAACAATCCCTCTGAATCAAGCCATTTGTTCCGTTAATTCAATTTACTAACAAAGGACTAGAAATCCTCCTTGGCACCTGATTGCACGCCACTGTTTGTTATCTTCACTTATTCGTTTTAGACATGTTTTTCCAGTGTCATGCTAAACAAGACTATTGCACTTTAAATAGAGTAGCATGATTTGTTACCCGACAGAGACACGGTCGTGGTCAATATTCATTTTTTAACATGGCTTGCACTCGCCATCAGTATATCAAACTATGGCTCAATGGCAACAACGTAATTATTCATATGTAACATTTTAACATTCGTATCTGTTGAGCCTTTTGTTTGTGAGGCTGAAGTTTTTTTTTAATCTGAATAGCTTCCCTTCTCTACTGAATTTCTAAATATTCAAACCACAATTTAATACATTTGTTTGATACAGGCATGGCTTTGCAAGCATTGTTTGGTGATATTAAATAATACTACACTGCGAGATCTTTTTGTCAATATGAACATGTATGCATTGTTTTTATCAAAAGCTTTTATGGCCCTGAGCGGTAAACATACGTTTAATTTTTTAAATGCAGCTGGCGATGTTTCAAATTGAGTGAAAATTTCTCGAAGGGACGTAAACAGAAATAAAAATGATTCTTTTCTCTATGATGACATTTCGTATTTACCTTCGTGTACGCTTAGGAACATCCCGATCCCGTGACCGGTACCATGTCTGTACTGAAGCCCAACTTCCCATAGAGGACGTCGAGCGATTGCGTCAATTTCACGTCCTGTTGTTAACATAATCTAACATCAATTCATATATATATATATATATATATATATATATATATATATACACGCACTGGTGTATTTTCAGTATTTCATATCATCTAATGAATCACATGTGTTTAAACAATAAATATATATTTAACATCAAGATTGAAATAGTGCTAAAAATATGATTTATTGTTATTCATTATTCATAAACAAGAGAGGGAATCGTGGTTTACATTTCGCCTTCCCTTCCTCTACTTCCTCTTTTTTTCACTCCCATTCCTTTTTAACCCCCTTGCTAATACCCCCTCTTCCGTTCCATTTTCTACCTCTCCTACCATCCTGCCCCTACATTACACATCGTAAAATATACATGTACTATCAAATGCGTAAATCAGAAAATACAGTTGGTGTATTACACACACACACACACAGACACACAGATATATATATATATATATATATATATATATATATATATATATATATATATTACTTGCCATACTAAACATAGAAAAAAATATCTGAGCTAAGACAATTATTTCATGCTGCTGGTTTATTGGTAGGAAATTAGAGTTAACTAGTAACTAGTAAGTAGTGTTAGAAAACACAAATGCAAGCCTTCAAAGTTAATTCATATCATGCTCTGTGTTTCATACATCTTAGTTATTAGTTACATGCATGTATAGATATTTCAACATTGAACATCCTAACTATCGTCAATAGTGCATATACTGACACGCATTCCATGATATTGCAAGTGACACAATGCAAACTGGACCCAAAGCATGTACACTGCAAAATTATATGGTGTTTTCTATACTAATCCACTGCTTACCATATGGACCATAATCAGTTTTGGCAAACTTAAATCTCGCTAGATCGACCTGCCCCATCAATACGCGGGTATAACATTCCTAGTATATGGAAATTTGAATAAATATTATAAGTTATCATACCTTAAAATTCAGATATTCAGGATGTAAAGACGCAAATGAAATTTTGCATATTAATTTTTAACATCATTTGAGATAAATATCAATGATGCTTATGAACAACTTGGTCTACATAATTATGCAAAACATTTACAACTTCACATCCTGATTAATTTGGTGCTCTGATTTCTGACTGTCTTAACTAGTCAAAAACCAAACCATGCACTGTATACATGGACTCTTTCTTAACCATACCATAGACTCCGGCGACAAAGTTCATCATTGCCAAATCCACGTGACCCATCAATACGCGTGTGTAACACTCCTGGAATTGTTATGTCTTATAGCATCGACATCCAATCAAAATACGAAATCCAATATTTTCATACTGTTATCAATTTTAAAGACATTGTTAGCATTTTACATTAATGAGTGATCAAGAATACATTTAGAAAGATTAAATCTACAGATGAACTATATGAAACGATTTATGCATGGTTATGTTAATGAGGCATAAACATATTCATCATTGATAGCTACATTGTTCATGATGTACATTGAAAATTACTTTCAGATCCACTTTACTATCAATCTCTTTAATAGATATTATTCCCAATACAAGACTTATAATTGTGTCAAACAACGAAATATCAGATGCACAGTTCAGGGTTGCTATTGAACCTTTCATATATTGCATATATAATAATCTTATTATTTCTGTTGTCAGCTTAGTGTTTATGAATAAAGAAATATTCTACCTTTTCAAAGTCAGTTGGTGTTCCAAAGTGAAATGTTCTCGTAACATCTGTTGTTCCATCTCTAAATAGAGACAGTGTTAAACTAGTTATGTTTTTATTGACTTAGATCGCGACATAAAAATTAGAAGTCTCTAGAAGTTAGGGGGGAGGGGGGTTGTTCAAGAAATCTCATTGTGCAAGAAATGGAGACACAGAAGAAATAGCAGTGTTGGTCTACACCTAATGTGTAGCTTTAGATAATTTAGGAATTCACGTATTCTTAATTCCACAAGGGATATATTGTCTATTTCACAACTTGCTATCTGCAGATCAATTCATCACCACAAATTCACACACTAAAGAGAATTAAAAAATGAATCTATATTTTTTCAGTACAAATGCGAATATTTCACAGTAAAAATATATCATTGAATTAAGACTTACAAATACTGTCCGCCAGAGTCCAAGAGGTACATTTCTGAGGTTGTGATTTCTCGGTCAGTAAGATTACTTGGGAAGTAGTGAATGATGGCGCCATTAGAACCAACTGCCGAGATAGAGGGGAAACTTAAGCCTCTGTTGTATAGTCTCTGTCTGTGACGTAAAAATGTTAGATTAGTTAATAGTTTTACCGATTATGCACCATCTTTTTGTAATATTAAGTATTTTGTAGCATTTGTGCACGTTTTCGTCGCTGGGCTACTTCGTGCCATCTGGCTAGTCAGCCCGTTTTAAACTCTATCTAGTCAATTTGTAGTTTCTATCTAGTCAATTCGTAGCAAGAAATTCAATTCCCTGATGTAAACCCAGCCAATTAATTATAGTGAAAGATTATTTAATATGTAATTTTAGTTTCCAGTCATTAATCATTTTTAATAAACGACAAATTCATAGAATGGTATTCTTTTTTATCCATTCATTTGTAATGTACAGCAAAAACAAGCTGTTAAATTACCAGAATTATTTTCTTATATTCTTTGGACAATATTGTGGATACTTATACAAAACGTACTTGTATGTGTAATAAAATCATCCACTACTTTGTTTCTTTTAAAATATAAAAGGTAAGAGATTTTCAGAGTCGTATGAATTCACATAGTAAACAACATGCCTTTCTGTTATTTGTGTTTATTACACAATATATCCCAACTTGCAATATACCGATTTGGTAACTTTATACATGTGAACAAACCTGCTAGCTGTTGGAAGTGAAACAGAGAAGGATGTCATTATTTACTTCTGCTTAGTTTATGAAAATTCTTCAATTTGTAGAGCTTGATGAAACAACAGTGCATATAACTTTTTAAGGCTATTATACGAAACAACATAGAAGAGTAATAATAATAGATTTACTTACTTCCTATGCATTTTAAGATCCATTGCAGCCGACACCTCAGTCCACTTTTTACCTTCTTTTACCTGAGTGATAATTATGTAAACCATGCTTTTATCATTTCTTTTTCAAATTGTTTGCATTTTCCAGAAAACTAATTGACTTTTTAAATAATCAAGAATTTACTTCTTTTTCTAATTTGGCCATGAAAGTAATCAGCGCCACTGCATCTCGTTTCTGTGGATAAGAAAGAAATCATTATTCAGTCTTCTCAAATTAACATTAAATTCTACAATATACATTTGTTTTTATAACATTTTGCTGATATGATACATCCGCAGTGTTTGTGTGAAAACACTTCAAAATTAAAGAAAGTGTATTACATGAGAATTCCTCATTCCGTTCCTCTCTACTTCATTTTTCCTGGCTTTTTGAAGAGCGGCTGGTGTGTTTTCCTGCAACCTCTTAGACTGAAAATAAATATATAATCATAATACCTTTTCCCCTTAGAACTAATCATACGTATGCTGTATTAAAAGCCGTTTAGTCTTCGAGTCTTCGTATCGTTGTTAGGAAAGCTCACTTCAAAGTAATGCAGTGAAAATGGTGTATTTTATCGTTACTTTAGGGGAGTGGAATCCTTATTCCAAACCATGTCTGCTGTTTCTAAGTCTTTTGGTTTTCATTTTAAATGCGTATATTACATCAGTTTTGAAATACCTTAAGAAATCGCATGTTTTCACATAAATTAGATATTGTTCAATACTAGTTAGTCATTTACAATAGTAACATATTTCTTTTCACTAAACACGTTACCGAGACGGAAAAAGTTCACCTCTGGTATTTTGGAAAATAATGCATAGTTGCAGGAAAAGGACACCATAACCATGTCGCTGTTATCAGCCAAAGATTGCACTTTATTTTCCACTGCCGATGGAACATACGACAGTACCTGTTAATTTACAATGTTTCTATTAAGTAGTTTTACAATAGGAATCCTTATACAATACTACTATATAATAGGTAACACAGTTTGTTATATCTATCTTAAAGAAGCCATATTTAGACAGCTGAAGGCTGATGAATATGGCCTGTCTATACGTTTACAGAAAATGGTAAATATAAATTCAAATCTACATAGATACAATGGTGAACGTTCCTATCTAAAAGTAGTTTTCATTTCATTTTGTTTGCATCAAAACGTAATGCAATGCATCTCCGTAAATGCAATTTTGACTTGCAATATGTCATGTAATAAACTACTACTAACAAATCAATATTACGTAGTTATTTTTCATATATTACCGTTACACAGTATCCGGTTTTTCCGGTACAGGTCCCATCGGTACCGGTATTTAGGTGTTCATGTAATTTTTCAGTGGTTTCTGTATCATTGGGATTTCTTGTTAGTTTTGAAAGATGATCTTTGATGTACAACCTATGAAAATAATCGATGGATCAACATATTCATTCTAATTCATACAAATGAAACTAGTCATTTCTCCTCATTACGTATTTTTCATTTTACCACAGTTACATCCTTAGTATCCTCGTGCATCGATGTGAAAGGTTTTTTTTTTAATTGTTTTTGAATACCGATACAACAATGTAATATGCCACATTAAAATTGGAGGGTGGTTGTTTTCTCTGAAACCGCTGGTTAGATACCCTTCACACGAAAGGTATTTAGTATTATCAGCCAAATTTTGTATCATATGCAATTAAAGTCAAATTTTACAGAAAAAAATTATTTCATATAGAACGTTTAATGTTTTCTTATTCTTTACTGAGCTTCAAGTAAACAATGCAGAATCATGTACTTGAGCATCAAATCTTTGACGCAATAAACTTCAAATACAATTTCTTAATGCTTAATAGAATTACATTTAAATGCAATATTTTGGAAACGTCATTTCTAGTGCCAAATTCAAGCCCAGGCTTTTAACATCATAAAAATCTGCTTCCTGAACAAAAACTGAACTCGGAAATTTCATATCCTGTAATCAGTCATCCAGAACATGCAATTAAATGTTGCACAAGAATTCTGAAGATATTGAAATGATGATGGAGCTCCTTATTGACATTTTCTATGTAGTGTTTGGAGATCGGGTCTTCCAACGGTTTGTTTGAATTCCCATGAACACAAATTGCGATCCTTTATTAGTCGACATGTGTTTGTATTTTTCATGAGTTAGAATCTATTGATAACTTTCTGCACGAAAAGAAAAGGCTAAGATAACGAACAGAACTCAATCTCATAATTCCTAAAGAAAGTATAAATCAGGGAGATGGGCAAACACGAACCCTGGACATACCAGAGGTGGGATTAAGTGCCTAGAAGGAGTATTCGTAAGAATCCCCTGTCAACCGGTCATACCCGCCATGAACCCTATATCTTGATCAGGTAAACTGAGTAATCTGCAGTCAGAATAAATGTAGCAAAAACGACCTAACAATTGGTATGAAACACGTCAGACAGCATTTGACCTAATGGAAAGTTGTACTGGCAAACTGGATCCTAACATATCCAAACAGTCTCGTCTAAAGTCAGCATTTCGCAAATTTAATGGTCGTTATAACGATCTAGTTTGCCAGTAGAACTTACCATTCCGTCAAATGCTCTGTGATGTGTTTTATACCAATTGTTAGGCCGTTCTTGACACACTAATTCTGACTACGGATTGCTTCGTTTACCTGATCGGAATATAGGGCTCACGGCAAGTGTGACCGGTTGACATGGGATGCTTAATCCTCCTAGACACTTGATTCCACTTCTAATATGACCAGGGGTCCGTGTTTGCCCATCTCTCTAATTTGTATTTTCTATAGGAATTACGAGATTGAATACTGTTAGTAATCTTGGCCTTCTCATCCTTACAACGACCACATAATCTGCGAAATGCTGACATTAGATGAGACTGTAGAAACCCCTGGAAAATCAACTTATTTGCCAGTAACCTGCCTCCATTTGAAAACTGGTCTTATGCACAACAACATCATGTGTATCGAGTCAGTTGATTGAATGATTGGTTTTCCGCCACACTTAACAATTTTTCAGTTACCAGTTGGCGTCCAGTTTTTTATTGGTGGAAGAGAGAACCCAGATACTATCTATCCGGATAGAGACCCCCGACCTTCTGAAAGTAAATTGGCAAACTTTCTCATATATATCGGCACGAGCGAGTCGAATCAGTTTAGCTACATAAACACCAGATGCAGGTGATAATGGAATGTTGCTACATAGATAAGGGAAATTGACGATGGAGAAATTGAAATCATCCCGTTTGTCATAAAGTTGAGTTGCCAGTTTGTCGTCAGCACCTAATTTCAATATAATATCTAAGTACGAAGCAGATGTGGAAGACTCTGTGGTGCATTTCATTTCATGTTCACTGGGATATATCGAATCGGCATATTGATTAAAATATCATTTTTAATAGATAAAACACCGTCGATATATGTAAATGTCGAATTGAAGGCCACAGCAAGATAGTTTTTCTTCTCATGTAGCAGCATTTGAATGAATTCTGCTTCATAAGAATGTAAAAACAGGTCAGCTAACAAAGGAGCACAATCCGTGTCCATGAGAATTCGAACAGACTCTTGGAAGACCTGATCACTAAAAACTACGATGATAGTGCCAATGAGGAACTCTAGCATCTTTTGATATCACTTGTGCATGGAGTCATAGTGGTGTTTAACAAAATAATTTTTAGATGACCGATCACTAAATATGAATATTTCTATTTACCACTTTTGATGTAAAAGCAACGGTCTATGATGCCAAAAAGTCTAGTCTTTGATTCATTGTGTGGTATCGTCGTATAAAGTGTTGTAAAGTCATATCTTTTAATGTTGGTAATTTAAGAATGTCCTGCGATTTCAAATTTACTAAATGTTCTTTAGAATTTTTTTAAAATCCACATTTGATTCACACCACTCCTGACATAGGTAGTGGCAAAGTACGTTTGGTTGATTGATTGATTATACATTGTTTAACGTCCCGCTCGAGAATCTTTCACTCATATGGAGACGTCACCATTGCCGGTGAAGGCTGCAAAATTTAGGCATATGCTCGGCGCTTATGGCCTTCGAACAGGGAGGGATCTTTAACGTGCCACACTTGCTGTGACACGCGACCTCGGTTTTTGCTGTCTCATGCGAAGGACCGCCCCATTTAGTCGCCTTTTACGACAAGATAGGGGTGCTGAGGATCTATTCTAACAACCCGGATCCCCACGGGGTCAAAGTACGTTTGAAGTTTCCTTCACAACAGTTAATATTTTCGTGAGGAGCAAAGATAGGGGTTTAGTAGAGCATTTACTGGATCCAGCAATGTATCTTTGTTAGAGTTTTTGTGGAGTTTGGGAATCCAGTATAGGTAAGGCAATGCATATTCATCTAACCCATTGACTGGGACATTAACTGTGTTTAAAACGGAAGCATGCTTTTGAAGATTTTCATATTTTGAAAGGGAAGTCGGAGTATAAGTGTGATTACTAAATGTGGAATTAATACCAAGTTCGTTTACAATGCAGTTGTAATAAAAAGAAGTGCAAACAAGCTTTGTCAGCTGGAACCAAAACACTTTCCTCATGTAACCTATCTAACTCTTTTATCACTTATTGTTTGCTAAGCACAGCAGGATAGATGGTACACATTTTTGTTCTTATACGTCTGATATGGGATATTGATATTCATCTTATACTCTTTATCCATTCTGAGTTTAGATCCTCGTTTTTAACTATATTAACATTACCAGTAATGACATGCCCAGCTGTACAATAGTTAAAAGAAGATGAAGAACAAGAACTCGCAAGTGGATTGAATATAAGATGGTCTATATTTAGGTACTGCAAAGTTTGTAGTTAAAATTTGAATGCAATAGTGAGAAGATATAATTTAATGTAATTTTCAACTTGACATTTAGATACATACATTTATTAAAACTATTTATTTTTCACTGATATGCCCATTCGACATATCACGGTGAACTGCAAATAAAACTCACCGCAGTTTCCCATGTCTGTTCTGATCTTTGGCTTTTCATTTAACATATGGATGTTAAATCAAACTTACAACTTATCTTTATGATAAACGAGACAAATTCAATTTCTCTCATCGCCAAATCCCCATATTTATGTAGCAATATCAAATTGCATGATATAAAAATAATCACACACACACACACACACACACACACATATATATATATATATATATATATATATATATATATATATATATATATAACGTTCGGGTAGCCTAGTGGTTAATGAACTCACTTCTCACCTCTGTGAACCGATTTCAATCCTCCGGATTGGCAGTGTTTGCGAAAAAGTATTGTGGTCGGCCACTCGGACACGTGGGTTTCCGCCGGGTACTCCGGTATCCTCCCACATCAATTACCCTTCTACGCCAAAATCAAAGCCGACGAGAAGCATTGATATAAGTGGTAGAACTTGTTTGTTAATAATCGTAAAATATGTAAAGTTTAAACTTTTTTAAATATCAAACTATCGCCTGCATACAGTGTTTATTACTCTCAAAGTCAGCATTTCGCAAATTCTATTATAGCTATAATTATCTAATTTGCATATACAATATGTTTATAGATCGAATTCGAATGCTGCTTGGCGTGTTAGACCGTCCTTTGCATGCTGTCTTTGACCGGAGATTACTGCCGTTTACCTGATCAATAAAGTATACTCAGGGCATGTATGGCCAGTAAAGAAGGGATATTTACTCCTAGGTACCCGATCCCACTTCTAGTGTTTCCACAGGTCAGTGTTTGCACTAAGGGATATTTACTCCTAGGTACCCGATCCCACTTCTAGTGTTTCCACAGGTCAGTGTTTGCACTACTTCCTATTTCGTATTCTTTATAGGAATTATGAGTTGATCGTTCATTATCTTCACATTTTTCATTGTAATGATCTATTGGCTAGAAATTTACATGCTTCTTAGTCAACATTATTCAAACAGTGTTTGGACAGCCAGAAATGTTTTTCTTTAACATACAAGGGGCCTCCGTGGCCGACTGGTTAGAACATCGGGCTCAAAATCACAAAGCCTCTCACCTCTGTCGGCGCGTGTTCGAATCTCGGCCGCGGCGTTATGTGAGCAAGTTTGCCAGTTTACTTGCGGAAGGTCGGTGGTCTCTTCCCAGGTACATTGTATCTGGGTTCTCTCCTCCACCAACAAAAACTGGACGCCACCAGATAACTGAAAAATTGTTGAGTGTGGCGGAAGACAACAAACAATCAATCAATCAATCTTTAACATACATAGTCAAACTGAAAACGTGATGCGAACGTTATTGTTTAGTAAGGTAGTTGTGAAGTCATCGCGAATTGTTATCAAATAAACAACGACAAATAGCAAAATAATATTACAATGTAGATATAAATAAATGATATGACAATAACAAAAACTTCTTATTCACTCTGGAATTTTTATATTTCGTAGGACCCGATTTTCATGATTTCGTGGGTATCCTTACCCCACGAATTAAACAATGCGTGGTATATTTCAATTAACAGGCATGATATGTACATTATGACTATATCCCTTGGAAACTATAAATTGCTAGCTATCCATGAAAATTGGTTCTAACGAGTTTCAATGATACCTTCGCATGTAAACCACCAGAAACTGGATTTTTAGACTTACGTTGTTTCATTCATTTTCTTATCAACCATTATGTAGGAGAGGAAAAATGGATTGAATGCAATGTCTGAACCACGTAAATTCAGTAACCCTGGAAAGAAATCGTCATATGAAAACAATGGCAAGCAGAGATTGCCATACTGTTGTTTTATCAATTTTCGTTGCCACTAACTTACATGGATTTGTCGAAAAATACGATTTAGTTAGTAAGATCGTGAAAAGCAATTTTATGTTCTCCGTTTTTATGAACAAACGTTGTACTTCGTCGATCACTTAATTTCGTGGTCTGGCATAACCACGAAAACCACAAAAATTGATGAGGAAGGAAAAATCATACAATCAATGTATAGCAAGAATCAATAATTTCTCATATTCGTCGAAAGGTGAATTTGTATAAAAATATTTCAAAAATTTAAAATACTGGTTATAAGATAATTATCTAAAACAATCCAGAAGAAGAACTGTCAACATTTCCACATAGCATAAATCTGGAAAACCGACTTACAGGCAGTTTCATCTAGTCCTGTAATTACCATAGCGTCTACGCCCTTCTCTTCCATAGCCGTGTGCATATCGGCTATCTTATCCTCCCAACTACGTCCTACAATTACAAAACAATCGCATTGTTCATATTTTGAAATCCTTACATGTGAAACCATAGTATGTGAATTGGTTACAACTGTCACGAAGTAATGAATATCAATATCATTGATAAAAAGAAATCCCAAGAATATCTTGTACCCAAAATGTGAATAATTGATATCAAAATTTACTTAGATTTGTCCCGTGGGGATCCGTTTTAGAAAAGGTCCTCAGCACCTCTTGCTGGAGCGTTCCTTCAGATGAGGCCGCTAAAACCAAGGCCCCGTGTCACAACAAATATGACACGATAAAGATCTTTCCCTACTCAAATTCCGTAAGCCCAAGCATAGGCCTTTTTTCATTTTTACATTAAAGTCGAAAGTTTGGTAAAAGTATGGAATAATATGTAATAAAAAACATATGTAGAACAATGCAGAAGAAAGTAGTATTTAGAAGATATGATAGAAGTATTGTATTACAATTGTATTCGTCTCAAATAAAGCACAGGGTTGAGCATATATTGCTATATGAATGACTGTGACGTATGCCAAATGTTTTCAAAGTTTTTCCCTTCTTAGATCTCAGACCGTCTTGGCATATACAGTACATGCCAAAAGCAAAACCTTCACATTAAAATATCTTTCATACAGTGAAATGTACACGTGTATATTTTTCAATCTGTTATAACACAACAAGCAGGTTATCTGGGTTTTTTTTAAACGTCAGCATCTGAACAAGTCTCACTGAATGTAGATTGCAAGCAAGCGTGTTTCATCACCATAAAACACATATAATTGTATTCTTAAGGAATATTCCAAAATTCGGCATAGTTAATCATCAAGACAATATAATCTAATGATAGCATTTTAATCTAGTCTATTCAAATGCATCGTTAAATCTATTACAAGCTCGACTGTCGCACACAAAACTTGGACAATCTCAGTTTTGATCGAAGTCTCACTTTTCACTATATATTCTTCTATGAAAGTGAGCTCGTCTAAGTTCTATATTCCCGGACCCAAGGAATTAAACATGTCCACAACTATATATATATTGATTTTATTCATCCACCATTTTTTATGCTTGTATATTGTCATTTCTATGATACTAGTATATAATTATACTTGGAATTAAAATGACTTTAAACAAATTGTTTACTCCTTCTCAAAATACAGGAGAAGTGCATATTCCGTGATATTATTGCACATCTGCACACTGCACACCGTCATTCTATCACAAAGTGACAATTTTAAACCATAAACTACATTTGGACTTTCAATAATAATAATAATAATAATAATAAATTTATTTTGTAAAGCGTAAAGTCCATACTGCTCTAAACGCTATTTAAACAACAATAAAATAAGTGAAATGAGGTATATAAAAACAGATCGTAGTAGGTCCCAGATTAGTTGTAGCATGTGAACAGATGAGTCTTTAATTTAGATTTGAAGGTACAGAGACTGGTGGCAGTTCTGATATCATACGGAAGAGCGTTCCACAGTTTAGGGCCAGCAACACTAAAGGCTCGAGTTTGAATCACCGTTGAGGTGGTAAATGGCACTCGTAGTAGGCTCTGGTCACTGGACCGCAGTATTCTGGAGGGAGCATAAGGTGTTATGAGTTCTTGCAGATAGGATGGGGCTGTGTTGTGTACTGTTTTGTACACCAACACCAATGTCTTGAAGATGACTCTTTGCTGAACTGGAAGCCAATGGAGAGAGCGTAGTACAGGTGTAATTCTGTCATATTTGCTGGTGCCTGAGATGATTCTGGCAGCAGCATTTTGGATAGATTGAAGCCGCTGGATCTGCGTTGATGGTAAGCCGCAAAAGAGAGAGTTACAGTAGTCCAGCTTTGTTGTTATAAAGGCATGGACAACATATTCTAACGATTCCCTGTCTAGATATCTTCTCAGCTGGCTCAGGTTCTTAAGGTGGATGAAGGCACCTCTGCACACTGATGATATATGTGCCTCCATGGTTAAGTGTTGGTCAATTGTTACACCAACTCCCTTGGCCTTAGCAAAAGGAGTGATAGAATCGTTTCCTACTTGCAGTGATGGTATGTGCAGCTTAGATGCCATTTGTTTTGAGGATATTACTAGCACCTCGGTCTTGTCTGTGTTGATCTTGAGGTGATGTTGAGCCATCCAGGTTTGAACTGACCTCAAGCAAGACTCCATCTGACTGACTGCAAGAGCAACCTGTTGAACTTTAAAGCTGATATACAATTCATTGTCGTCAGCATACATGTGGTACAAGACATTGTTCTTTCTGAGAAGGGTTCCCAGGGATGATGTGTAGATGTTGAATAGGACAGGCCCAAGGACCGATCCCTGGGGAACACCGCAGCCCAACTCAGTGGCACCAGATTTTGCCCCCTTCACTTTGACAATCTGGGTCCGATTGGTAAGATAGGACTCGAACCACATGAGCACAGTGTCCTTAATTCCAAGGTCCTTGAGTATTTGTAGCAAGCGTGAATGATCCACAGTATCAAAGGCAGCCGATAGGTCCAACTGCACTAGCAAGACAGCTTTCTGCTCTCCAATGGCACAAACCACATCATTGTGAATTCGCAGAAGTGCCGTCTCAGTACTATGTCCCTGACGGTAAGCACTTTGGAATGGCTCGAGTAGATCATTCTCACTGAGGTAGGTATGTATCTGTGCTGCCACAACCTTCTCAATTAACTTGGATACATATGCAAGGTTGGACACTGGCCGGTAGTTCTTTGGTACATCAGGGTCTAGTGAAGCCTTTTTCAGAAGTGGTGTCACAATAGCTCCTTTGAAAGATGTTGGGAAGGAACCACTCTCAAGTGACTTATTTATGATGGATGTGATGATGAGAGCGAGAGTTGTGACCTCTTGCTTCACAAGAGATGTGGGCAGAGGGTCAAGTTCACAGCTCTTGTTGGCAGATGACATTATCAACTTCGTTACTTGATCTACAGTAACATGTTGGAAATGACCAAGTTCGGTTTCGTCTCCGAGTGCTGGTAGTTCTACAAGTGGATGGTGGTAATCGCATGTAATGGAGCTGCGAATATGTGTGATTTTTTGTACAAAAAAGTCACTAAACATGACAGCCAGATCTGATGGTAATTTGTCAGCAGGCAATGGAGTGACTGAGTTTCTACCAAGCAGCTTATTGACCACCCTGAAAAGCTGCTTACTGTCACCTTTGTTATCATGCACCAAGGTCCTGTAATGCTGGAGCTTAGCCGTATCTATGAGCATGTTCACCTCTTCCCTGCGCTGAATGTAAATCTCTCTGTGTACCGCGAGTCCTGATTTGCGCCACATTCTCTCAGCTTGTCTGCGTTTCTGCTTCGCCTCTCTGATAGAGCTGTTGTACCACTCAGATTCTGGCCTGATGGTGATAATGCGAGTTCTGAGTGGTGCAAGCTTGTCCATAATGGATGAGAGTTCACTGCTATAGAGATCTGTGAGGTCAGTGAGTGACATCTCAGTTGCAGCCGATGTGCAAAGAGAAGAGCTGATGACAGCTTGACTGAAAGTACTGGAATTAATGGTCTTGACCTTGCGATAAGTCACTGACTGTTTAGGCAGCTCTGATTTGTACAAGGAGAGATTCACAAACACAGGGAAATGATCCGGGAACCCATGGTCCTCAGCAAGGGTGGTAAGCACAAGTGAGTCTACTGATCGGGATAAAACAAGGTCCAATGTGTGACCACCGCGATGGGTACTCTGAGTGACATGTTGCTGGAAGCCAAAAGACGTCACCATAGAGAGAAATGCAGCTGCATCAGCATCACTAGAATTCTCAATGTGGAAGTTGAAATCACCCACGATGAGTAGAGACGTAGTGCACGAAACAATTGTTCAAGGAAAGCAGAAAACTCACTGAAAAACTGTTTTACTGTGTAGTTGTTGCTTCTGGAAGGGGGTGGGCGATATACAACGCACAAACGCAACCTCTCAGTAGCAATCACACTACAATCCATTACCTCAAATAACTCCATAGAATGAGTGTCTGGTGTAGGTTTAACATTGAGGTTAGACTTGTGAATAACAGCTGTTCCTCCACCACGGGACATGCGAGGATTGTGTTTGATGTTGTAACCCGGTGGAAGAAGTGCACTAATGATAGGATTGTCTCTTTCTGAACCAGTGAGCCAAGTCTCTGTGACGGCCATTATGTCGAAGTCCTGATCTATAATGAAATCATTTAGACTAGTGGTTTTGTTGCACACTGACCAGGGATTAAGTAGACAGATGTTAAAATGTCTCACTTTGGCATTGAAGGTGTAATATTGGGAATCTCTAGATGGTTTGCTTTTATCGCCATGTTGGCAGGCCTGAGAGGAATCCCCTTGTGATGTCATGTTTAAGCCAGCCAGCAGAACCAGATTGTTATAGTCTGCCTTACGTTTCATGTTCGGCTTACCCTCCCATTTACACCTCAACCATCTAATACACACTGTGTTGATATGTCTGGCAAACCTTCGTCCTGCTTTTGTGCCTCTTCTTACTCTGGAATTATTCGTACGACTTGCCAAAGGCAGGTCTCTTGGTTTTGCAAAGCACATTACTATATACCAAATGTACGAAAATCTATAGAACGACTCTTCAATATACGTCTAAACAATGAAAGACAGTTTGTACGAGTAAAGGCACGTGCACGAAATGTTATGGAATGGACTATCAATAAAAAGCGAACACAGGAAATAATTCGTACTAGTAAAAGCCACTTGCACGAAATGATACGGAGCAACTTATCAATACAGAGAAAAGACAATTCGTACAACGAAAATTCTCAGAAAGTCACGGATCAATGATCACAATAGATAAAACTATCAACTAAAATTTTGCCTAAAATACAAGCTTTTAAGAAAAAAAAATGTCCTTAGTTATAACCAAAAGGTTCTTATATAAGAGCTTAACAAAACGTAAAACTAAAGCTTTCGTAATTAAAGAGAAATTTGGTTAAATAGTCAGAGGTGGAGCAGCCATTACATAGCGCTAACACACTCAGTAAGAATATGATTCACTTAAATTGCGCTAGCGATTCACAGAAAATTTGCCTCAAATCCAAATCCGTTCATATTGACCATGAGCAGCTAAAAAGTGCTGTTCAATTGTTATATTCATATCCATATACTGAAACACCTTTCTTTAAATTTTTTCCTGAAATAATCCACGGGTGGAGTTTGTTTGTTGGAACAGCGCGTGGAATGCGATCTTGCGTGTCAAAATATAGTGCACAAAAAATGAACAAAATAAATACATTGTCAGTTTAACAAATTTAATATTGCTAAGTGTTTTCATAAATGTCAGCAATATTTTAAACATCAAACTTCATTTGAGAACATTGCTTGTTGAAAATCAAGCTGTCGCTATCGTGAAAATTTTTTGATCCCCCAACCGGAATTGCGAAAGGTCCTTGTTCGGTCTGACTAGCGGGAAAATCACATGCACGAGAAGTTGGAAGTGCAGCCATGGAAAGTAGAGTTGGAGAAAAACCCTGGCTTTGCAAATGAAATTATTGTTAGTTTCAAGTGAAAATGTGTTGTGTTTTTTTGTGGGTTTTTTTTTTTTTTTTGTTTTTTTTTTTTTTTTTTTTGGAGAATTTCTGTTGAGCTTGTGGAAGAGGATTCGAGAACAGCGACAGTTTGATTTTCAACGCGTTCTTCGCACATGGTAGAAAGTGTGAGACACGAGGATATTTTTTTTTGGATGTCGATACAGTTCGAGTGTAAGAACGAAGTGAGGATTCATTCTTGTACGAAGACATAAACATTATGTGTCTCGATTCGTATCCCTCGTCACTTAGCAATTGAATGCAGTTGCACGTAAACAACGAGGTGTGTAATTGTCAACACGTGCGGCTTTGCAGATATTTGGAAGGAATTTAGTGAATGTGCATTTAGCAAGTGGTTTTGTTGCACCACGAATGTATATGAGCGTTTTTTGTGATATAGGTTGTTTACACTAGTTTTGTTCTGTTTTGACCTTGCCTCTTAGTAGAATTTCTTTAAGACGACAGCTAGCTCAGGTATTGAGCTTTTTTGCATGTCTGTCTTAAAGCTGTACGTTTCAAGGCTCCAGTCTGCAAGAGAAATGAAACTTGTCATCTGAATAAAGATTGAGATAACTATTTGATTGCTTACATTTACATGCACCAATTAGTCTATTTTAATTTACATTTTATTCAGACTGACATATACAACAAAAAAGGGGGGGGGGGTGCGTGAAACTTTTTTCTATTTTACCTCGAACGATTATCATTCCCAAGGCAGTGTTCTTCTTTGTACTTCTAGATTGTCGCCCCTCAAATAATTTCTGAATATCTTCCTCATCCACAGTTTGAAAGCGTTTTGATTTGCTTCCAGGTGTACAAGGAACTCCAGGTGGGGGGAGTTCCGGCATGTCCGAAATAGGTAATTTCATACAATTTTGATAATTTGCCTCAGTGTTGTCGTTATTAAATACTATCTGGCCTAAAATTCTGTCAAAATTTTCATCCTTGAAGTCTTCATTCATGTAGACGTCCATAATTTCTTGCTCTAGTCCTACATCAAACTGTCCGTACTCGGTCATTACTACAAGTGTTCAGACGGCTGTGCATACGATTCCGTTACGACTACATATTTATTATATAACAAACCGTGTTTAAAATATGAAACATCTGTTCATTACTGGAAAATATTTTTATTTTTATTGCATTCAGTACAATATTAATATTGCATCATCTAATCACATGGTGTTTGTTTTTGTTTTGATTGTAAAGTAGTTCCTGAAGACATGAAATTACTACGCACTCACAATATATCGCGTGTTTCAAATCCTTTTTATTTTCCGTTCATAGTCAATATGAACGGATTGTGTCGCGTGCAAAAATTGGTAGGTTCATAGAGAGAAACAAGATTCGTAATATATATATATATATATATATATATATATATGTATATGAATTTGATCCTCTGTGGGCCTTATCTGAATCCCCAATGACCCATACTACAATGAATATCACATCTGTCCAGCATATATTTAATCGTTTGCAAAGTGATTAAATCTCTAAAAAGGAAAAGAATGAATGACGGGTGAAATGAGACAACAATCAAATATCTAAACATGCTGTTAAAACCACGGGGTACAATGAACATTATTTCGTCAAAATCTAAGAAACAAGCATTCTAAGTGTATTGCAGTCAATACAGAGTCGGATAATTCAGTCAATAGTAGGTCAAGCGTGCGTTAAATTCAAACGTGATATGTAACTATCCACGACAAAGCCATACATCAAATTTTAATTGAATATCTTCATTTAATGCGGGGGGGGGGGGGGGGGGGGGGTGAATCCGGAACATTAATTCTTGAAAATCATCAAGGGGCATAATTCAGTCAAGCGTAATGAAACTCGCACTTGATCTGTAACTATTCAAGGGAAAGCCATTTATACAATTTCAGTTGAATATCTTTATCCAATGCGGAAAAAAAATCCGCAAAAAAACCTCAAGCATCCATCAAGGGAAATAATTCAGTCAAAAGTAAGTCCAGTGTAACGAAACTCAAACTTGATCTGTAACTATTCGTTACAAAGTTATATATAACATTTCAGTTGAATATCTTCATCTAATGCAGACAGACAGACGGTCGAACAGACCGAGGGTAAACTAATAGTCCCCTTCGGCAAAGCTGGTAGGAGACATAAAATGTCCGATATTGGAAATACAATTAGATTTAAATTGATTGTATCCTACATGTTGTTGTTGAAAACAATAAACAGAAAATCATGGTAGTAAGCAATCTTATATTAACATTAGATCCCTTGATCCGGTAAGTGACAGGTGGTTCACTAAACAAGTTGTAGGAAATAGTCAAGCTGATCTAACTTCTAATTTCATTACATTGCATAGAGCTGCCTGTAAGTAATGCATATGTACCTGCAAATTTAAGAGGCAGGGCGTTGATTGGAGAATTGGGTTCTTGGGGACGATTGGTGGTCCAAATTTTCCCTACTAGGTCTTCCGCTGTCGTTGTCATACTTATATTTTTCTTCGACAGTGATTTTTCATAGTTTCTCCAGCTACCTAAAGTATCCATAATAAATATAATTTATATTTGTAATATCAATGGTGGAAATAAGGCTGTTGACAGTTTCTCAAATTTCTACCGAGAAATCTGAAAATCTCGTACAATTTAATATCATGTTGAAAGTGGAAAGTTTCAAGTTAATTAGGAAAACCTAACGTGCACGTGGTTAGGAATAGATAACTTTCAATCTTATAGATTAAAACAAAACTTCATCAGAATAGATAGATATTATCCTTACGTCCTTAGTAGTCCTATAAATAACACAACAGTGGATTTAAGTAGATATTCCCCATCTTTATATCCATGTTCCACACACTAGATCTTACCACTATTGATTAGGAATGGATATGCTCCAACTTTTGCGTTCGGTGTGTTCTCGAAAACCGATATAAGCCACTCCGTGGAAGACGGTATTCCTATTTCTCCTGTAAATAATACCCAGGGTGGAATATATCCAGGGACAATGTAGGCAATTCAAGATCAACATTTGTTAAGTGCACGAAAACGTAGATGGATAATGATCATGCTTCGTTTTGCTTCTATTGAGCACATAGGATTTGGCATCTGATAGAAAGGATCATCCATTTTTAGGAATAATTCGTACTTTAAATAGATTCATACACTCGTTTACACTACAAGAAAATTCAATGCTTTGCCAGTGCCACATTCACTTTTGATTGTTCTCGCTTTATATTACCTATTTTCTTGCTATTACCCATTTTCTTGCTATTACCCATTTTCATTAATATCCAGTTACAGTCCAACTCGTCTTCCGCCTGCAGGAAGTAACGACCGTCCGTCCATAGGGCCGCTTGCGTTTGCGTGACAACTGCCAGACCTATCGAAAGTATGTTGATTGGCGTTTTTAAAAAAAAAAAAAATGTTTTTTTTTGGGGGGGGGGGGGGGGGGGGTTCAACTCATATATTAATTACTAATATTTAAAAACATTTAATATTTAACTTTCACATCAATCAACTTTGATAAAATGTGATAGTATTGGAAAAAATATGTTTGGAACTGATTTTAAATGTCGCATATATTTCAAAATAAATAAATATATAAATAAAGATAAAAACCGCTAAATAATGTATAGTTCATCTTGGTCATGTTATTTTTATGTATATAACTATCTGTTATTCTCACTACAATCGATTCCTGAATATATGCTTTTGGACGTTTTGATTTTTACCGAAATGATTAAAAAAAAAACCTGTGCCGTACCGTAAGATCCGGACAAACCCGAGATATACGCTCTTCTCTCGTCGTAAGCAGATGGATATTCGCTCTACAAAAGTAAGGAATGTACTATCCAAGAATTGGTATTCTGAAGATTTGAAAATAACCATATATAAAATCTTGGTTCGTATTTTATATAAAATGTGATATAATCTGAGATGAAGTCCAGACAAGCTTGGAGTATCTAGTATCCATTTACAATACATTAACCATAAATATCAACGTAATGATTTATCTGGCAGAATGTTCCACTGGTCATATTTAATGAGGAGGCCAAGACATCAATGTTGTGTTTTATAAAGATGTAGAACAGCTGTGTGCGTTTATTTCGTACGTCTGGGTGTATCTGATAACACTGTTACCTGATGAGCATCCTCGGATGGAATTATATAGGCATCAACCCCAGTTGTTTTCATCTCGTCCCTGAGCCTCTTTAGCCTCTCGGTGGTGTTAACGCGAATGGGAGGAATGTCCTGAAAGTACAATGGCACTGTAAAAATTACACAGAACTTGTCAAATTGCGGTTTTTCTTCATGCTAATTAATCTAATTTCCATAATAGGTTGCTATCGGCTTATCGAAAACCACTCTATTTAAAAAAAAAAAGAAAAGATAAAATTGATAACTAGCCTTGCATTTTTACGAAAATATTGAAATGTCTATGATCACTGATTAAGATTAGAAAGGTCTAAACGTAATATATAAGTAATTTGTTTTCATTGTTGTCGATGCCTGTTTTCATTTGTTTATAATGTACTTCTTCTGAGAATAAAATAAACTATGCTAGTGTGAATCCTTGCTCCTTGTCAAGTAGATCATAGTAAGATTTACTCAAGACCTCTTTACCTTTGAGTTTCACAAAATGATAAAAAATGTTTCCACAAACCCTTTAATACTGTCTGCAGGGATAATATATATTTACAAACTTTTAAAAATATCTTGACTCACCAAGTCTATCTCTGTCATTATCAAGGCATTTATAAATCATGAATATGTCCGTACCACGTACTTATAACATCAAAGGCATGCAGTATCAGTGCACGCTCATCGGTAGTGCTGGCGTGAAATGCGGTTGTTTTGCCGCCCAAGTTTCAATCTTGCATACAGAATTGAAAATTACGCTGTCTGTAACAAGCGTACCCAGTTTCTCTTCACAAAAACTTCGTCAGTAAACATTGTTTTATGTATAGAAATAGTCACTATGCCCAAAAATGTAGAAATAATTTATGATGCATAGACTACCACACCCAGCCAAATATCCACTGAACGAAAAACGAAATGAAGATAGAGACTTTTGTAGTGTGCTATCATATCACGGAACGCTAGATAGTAACATATCGGAAGATGTATCGATTTGTGTGTATACTTCGAATACTTTTCAATTAATGAATGTATTGATAGATATATCAAGATACTTAAATGATTGTAGAAATATTTCATATCTCCCATTCAGATTAGATGTCTTTTATTGACTCCCACGAATTGATAGCGGAAGCGGGGGGGGGGGGGGGCGTATTTTGGAATACATGTATTGGTCCTTGTGTCTGTTTGTTGTAGCGCTTTGGTTTCCAAGTGATACTTTAAGCATAAAAAAGACTTCACGTGGTAAGCCAATTCCACCTATTATTTTCAGGTTAAAGGTAAAAGGTCAACATCGCCAGGTCATATATAGTACAAAATAGCTTACGGGTGTTGTCCTATATACTGGACCAGCTAGCAGTGAGGTTCAACATAAAGCCTCTTTATCACAATATGTCACTTATGACCTATTGTTTTTAGATCAAAATACCATGATATACGGTAAGAAATGGTTCCCAGTCTTGAGCCTTAATCCCTGAAGCTTTGCAAAAAGAGTCTTCTTAAAATGAGTCTCCCTTTTAAAAAGCGCATCAACATTATAACAGATCATTTATGTATTGATTTGAATATTTCTGTCAGTGTTTCGTAACATTACTGTGAATACTAGGATTATATGTAAAGTAATTATATTCATTCATAATCCATATACTAGCGCAATGCTGATCACTTTGATAGAATCCATACGGCCATTGATCATAAGAGCATTTCTTTTAGCGTACCTCATTTTCTGAAAATATGTTTTACTGGTTTAAAGAACGGGCTATAAATAATCTGAAAATGATACAGAATATTTACAACAGCTGTTTTAAACACCTCTGCAAATATCCATAGAATTCTAGATCGGACACGTCGTAAATTACTGTGAGTAATAGATCAATTATTGTGAGGTAATATAGATGGTAATAATAATCGAAATGAACAGGACAAATATTTTCCTCACGATTCACTGCACATACCCAAAAACCCCGGAGAACCTCGACATTATTTTATATGAAATATACACTGTTTCCAACTAAGACCAAAAAAAAAAACAAAAACAAAAACAAACACAATAAAAAAAAACAAACCAACTAACACACCAACAACACAAAAAAAGAAAACAAACTAAAGAAACAAAATATGTGTATGTTCTGACCGCCCTCCCCCCCCCCCCCCCCCCCCCCCCGATCATAAATATTTTATTGGAAAATTAATAATTTTCCGGAAATTCTGTAACCAATCCCGTTATTACTCCACTTCTTAAAAAATGGCAACTTTGGCGAGTGGTTCAAGGAATACGGGCATTAACCACTTGGTTATCTTGGTTATTTAGTGTTATAGAAAAACGATTAAAGTTATTTGAAACTCACGCTCAAACACCATTTAGTAAAGTAAACTAAACTGTACAAGGAAATTTTCTTTCAAACCAATAGCTTTAAAAACAACAAAAATCCGATCTACCGACCCTATTTATTTTTAGCTGGTGACAGTAAACACACACACACACACACACACACACACACACACACATTTTTGTTTTATTTTGGCCTAATACCGTAACAAAGGTTCTCAGGGGAAAATTCGTCAATAATCATTATACGCAATATTCCCTAAATTTTGGCTGCAGAATGTAGAGAAACTACATGCAAACAGAATTTTTGCAGTAATGAAATATCAGTAGGACATCAAATTAAAAATATATCTTATTATGTTTCCAACAGCAAAATGCTATAATTTATCCATTGATAAAGAATGGATATTTTCATAGTTGTTCACATTTTCTTTTTACAATGTGAAGATAAGAATCGGAACTAGTGAATTGCCAGAATATTTACACACACACACACACATACACACATACACACACACACACATACATACACAACACACACACACACACACACACACAACACACACACATACACACAACACACACACACAACACACACACACAACACACAACACACACAACACACAACACACACACACACACACAACACACACAACACACAAACAATATATATATATATATATATATATATAGAGAGAGAGAGAGAGAGAGAGAGAGAATTCATTCTGTTCATATTTCATGTTTGAATAATAATTAAAATAAAACTGATTAAAGTCGTGTTATTTTTCAAATCTATTTATTTTTATATCTTTTGCATCTTTCTTAAGGTGCTGTATTTCCTGCATAATATTGTTTTGTACATCAATAAAGAGACAGCGAAATAAATGTGGGAGAGAAAAAAACCGGAAGGAAATACAGTGTATAGTAAACAAAAAATCAATGTTTTGTTGGACATAGAATTAATTTCAATTGTAAGACAGGATATAAGACAGGATTTTTTTTTCACTCGTGCTTTGAACTCGTGAAAATATATCTTAAAAAGTCTCATTTGTGAAATGAATTCAATATCCATCAAAATTGAATATCCTCTGTATGCATGTGTACTTTTCTCATATTCAAAAATATTCATTATATTCACACACTCTAAGGAAAACCTTGTCATTTGTTTTCATGTATAGAATAGGAGGCACCGTTTTTTGGTATTTTTTAAAAACAATATCTAGTGATGTTTCGTGTATATGTATAAATTATCAATTATCAATTAAGTAATAGAAGTAAATTGTTCTGAATTGGTTAATTATTCATAATTGATAAACGATTGATAGAATCCTTCATAAGCATTATATCTTCTATTATTTATGTTGTATGGTGAAGTAAACTATTTTGTATTGTTTTGCAGAGCTTTCTGCGGGCAGAATTGGATTTTGGTTTTATTTTTTTAAAGAATGTAAGTCATTTTCGAGTATGCTTTTTTCTGAATATCCAAAGTTTTCGCATTTCAATTCAGATGAGGATTTTGATAATTTTTGAATTTTCTCAAAGTTCCTAAATTAATACACTAAACGTAAAGACTCCTTCACCATTTACACATTTACTTGTGTGGGATAGGAAAACTCTTGCCTCCTCGTTGGAATTTCTCTATCCAAATTTCGCATTAATGAAGGTTTCTTTTCTTTTTTTTTTTTTGTTTTTGTTTTTTTTGTTTATCAAATTTTGTTTGTTCGTGTAATATCACACATTCGTTTATATGTGATAACACTTATTTAATCGTGTAATATCACACATTCGTTTATATGTGATAACACTTATTTAATCGTGTAATATCACATATTCGTTTATATGTGATAACACTTATTTAATCGTGTAATATCACACATTCGTTTATATGTGATAACACTTATTTAATCGTGTAATATCACACATTCGTTTATATGTGATAACACTTATTTAATCCTGTAATATCACATATTCGTTTAAGAAATATCACATACTGAACTGAATAAAGGTATATCGCATAAAAAAGTAAGTGATATCATTGAACCGTTTTGAAAGGGCAAATCACAAAAACAATTATGGGATATCACTTAAATAAATATCCCTCTAATTTATTTTAAACAGTAAAAATCGGAAATATGTGATATATCTAAAAAAGGAATATAACCTCTAAGGAAGATGTAAGGGAAATATAAGATTCGCATCATTATCTAACGCTAACGAAAAGATTATATTATACTTCAAGTACCGAAAATGCATTGTAAAATCATCAAGAAAAAATTTTAAGATTGTTACTTTATATTATTAACAGGTAAAAATAACCACAAACAGTGTACGTCTCAAAATGTGTCCACAAAGTGCGAAGAGAAATCTCTCCAGCAAACACGTTATGTAACAAAAAACATGGATATTCACTTAAAAATATTTTACCCACCATGAAGACACATACGTGTTCATGTCATTCCAGGATCGAGGATTTTCCAAAAGAAGAGCAAGTGAGGACGGAAAATGTGAACAACACGATTTGAGCGCTGGAGGGGGTACAAGGGTTTACTGGAGTTTCACCAGCCATGGCTTAGTAATACACGGGCTTATAGGAGTCTCACAAACCAAGATTTAGTCATCCATGAGCTTGTTCCGACGAGTAATTTCGTAATACTAGGAATAATTCCAACCGACAATTTAGTAATACCAGGATTTATCCTAACGAACACCTTAGTAATCCAAGGATTTATTCCAGGGGACAATTTAGTTATCCAGGGGCTTGTTCCCATAAAAATTAGTAATACCAGGACTTATCCCAATTGATAACTACCTAAGTAATGCAAGGACTTATCTCAGGGAACGAATGTGATATTCCATGAAGTTATCCCAACAGACAATTAATGATTTAATTTTACGTCATAAGTAAAACGGACCATTAAAAACAAAATCATAGACAAAAAGACAATTAGAAATCCAAGGACTGATCCCAATGGTCAATTTAACAATCCAAGGACTCATCCCAACGGACAATTTAACAATCCAAGGACTGATCCCTATGGACAATTTAGCAATCCAAGAATTTATCACACAGTTATGGTAATCCAAGGGTTTATACCAACGGACAATTTAGTAAATGGTGAATTTTGAAATGTTACCAAGACAAAATCATTTTATTTCGCATCAGACTAGAATGTCATACAGTCATTTAACAGAAAATGACGGTAAAGACTTTGAAATATGATTGTGTCTAATGAGAAAGGGGACGAGACCCCGAACCTTTCCCTAAACCCGATGCTGACTTTTTAGACAAGATACAAAATATTTCGAATAATGCGGAAAGTAACTTGACAACGGACTTTTCGAATAATGCGGAAAGTAAATTGACAACGGACTTTTCGAATAATGCGGAAAGTAACTTGACAACGGACTTTTCGAATAATGTGGAAAGTAACTTGACAACGGACTTCGTCATGTGCAACAGTGGTATGTAACCTAAGTATGATGGTTCCACGGTATGAAACTTGCAAGAGTTTTAGTTAAGTATATTTCTAGTATCTTTCGTATACTAATTGTGAATTTCTCAGTAAATATAGGGTTTAAGAGCTTATTGATAAGGGTGGTGGCTTCATAATAGACTTTTTGGGATTTGAAATATAACAGATCGCTACTGATGCCAAAAACAATTAAAATGTGGTCTATATGGTTATTAAGAATTGAACCTTCTTGTAAAAACATTCATCCGCAAAACCCATATCAAATACAGCATCTAAATCAAATCAGAGTGATATAGTAAGGATGCTTTCAATCAGCCTTGTTTTAGATGACCACGATTAAGAGAACTGTATAATGTTCTTTATCATATGATCGAACCATTCCGTGTTTACTGCTTACCAACTGGTTGAGATACAATAACCTAGGAAAATTAAGACGTTATATCCACCTGCGTGTGCTTTCGAGGTGAAAATATAACATATTATCTCAAACATCGGAGAAAAAGAAAAATACCTGGGAATTTCAAAATTGAGACGATTGATCATTTTCGGTTACTCTCTAAAAATTCATTTTCGACTATCTCACATTATAATGTGTAAAAATGATGATAATAATAATAAAATAAGGTCACTTCTATAATTAATTGGAGTCAATCGGAAAATCGCTTGGCCATTTCCGTCAAGTTAAAAAAACCTTCTCGACTTTACGAAAAATGCCGAGCGAAGTTCCGATTGGAACCTTGAATATTAAAAATGGCCGATCAGGTATTGTTTGGTAAACTATACATGTTACAGTAGTCGGTTTCAAAGTTTTAAATTATTTGGATATAAAATAAACAGAGACTCGCGTCTCTAATAACTTGCGATGATGTTTTGAATTATTTAATCATATAATAAAACAATTATTGGCGTCCTCTTGCTCAAACCGAAGCTTTAGCTACCGTCGAGGTATAATTTTCGCATGGTCCTCAGGACTCGGTTAATATCATACTTTTCATGTAGCGCCCTCCGGGCTCCGTGAATATTGTATGTCTTGGGGTATTGACCTCAAGAATAATAATGATAATAATAATATCATTATCATCATCGGGTATCTCCGTGCTTTCCGATTGGCTGAGTCAATAACTTAGGGGAAATAGAACTAGAACTCCACGCGCTTTAATAGCTAGATTAGATATTCTAAACTATTCAGTCATATAATAGAAGAATCAATGACATTCTCTAGGTCAACAAAATCCTTTAGTTACCTGAGAAATAAAATAATCGCCGAGCCTCTCTTTCAAAGTACTTTCAATTAAGGTGGCTAAACCATCGTATTGACTGAATAATAATTGTATAGGATATTTTGAAACTGTTTTCAGAAGAAGGAGATGGGGTTTCTCAATAGTGTATACCTACAAAGGTTTTAGATCGATCGAGCAACCTTATTCAGAGGTGCCTCAGATGCTACAATTGACAAATAGTTCCCAAAATTGATATAGCATGTCGTAGACGAAATACAACTCCATGTAACGCCATGAAATTGACAAGAATGTTGCTTGCACAATAAACGTTACAGTCCTCCATAAACCTTTGAACTCATTTCAAGGCGGCGCGAAGGCGGTAATCATTGGGGTTATAAGTCCTGAACACAATTTATTTGTCAATTTCACCAGCACGACTACGCGCTTGTCCTACCTTAATTAAAGTCTTCAAAGCTCTGACCTTAAAGCTATTCTTGTCAATTTAGAGTTTTGTCTTCAGAAATACGTACGACAAATACGGGAAATTAAACAATTTCATTAACATTATCGTCCTTTCTGTGTAAAAATGACCGCAAATATCTATTCCTACAATATTTAGTTTCGTAGCATGATCTTGGTACTATGTTTCATGACATTTCATTGAGATTATGTGCCGATTTCGTTATGATTTAATTAACACAGCATACGATGCATTACAAATATTGTAAACGAGCAGCTGTCAGCAAACTCAACATTTGCCATGACCGATCACTCTTATTTGGGTTTATTGGCATCCCTGTGTGCAGAGTGATTAAGATTTTTATTGTTGCATACCAGCGTTTACAGGACCATAAAAGTAACGGGGAGATGAGAACTTTTGGAGACAGAAAGCGAAAATTTACAACCTATTTACTATGCTTCGATGTGATGCTGTAAATATTCTTCACTTTCTAGGTGGTAAGAAATGTTGTATTTAATGTAAAACACATCATACAGGGGTAAAATGTCTTACCAAGCTGGAGACATTTAAAACTAGTATATATGGTAACACTTATTTGACTGAAATTATTTCAACTCTGATGGAAACACGTGTACACTCTTCATGTTCAAATATGGAAAAAAAAACAAACACAAAGTTGTCTCTATAATGATTGCTAAGTTTCCATCCGTCTGTCAGTCTGTCTGTTCGGATGTAATCTGATCTATAAATACCTGTCCTGGAGGGCAAGATGGCCTGTTGTTCGGCGACATATTTTTAATCTCAGCTCTTCTACTGGGTGACAGTGCCCGCTTTGATCTGTGGTGGACGTCATCATGTCCTTCTACAACAGACAGTATCCGATAAAATCATATTTCATTCAAGTTAAACTGATAAGAATACAACACATTCATGGTGTTTGTCATCGTTGCGTAATACAAAGGTTTCATCCATTTTTGTGGGTAGCTTTCGTGGTTTTGCACTAGAGTACACCTGCATCGATACGTAAATTCAGTGACACCTACTTTCAGTATAAATAGTGCAATGTTGAATCAGTTGATTTCGAGGTCATCTTTCAACATCGAAAATGAGTGTTCAATGAATAATTCATCAAGACAACGAAATCATCCTTCCATTAGAAAAAATCAGGATACGCAAGTTTGTAACATCTAAAGTTTTCTTGATTTTGTTTATTTCACTCCGGTGGTGGGGTGGGGAGGGGGCTGGAGGGGGATATAGAATTATTTTCAATACGCTTAACGTATATATATATATATATATATATATATATATATATATTTGTGTGTGTATGTGTGAAAAACACCACTGTTTCCCCTTTCCTGACTTTATCAAAGCAGTAGGTAGGTATAGACAAATCAGTAGGTAGGTAGTAGGTAGGTAAGTAGGTAGGTAGATGAAATTCTTGAAACTACGACACAGATATCTAACGTCGGGATAAAATCGGTCCACGACGAAATGGTAAATAGTCATGATTTAACAAAAATTAGCAGCGTATTTCAGTCGATCTACGAGGACAAATAAACATTTTAAATTTTTTTTAACCTAATGTATTATCAGTATGTAAATTAGAGTTAATTCGGTGTACGTATCAGCATATTTTACACTGACGCCTTCCATGCGGTCTTAAAATTATGAAGGAAAGCAAAATCATGTAGATAACACCTTACTGAATACGTGTACATTATGTATGTTCATACCACGTACTCTTGCCAGCCAGAGTGGATTAATGAATACAGCGGTAAGTAAAAACTGGAATCACTATGACGTGGAATTTTCGACAGCTCCATGTCATAATAAGATTCTGCACCAGATAACACTCGATCTTACATACAATTTTTGCGTAAGTGAATGTGGCCAACCATAACAACATCTATTTTGTTGTGAGTGGAAAAAAAGTTGCATTTTAGAAAATGTGTTGTCCAGTCTTCTAAATTGAATTGATCATTCCGACTAGAATACACGTGTTAGAATGTATTCTGTGCGCGAAGATAACAAATCTAGACAATTGATTTTGGTATGTTTTGATAACTCATTTTCGAGAAAACAAAAACTCTAAAAATTCTAAGATCACGCTACTGGCCAAAGAATCAGTTGATAAATATATCACTATTTTATGAATATTGCATAACATAATAATATCACATATAGTTGTCTCTTATAAGGAAAATGACAGGATTTTTTTTTTTCTGAATTAGACTTAAACCTTCACTAACTGATTAATCACCATACCTGCAATACATAATGCAGATCCCAAGATAAATATCCATGTGAAAACTGCGTTCTTCATCATTCAGACCCTATCGCTGTGTCTTATCCAGATCACTTAACTTATCTAGGTCGAGGTAATTCTCTTCAATTTATGTATTCCTATAGGTGAAGCGTGTGCTGTTCACAAACTGCGAGTGTGTTCATCTCCTCAACAATAGCGCCGAGTAACTTTAAGGTACGATGTGGTGTAAAATTATACACTTTTATGCATGAGTAAACTTTACAAATAAGATGTGCAGTTACATAATCAATGCCTGCAAATATTCACGTATCACACTATATCGTTGACGTCCTGTGGTTTGCAATACATTCTGACCGTAGTACGTTGTACGGCGTTTGTAATTAAAACAATGGTTGTATTCATTAGCTTAAAAATACAATCAATTTGCAGGAATGCCGCTTTATATTAACTTGTTAAGACACCCCTAGAGTCGTTCATGTATTTTGTACAAACATTCTCTTGAATTATATCGTATACAAAAATCTGGATATTCTACAAAAGGTGAGTACATGCATTTCTATTTATCGGTGTGTAAATCTTCTTCACAAAGAAGCATTTTGATCTCATAAAGAAATTTAACGCGGGGTTGAGGGTGGAACAATATCATTTTCAAAGGCTGAATTATTACGTTCCCCTACGAATAATGATATTGGAATTGTAGCATAACGGAATATACTGAGCTGACCGGAACGTGGTAATACGTGTTACTGATGCGTAATCAGATGAAAGAACAGTCATTTACAATCATGTTTTCGACACGTGGTGTTTATTTCATGATACTTCCATTAAAGTGCAAAGTTAAGAACTATCAATTTTCTATTAAAGATTTTCCTTTGTTTCAATTACTTCTTTGCGTTGCACCAGACCTAATTTTTTTTAGTTGTGCTTGTTTACGCCATTAAAGTACATCAATTCATGTTGTTTAATTAAATACTACGATAAATCTACGGTATGTGAGAGATGCACATATCATTCATTAAACGCACTGTCCTCCAAATTTCTTCAAACACGGTGAACATGCATACTTTCACAGTAACTGTTGTGACATATATCTCGTTGTTGAACGTTCGTAATGCATCAATTCTACTGCAGTGCACCTGTGTTAAGTTTCCAATAATGTTCTTGAAAACCCCATCTCTGAATACGTTGTTGAAATCACCAGTTACGATTGGCGTTCATCACGTGAGGACAGTGTACTACGTCTACCCGATCAAAACCAGACAGCGGTATGTTGTTGCATCAAGACCATTGCAGTATCATTGGCAGATCAGCAGAAAATGACGTACAATGCAACGGTAAAGGCATTGTAAATGAATTTCATGTCTTAGATCTTTCGTCAAGCGCGCAACTAGTAAGCTATTTTTCAGCGACCTATATGCAAGAAGGCCGTCTGTATGTACCTGCAAGTCGACCGTCTGTATATACCTGTAAGTTACCCGTCTGCATCTACCTATAAGTCGACCGTTTGTATCTACCTTTAAGTCGACCGTCTGTATCTAACTGTAAGTCGACCATCTATATCAACCTGTAAGTAGATCGCCTGTATTTACCTGTAAGTAGATCGCCTGTATTTACCTGTAAGTAGATCGCCTGTATTTACCTGTAAGTAGATCGCCTGTATTTACCAGTAAGTAGATCGCCTGTTTTTACCAGTAAGTAGATCGCATGTATTTACCTGTAAGTAGATCGCCTGTATTTACCAGTAAGTAGATCGTCTGTATTTACCAGTAAGTAGATCGTCTGTATTTACCAGTAAGTAGATCGCCTGTATTTACCAGTAAGTAGATCGTCTGTATTTACCAGTAAGTAGATCGTCTGTATTTACCAGTAAGTAGATCGTCTGTATTTACCAGTAAGTAGATCGCATGTATTTACCTGTAAGTAGATCGCCTGTATTTACCAGTAAGTAGATCGTCTGTATCTACCTGTAAGTTAACCGTCTGCATCTACCTGTCATTTGCAAAGGGTAACTACAATTTTGCAACAACTTACATTTATGTAGATTCCTGAAAGAATGAGTGCGTTATAACATATAAAAAGGCATTTTTATCACCTCTCAGATAATTTTTTCTGGTTTATTTTGTTTCCATACCGTAATGCAGCTGTGAACTATTGTAATTTAAAAACGATTATTTCCGTGCAATTCTAAATTTACCTTATTTAGTAAAAAAAAATGCAGTTTTAGTAAAAAATAATCTTTAAAAAATTGAAACACCTACTAGACTCGAACACAGGAACTAGCAGTCCACAGGTAAACTACCCTATGTGAAAAACACAAGTCAATGAATATATTCATTGCTTGAAATTAAACATCCATTACCGATAGAAATGTGGAGATTTTAAATAAAATTAATAAATACATTGGGAATGTATTTTGTTCGTTTATGTATATTTTTTTCAATATCATTGTTGTAAAAAGCTGTACATTAAGGTATATTAAGTCACTGCATACGGAAATTATGAACAATAGATAAATAATTGTATCTCTAAAATTTTTATCTTTTCGTCATTAAATTCTTTCTGGAGTACTTACATGAAAGAGTTGATATAAGTGATTGAAAAAGTGAAGATAAGAAACGATGACCAATCCCACAAATCCTATGATAAATACAAAATTTAGTGTAGGACAAACGCGGATTCCTGGTCTCTGGTTTAGCAAGACCGTTGCATCCGAAAGTTCAAGAGTGCAAACATATTCTGAAACAACACTACCTTCAGGAATAGTCAATTACAAATGTACGTCCCAATTATTTGCTTGACGTGTTTTATAGGAATCCAAGCATCTTGTTTGATTTCAAGATCCGCTCCCGACACGGCCGATGCAAGTCTTGCATGCTTTGTATCGTCTTTCGACGTGAAAAGTTACTGAGTGGCAATATTAAACTTTGCGTCACTTTCACATTTGTCATCCGCCACTTTATCAGATAAAAGGAAAGTTATGTCCTTAAAAGTTACGCCCACGTCTGCACTAGCGCCTGTCATGATAATAACTGACCTGCGATGTCTCTTTTTAGGCACTGAAACTAAAGCAGCCAACGAAAAAGTGCGTTCGGTTCTAAGCAAGTTAGATAAATATGAAGTAAAATTTTAGAGTTTCGAGATACGTCCGAGTTATTTCCCTTTGGGGAACTCTCAGTCATAGTGAGGCGCGAAACAATTTGTTTATATGCGGGAGTGGAGCAAATATTCATCACTGCATAAGTGAATGTACTCAATAAGTTTCTCAAAGGCATTTTCATCATCCAAATTTGACTGGCATGCCAACTAAGTAAGTGATACGTAAGTGTTCAGGGAGTTATTAATACATAGAAGTCTTGTTTATCACGTTATTTTATTTGTGATACGTATTATATGCAGGATATTACTTGCAAATATCACATTGTTTTATATTTCAATATTAGTAAAACATTTCTTTCGATAGTATTTTGTATTTAATACATTTACATAGTAAAATGGAAGCCGTTTTTAATACATTCTATCGTCTTCTTCACTGACTGTATTTCCACTCTGTCCCACTTAAGCATTCAAAGTTCCACTAAATGCACCTCCTACATAGAAGAGCTCTTATCTCGAAACTGGTGTATTAAGTCATTCTCTGTAAAAAAAAACAAAAACAAAAAAACAAAAACAAAACAAAAAACTAAATAACCTGAAGATATCATTCAAACACATGACACCGATAAGTGTATTTTTTTTTAATTATGAGTATACTCATGTATCTTATTGTGAATAACAACTTAGTATATGATTGACTGATTGTTGGTTTCCGCCACTCTCAACAATTTTTCAGTTATCTGGTGGCGTCCAGTGTTTGTAGGTGGAGGAGAGACCCAGATACATTGTACCCGGGAAGAGACCACCGACCTTCCGAAAGTAAACTGGCAAACTTTCTCACATATATCGGCGCGAGCGACATTCGAACCCAGTTTTGTCTCTATGTCTAGTATTTCTTAGCATTCTTTGAATTGGTCAGCGGATTGGTCTGGTTCAGGCCTGATAAATACATCGTACATGAATCATACATAGTACACTCCATTCACTGTACTTCTCTTGGGTAAAAATGTCCAACATACTAATATTCTTTGCATCCCAAAATACTGTGGCCATCAACTTGCCAGCAGATGGTTACGTCTTGAACTTCGTTGGTTTGGGGACCTCAGACCCAACCACTGATGACTCTGAGCTTTGTTCTCTGGTTTATAATATAATGAACCTTAGTCTCATCTACAGTCACCAGACGAAGAAGAAAATAATTTAACCTATACGCTTCAACAAGGCGTTGATTCTGATGTTCTGGTTGTAATTTGCTCATCGCTAAGGGATTTGAGGACCCAATGGGCTCTTATCTACTTCATACTTAAACGACCATACAAGATTGTTGAACGCTACCATGTGAAATGCCTAATGTCTGCGATATTTCTTCTACCTGAATTCGCCTATCAGAGGAGAGAGAGAGAGAGAGAGAGAGAGAGAGAGAGAGAGAGATTTTGCGCATTGTGGTAACTGAAGAGGAATACCATTTATGGTGACAACAGCAAAGATTATGGTAAAAATTATCATCACAAGACTATCAGAGGAATTAAAAAAAAACAAGTACGAGAAGAATACCCTGGCGTCAGAAAGAGAAGGGATACAATGAACAGATACATGTATAAATACTCAGAAACATCATAGAATCAGCAGTAGAGTGGAGATCAAATTTATACCTATTATTTGTTGAATATGAAGAAATATTTAACAGTGTAGATGTCCATCGTGAAACATTATGATAAAATTTAAACAAATATGGAACTTAACATCTAAATTAATAATCAAGATAGCACAGATGATATCGTCCTCATGTCAAGTAGTAAAACCACACGGAACTCACATTTGAGGCATCGGACACCATATTTGATTAAATCAACTAGAATAAATGTTAACTCGGCAAAAAAGGCAATGACACAGAACAACAACAACCACGACATAACAATCAATGGAAGAAAGATTTAGGTTGACATCTACAAATACCTAGGTACAACTGTGAGCAAAGACGGACAGACAAACAAAGATATATACAGAAGACAGGGTCATGCCAGAGAACACGTTGGCGAATCACGTTGACTTTTGACATGACTCATTACACGGAGAATGGCTACGGAAGTCCATACAGGGGGAAATTAAACGAGTAAGTAACACCATTATCAATAACAAATGGTTACATAACTTAAATGAAAAGGCTAAGATAATTAGATAATCTCTTAATTACTGTAGAAAATACAAATCAGAGAGATGGGCAAACACGGACCCCTGGAGATGCAAGAGGTGGAATCAGGTGCGTAGGAGGCGTAAACATTCCTTATCGACCTGTCACACTCGCCGTGAGACCTTATCTTGATCAGTTAAACGTAATTATCTGCAGTCAGAATTAATGTACATGCCTAGAACGACCTAACAATTGGTATGGAACACGTCAGAAAGCATTTGACCCAATGGAAGGTCGTAATGGGAAACTTGATCGCTATAACGACCATAGAATTTGCGAATGCTGACTTTAAATGAGATTGTGCAAACCCCTATAACATCAACTTATTTGTCAGTAGCCTGTCTCGATTTAAAAACTGGTCATATGTAGGACAAGGTCTTTCGTAACGAATCAGCTAAGAGATGTTAACATCATATGCATCTGATAATGGAATACTGCAACATATATAAGGGAAGTTAACGATGGAGAAATCATCCCGTTTATCATAAAGTTGAGTTGCCAGTTTGCCGTCAGCATCTATTTTCAATAAATATCCAAGTACGAAGCAAATGTGGAAGACTCTGTGGTGTCTTTTATTTCAAGCTCACTGAGATATAGAAAAAATATGAATGAAAACGATCATTGTTAATAGATAAAATATGTCGTCGATATATCTAAATGTCGAATTGAAGGCCACAAAGGAGCACCATTTGTACCCATGGGAATTCCAACAGATTGTCAACGAGGAATTTTAGCATCTTAATATCAGCATCATAGTATTTGTGAGTGGAGTCAGAATGTTGTTTAACAAAATAATTTTTAGATGACTGATCCCTAGATATAAACATATCTTTTTTGTCAGCATTTGAAGAATTTTCTCAGGGAAAAAAATCTATACGAAATTGGTAGATTTATGTGCGATAAATGCAGAGAACACTGACAGTTTTTTGGCGGTCGGGAAATTTTGTAAACTATGTCAAGTGTTCTCTACTCTATCGCACATAGAACTACCCTTTTAGTATAGATTTGTTTCTAGTACCACAATTTAGAATATAAACGATGACCAACTACTATTATTTTGATGTCAGATATATATAAAGTCTCTTTTGTTGGAGCAAAATTTAAAGAAATTATAGAAATATAAAGAAATGCAACAAAATTGTATATGTGGGAGAAACTGGAGCAACTTTATATCAAAAGCATATTTTGAATTTGTCATTTATTATACGAGAAACTGATGACCTTGTAGCTATTCATTTCTACACAGATTCTCACAGTAAAATCGATTATTCTATCATAGGTATTGAAAAACGTTACAAAGATGATATTTACCGCCGTTTTAGAGAACATTTGTGGAAGAAAAATTTGAACACTTACGTGCCACTCGGAATAAACAAAAGGGGACATTTTTGTCTTTAAGAATCATATCTGTTATGCAAAGAATTTTTTAATAATACATGCATGTACAAAACTATATAATTTTATACTGATACTATTATCTTTACACATATATTTACTACTTTAGCCTTTATAAGTATATGATATTACTGATAAATAATTGAATGTATCTGACGATTGCATTTCACTTCGGCAAAAATTAACTTCTTTGTGTACAGTCTTGTTACCTTATTTAACGTATATTTTTGAAATTGTATACATATTCATTTTGAGGACTCTTGCCTTTTTTCCCTCAACATCAACTATATATATATATATATATATATATATATATATATATATATATATATATCACAACGTTTTCTTACAGATTTCAACTTAGCTAGAGTCCGTGTATATTTTTTTTATATATAGAACTAATATACATATATGCATTTTACATGCAAGGGAGGTAAACCGAAAAGCCACCGTCGACCAAGGTCAACCGCCGATACCGAGGGATGAAAATTTCTGTTACCTTTGCTTTCATACAACAGTTATTAAATCATACTGAATGTTGAAAACTATTGTGGTTGGCAAACTTTACAACACGTCGTATTTTTTCTTAAATGAGAAGGCTAAGATAACTAACAGTATTTAATCTCGTAATCCCAATAGAAAGTGCAAATCAGAGGGATGAGCAAACACGGACCCCTGCGCATACCAGAGGTGAGATCAGGTGCCTAGGAGGAGTAAGCATCCCCTGTCGACCGGTCACACCCGCCGTGAGCCCTATATTCCGATCAGGTAAACGGAGCAATCCGTAGTCAGAATCAGTGTGCCAAGGACGACCTAACAATTGGTATGAAACACATCAGGAAGCATTTGACTTCATGGGAAGTTGTACAGGCAAATTAGATCGTTATAATGACCATAAAATTTGCGAAATGCTGACTTTAGACGAGACTGTACAAACCCCTGTAACATCAACGTCTTTGTCAGTAGCCCGCCTCAATTTAAAAACTGATCATAAGCAGAACAAGCTCTTGCGTATCGAATCAGTTGGGAGATATAAACACCATATGCAGGTGATGATGGAATATTGCCACATAAATAAGGGAGTTTGACGATGGTGAAATAGAAGTCATCCCATTTGTCATAAAGCTGAGTTGTTAGTTTGTCGCCGGCATTTCTTTTCAGTAAAATATCTAAGTACGAAGCAGAAGTGGAAGACTCTGTGGTGTCTTTTATTTCAAGCTCACTGGGATATATCGAATCGACATATGAATGAAAATGATCATTGTTAATAGACAAAACGTCGTCGAGATATCTAAATGTCAAATTGAAGGCCACAGCAAGAGATTTTTTCTTCTCGTGTATAAGCCTTTGAATAAACTCTGCTTCTGCTAAATGTTTATCAGTACGCGCATGAAATCCGCGCAATCAATATAATTTGCAATACCACCTGCTGTCAAATATTGTTGACCGTTGTTGCGTTCCAATACGTTGAAGGGCGTGATTTCTCATTTACAGTATATTTTGATTTGGAGATTTGGTTTTGAATATCCATAATGTTTTAAGATGGTGATATGACTTTCATATTTCACACACACACACACACACACACACACACACACACACACAGATATATATATATATATATATATATATATATATATATATATATATATGAATGATACTGAAACATTGTGTCGCCTTTCAATGAAAATGGTACATACCTACCTAACAAAACACCAAGAATAGACATTTTCTTGAACAAAAGCTCATCATTCTACATCAAAATATAGTTTATATGTATTTTCATAAATGATTGATTGTTAAATTTGTTGTTTTTTGGGGGTTTTTTTTATTTGCCATGCTCAACAATTTTTCTTTTATCGGGTGGCATCCAGTTTTTTATTGGTGGAAGAGAGAACTCAGTTACAATGAACCCAGGAGGAGATCACCAACCTTCCAAAAAGTAAGCTGGCAAGCTTTCTCACATAAATCAGCATGGACGAGAATCGAACCCACATCAAGTTGAGGTGAGAGGCCTTGTGATTTTGAGCACAATGCTCTAACTACTCGCCCCCTATTCATAAATACACTGAATAGATGATTATCAATGCCAAAATATAAATAATTGTGCAACACCAATATGGCAATTGATTATGGCAAATACCAAATACACATTTTTCAGTGTGATTTATTTCTCCAATCTTAAATCTGTATATAAAATGCTTTCCTCCACAACCTTATTATCAACTTAGTCCTTCCTGCGTTCGTCTTTTCAGCTACAATATCCAGAATACGAGTCCTCTGCACTTTGTAATGAGAGTCAGTTTCATCAAGAACTATATCAAAGCAATCCCCAACACCAATCTGGAGATAAAAAGTATAGTGAATTCAGAAAATGTTTTATTTCATGAAGGAAACCAGATGAATAAAATACATCATTATTAAATTATATACACTGTCTAGTTTGGTTGATAACTTTATTTCCATCTCTGACTAAAGCAAAAAGTAGCAAGGGTGAGCATACAAGTCCATTCAAAGTAGGAACATTCGTGTACATGCATATCCAATTCTTGGGGTTTTTTTGTTTGTTTTTTTTTTTTTTTTTTTTTTTTGTTTTTTTGTTTTGTTGATTTTGTTGTTGTTTTGTTTTGTTTGTTTGTTTCTTTATTTTTTTCTTTCGCCCAATACCAAATGACAGCTATGTATGATAGCTAAATAGTCTTTGTCATGACATTGCATACAAGTACAGTCAATTTTATTCTCGTTATAAACTAGAGGATTCTTCAGTGCTTACCTGCTTTGCTTTTTTCTGAAGACTCTTTCCATTGACTAGGCAACAATGTGCCAACAACTTCTCTTCCATTAATCTGAATGATAAATTGATATCAAATACACAAACGATGCATCCTCTCACAATAGGGCATGCATTCTATTCTTAGATATTAATTTCTATTGTGAGGTGACAATCATAAATTACTATGACCTTGACATTTGAACTTAAAATCAATATCCCACAATTCTTGTTCAAGTCTAATACTGACATCCTGAAGGATACATGTACTTTTTAATATGACACTTGTATATAACCCCAAATCACTGACTGTGACAGTAACTAAGACTTTTTCACAATGAAATTAAATGTTGGGCTATATTAAATCTTCCTCTCTTGAACTATCATCTCTTAGCAAGTATAATACTGAAACCTGAAATGGTAAGACAACGTTCTCTGTGTGAGAAGCAGAAGACCACTACTATCTTTTTTACAATGTCTAAAGCATTTTTACTATTGCTTACTACCTATGACCTACGACCTTTTGACACTTTCAACAAGCATCGTCCTCTTCCAGTTATCATCCCTATGCCATGTAGGAGGTTTGATATGGTACCATTCCTTACAGTGTCCACAGGGGTTGACAATTAGCACTGTCCGGCGCCTGGGCCAACCACATTTTAGAGTCGAGCACAACACAAACTTGATTTGTAACTATCCATGACAAAGCCATATATCAAATTTCAGTTGAATATCTTCATTCAATTTAGAAAAGTCCTGAAAACTGATTCTTGCTATTTATCAAGCGCATAAATCAGTCAAAAGTAGGTCAAGCGTAACAAAACACACATTTGATCTGTGACTATTCATTACAAAGTCATAGATAAAATTTCAGTTGAATATCTTCATGGAATGCAGGAAAAAGTCTGGAAAACGGATTTGTAATGAAAGACAACACAAATTTATCTGCAGGAAAGCTGATTTTTAAAGTAAAAATAAAAATATAATTTAATAACATTAACATAAATGCATTGACAGTGTTGATTATGGATAAAACGAAAGTATGTCAACATCTTTCTGGTGGTACATTCACCTTCTGGTGAGAAATGACATGAATCACAAAAACACTTCAATGTATGGTGAAGTTAGAATTGATTGCAAAGTGTTGAATCTACTTTGATGCGTGTTAAGGAGAAAGTGCAATGCATTGATAAAAAGAAACATGGACAAATCTGTGACATTTAATGGGAAAAGAAAGGACCCTGAATGTAACAAACATTCTGAGTGTATTGCAGGCAAAGCAAAGTCTCCTACCGGTAGTATCATTCAGTCAAAAGTAAATCAAGCGTCATGAAACTCAAACATGATCTTTAACTAGCCAAGACAAACTATACATATATCAAATTTCAATTGAATGTCTTCATCCAATGCGGGGAAAAGTTTGAATAACCGATTCTTGAATTTCATCAAGGGTCATAATTCAGTCAGTAGGTCAAGCGTAACGAAACTCAAACTTGATCTGTAACTATACATGACAAAGCCATATATCAAATTTCAGTTGAATATCTTCATTCAATTTTAGAAAAGTCCTGAAAACTGATTCTTGCTATTTATCAAGGGCATAAATCAGTCAAAAGTAGGTCAAGCGTAACAAAACACAAATTTGATCTGTAACTATTCATTACAAAGTCATATATAAAAATTTCAGTTGAATATCTTCATGGAATGCAGAAACATGTCTGGAAAACTGATTTGTAATTAAAGACAGACGGATCGGCAGACAGAGGGTACACTAATAGTCCCCTTCAGCAAAGTTGGTAGGGGACTACTAATAACAATGATTGATTGATTATATAATGTTTAACGTCGCGCTCGAGAATGTTTCACTCATACGAAGACGTCATCATTGCCGGTGAAGGGCTGTCAAATTTAGGCCTATGCTTGGCGCTCAGGGCCTTTGAGCAGGGAGGGATCTTTATCGCGCGCCACACCTGCTGTGACACAGGGCCTCGGTTTTTGCGGTCTCATCCGAAGGACCGCCCCATTTAGTCGCATTTAGTCCTCAGCAAGGGGTACTGAGGAACTATTCTAACCCGGATCCCCACGGGACTAATAACAATGATCATCCGTCTGTAGATACAAAGCATGCAAAGTATGACAAAATAAAGAGAATCCGAAGGTATCTCATATCATGAGAGGAAACTTGGCCATCGCTTTATTACGATAAACTAACAGAAATAGATATGTGATTAAATAGAATACGAAATTAACAATTTTAAATAGTTTTATATATGTCTTAATTTAAGGTGGGGCAATGAATTTTATGGTAGGACAAGTGAATTTGACGTCTCAACCTGTACCTCGGCAAGTATGTCAAAAAGCTATTTGTCTACCCCTGGTCCATAACATTCAAATCTGTTATAACATCTTAAGACTATTTCAGCTTGCAATCAATATGTCAGTTCCAAGTATCAAACTAACATCTGAAAAAATACTGTATTCTTTATATGCTGTCAACAAAACTTTCAGATTTGATTATGAATTGATCTAGCTAAATGTATGACCTCTTGACCCTAACTGGACTGAAATTTAGGACTTAAAATGGCTATTGTTGCAGCTGATACTTTTAAATTCTAAAATTTACTTACGATATAGAAATGCCAAGTGCTTTTGTAATCACAGCATCTGCTCTGGATGAACCAACAACAATCATCCTGAGTTTAGGATCAGAGTTCGCAATTTCATCCTTTTCATAGTCTGGGAACAATGTCTGTAACAAAGCATTGTAATGTAATTTTTTCTAACAAATGTGTTTCAGTGAAAGCAAGCATAATTTAATATTTGCACCCAACTCCCACTGCATGGGATTCTCAACACAAATATCTATTTATAGAGAACTTAAACAGTATTATACTTAAATTATCCATATTCACATACATTTACTATGATGGCCAATATAGTTATGAATATCATCTAAGGGGTGTATTTTTATAAGACCATATTTTGTGGTTGTCTGTTGCCTGTGATATATAACCTTGGTTTTAAATTTCACATTATGTCAAACTTATCCCCTTCTTCCTTATCTTTGATGTTATTCGCGTCTACTCTGTCTCCGTCAGTTTTTAGTCTTCTCCACATAGCAGTTTTGATAATGAATTATGATGTCCACGATGAAAACAAGAATAGCTACGGACGGGATGGTTTTGGTTATTCCATACCGATATCTTATAAGCAACCACAGACAATCCGTGCCTTGGGTTGTAGGTCTCCTACGTGAAGGTATTTTAATCTGAATCATCATCATGATCTTCCGTTCTGCCATTTCATCTATTTCTAGGAAATTGACATTTGGCAATGGACACCCCCCCCCCCCCCAATTTGGAAATAGCATCCGGAAAACTGGTCATTGAAGGGGCTGTTTGATTTGTAGCATTTAACTCTGTCGCATTTGCCGTAGTTTCATCATCAGAATTAGGGTCCGATTGCTCACTGGACGATTCTATTTGATTTCTAACACCTAACTCTGATTTTTCATCATCCGATTGATGATTTCTACCTACCTCAGATTCAATGTCGAACGTATCATTGCAAGGTAAACTGTGTGAATGTGAGGATTTGCCGATGGAAATATCTGGTAAACTATCAATTGACAACAGGTTGGTTTTGTCATTTAAAAGATAACTTTCGCCCAATAAAATTTCACTATCGTGTTCACTGTCACTTAATAGGTCAATGGAAAATTCCGTTGGTTGAGATTTTTCTCGAAGGACTACAAAATGGTTAGGGCAAAAGCCTTTTGAATTTTTAGGAATTGTCGATGGAGACCACATTACGTTGGCGCATGGAGGTTCAGATTGTCTAACTTTCCTACCTACAACTATTCGTGTGTACGGGTGAGAGAGGTAAAATGAAGATACAGAGGGTGGCCAGTAGGAGTTTATGGGTTTTGAGAGGGCAGAGCTTAAAGCAAAGATATGTAATAAGTCTGTATATGAACGTACTCTTATGGGCGATTTAAGGAGTTCTGAATATGGAGGAGTTACCACTCTAATGTCATTGATCAGGTCAACAAATTTCTTGAACTACAATCGTAATATCTTTTATTACTTACTATTTCCAATACTGTCAGTAGTCGGATTTGGACATGGTGATCTTCAGTCCCTGTGATGGCGCGTGAAATGCCTCTATACATGCAATTCCCATCTCCGAAAATTGAAACAGGGTTGGCTTCAGTCAGCATCATTGGACGAAAAATTTATAGAATTCCTTTTGCGGCGTTGTCGATTGGTTCCACTGTCTGGAATGTTAATCACGTCGGTAGGACATCTGAATTGTACGTCCTCAGCAGCAGCTTTTCATTCTCTGCACATATTGCAATGATCCCACTGCAGTATGCTTGGTATAATCTAATGGATAAAAATACTTGGTACTAAGTAGAGGGATTCATGAAATCAGTCACGATTACTTTAATAATTACTTCAATTGCCTTTATTTTATATTGTTTTACTGACAACTTTGAACGAATTTTAATTTAGTAAGCATTATTTATTTAAGTACGATAGGTTTGTAATATTTCTAGTAAAAAGCGAAAAAAATTGTCCCAATTTCACGGAGTCTAACAATTTTCTTTATATTTTGATAATAACCTATAAAACAAGGCATATCTCAACCTTTTGTCGAACTAATAGACATGAAACAGTCTTCGTTTATTTTAATTTCTAGTATAGGTCTGATGACTTTTTATTATCTAAACATCGTGTTATCTATTTATCATATATGTATTTATTAAATATAAATCAATTGAATTATTAATTAGTTCAATTAAATTTGATTATTGATTTAGTATTATGTAGTTTAATTCTTAACCACTGGACGCTATAAATTATATTTAGTAAGTTATAGAATTGTTAAACTCCTCTGTACTTACATTAACAATATATACACTAGGCAATTGCATTTGACCCCTATTGTTATGTGTTTTTGTAGTTTTCTGTGATTTTGGGGTTGTTTTCGGTAATTCGTCTTTCATAGCGGATGCCGTCCTTCGTCCATTTGACTTGTACATGTTAAAAATTATTAAAACCTGCAAATGTTAAACTCCTCTGTACCTACATTAATAATATATACGCTAGACAACTGCAATTGATCCCTATTTTTATGTGTTTTTGGTTGTTTTCGGTAGTTTCTCTGGTTTTTGGTTGTTTTCGGTAATTCGCCCTACCGATTTCAAAACTCTTTTGGACTAAGAGGTAGAAAATGTACTTTGGAAGACAAGTTTCGTATCTTATTTCTCGGAATTATTTTGTGATAGTATTCTTTAATCTTATCTAAAAAAAAAAACATTTTCTATCTGATCAAGGAATATTTATTCAAATATATTAAATTTTTTGGATATCTTTTAGGCCCGACATTTTTCTCCGAAACTGTAAGTTTGTATCGAAAGCTAACTTTACTTGCATTTCTGAAAATTCGCGGGAAATAAAAAAAAAAACCCAGGGTATGGGAGACAGGCAGATGCAGAACGATGAACTGGCTGCTCATAATTCAGGTTCTCCAAAGTCGTCTTTTAATGCGGAAGAACCGCCCATGGTTTTTCAGTGTGCTCAATGTAACGTCATAGTCGGAGATTCTGCGGCATGGGTTTGCGTAGATGATATATCTAGGACAATCACGCTCAGACGTAAGACGTTCAATTCTGATACATGTATGATGTATTGATATATAATGATAAGCGTTCCTTGTATCTCCAGTTTATAGCTAACCTGATTGAAATTTATAGCTGTCTGTAATTTTTTTCCCTGACTCCTACTGAACCTCAGGGTGAGTAAATGCTGTAATTATATTTATACTTTGGTCAGTGATTACTGGACTATCAACTTAAAACAGCGTACTGGTCAATTGATAATTTACACTGTCCCTTCGGACCATGAATAAGAAAACTAATGGCTCAAATTCCATATTCAATAATGAAATATTTTCATGATAAAGCTTAAGATTTTGTTTATTAAACTACAGACCCTGAAGCGTACTACTACACCACTTGCACGGAATGAAACGAAACGATTCTTGCACGGAACGCATCCCATTTCTTAAATGATCTGCACAGTTCACACAAAACAGTGAATGGTTGATATAAAATGGTAGGCGCGGACTGCACGTTTCAATATTGGGTCTTTACAATGCCATTAATCCAGGAAAAACTATATATATAATAACTTTTGGGAAAATGGTAAAGGTAAAAAATGTCTTTTTTAAAATGAATATTATATCTGGTTGACATTATATTGTTTTGTGTTGTAACAATTTTTTATGTAGGTGAAACTCAGTGTTATAATGTTTCACTCAGAGACACAGCCTTCATTCACGCTGTTCAACTCTTTAAAAGCGAAAAAATATATCTCAAGAAAATTACTATAGAAGTGGAAAGTTGTAGAAATTTGTCACTTAAAATATGTACACAATCAATTATTTTGGAACAGACAGTTAAAATTCGTAGTGCACCTCATATACCACCATTCAATGCCATGTCATGTGCTAATATAAATGAAGATAGGTTAGACAATAATTTGCCACTTAAAAGTTAGTTTTCTATATTTAATGTTTATTAAGATTTTTTAAAATGAAATGCTAATATGAGTTTTTTAAATAACTTTCCTTGCAAAAAAGAAATAATGAGATGGGACAGCAAACACCACATGTTTATGAAGCCATTGTTGTGTATACTGCACTTGTACTTTGATTTTGGCAGATACCCCCTCAGGGTAAAGAAATACCCTAGAGTATTTCTTGTCTCAGACGTAAATTGATATGGTGCCAGATTTTGACCATCTGGTATTTATATTTTTTGTCATAAATAACTGGTATCAGAGTATATATTACCCATCCTTATGCAAATTTTTATTTCTCTAAGCTTTATTTTTACAGACAGAGCACTCAATATTTATAGACCACTTCATGCTTGTGTTTGATCACAATCACTTTTATATTTAACGAGGGAGTCAATAAATCACACCTTTGTGCATTACATGTGGTACTGGTGTTCATTACAATAAATTAAACACTAGTTTAATATTTTGATTTTATTTTTCTTTTGTTGACTATTTAATTGATTTTAATCAAGTTTTAACCAGGATATAATAAGTCTGTTAACACTTTAATGCTACAAATTGTGTGATTTGCTGAAACTTGCATGATGATTACCCATGTATTTCCCCCAAAGGCATGCAGTGAAGGTTATCACAGATGACTGTTACCTCAAAACTGTAGTTGCAGAGATTACAAAATTCTTATTCTTTGTTTAGAGTTCATAATTTCACAAAAATATTCAGTAAAAATTACAGTACATTATCGCTTGGTCAAATTTTTGGCTGCGTATTACAACCATTTTCAGGCCAAAAAACAAGGGGCAGGGTTGTATTTTATACACAATTGCATGTTGTATTTGTCAAAATATGGTATTAGAATTTAGATCATTTTGGGGATGAAGTAAATATAGATTTTATGAAAATAATTCTAACAAAATAATTGAAGAAAGAATATTTCATAAAGAAAACCAAAATATGTTAAATCAGCATTTAACAGACTTGCACGCTTTGTAAGTTTGTAGGGATGTGGCTTGAACGGTTCTACAGCACAGAACGATTCTTGCACAAAACGGTGAACGGTCTGCATGAAACGCATAACGATTTGCATGGAATGAAACGAAATGCGTTAGAGGTGTAGTAGCATGCTTCAGGGTCTGTAGCATCAACAGCAAGTTTTAAAAACATTGTAAACTTGTAATCTTCTTATAATTATCCATGTTTTTCACTTAAAACATAAAGATAGTTGGCATCATCTTCATTTTTGTCAACAAAAATGTATATATGTACTGCAGAATCATTGTATATAAACCAGGCTAAGGAACAGGCTTATTGTTGACACTCAATGGAAATTGATGAGTGTCAAGATGTGCACTCGGGACAAAAGGACCTTTTAAAATAATTAAAACTCCGGAAAACATAATCTTGGACAGACAGTGCGATAACATATGATCCGATATAATCTGACAACTGCCACAGCTTTTAAACACGTGATCAAACAAACACCCACCAGTCCAGTTGAAATGCAAACTAATCCTTTTGCTTAAGGGAGAAATTGTAACGAAATTTCAAATCTGTACATGCATCTGTTACAGAATAAAGTCAGGAAAACAAGATCTCGGATGGACAGAGCCATAACTTATGATCTGATTTAATCTGACAACTGCCACAGCTTTTAAACACTTGATCATTTATTTGCTAGTATATTGTCTTCCATCTTCAACATTGATGGTACCAGCTCAGTGGTACAGCATTTGCTTCGCAACTGGGAAGTCGTGAGCTCGAGCCCTGCTTGTGCCATAGCTGTGTCAAACCTAAGACATAAAAATTGGGAGTGATTGCTCCATTTCCATATGCTCAGCATGTAGAAGTGAGAATCATGTGTCTTTCAGATATGACCATAAAAACGGAGGTCCTGTGTCGTGGCAGGTGTTGGCGCATTTAAGAACCATCACTGTCAGGGCCCTGAGCGCTAAGCATAGGTCTAAATTTGTGGTACTACACCTACAACTGGTGACGTCTCAGTATGAATGAAAATTCTCAATGGGACATAAAACAATCAATCAATATAAACTTTGTGTTGGTCAAATTTGGGTCACCTGATCAGGGTCATATCAAATTGAAGACCTACAGTCTATGCCAGACCTAGGAAAAATACAAGACATGCTTATTCAGTAAAGTATATTACTTTTGGCAGATGTATATTGTCCATATTTTATTAGGTCTCACCTGGTCTCCTGTAGGTCTTCAATTAGGCAGACAGTACTGGGATATCATTCCACATGTGGTCGTGGTAAATTATTTTTTACATATTTTAACACCATTTGTACATTTAAAAGGGCTAAAAACTCAATTTTAATTGATTTCAGATCTAACAAATGCAGTCATACAAGATGAAGAATTGAAAATTGCCAGCACAGGATTTGATGCAGGAAGGCAAGCTAGTACTGGAATATTTATGCAGTTAAATCTTGATGCCAATTTGAAGTTCTTACTTTAGAATACACATATTATTGATGCCAGTAATCTTAAATAAAGATGTGAAAGTGCTGTAACATATTACTCACCTGTATTCTGGGAAACTTCACTATAAGCAAGTTTCTACCCAGTGCAACAAAGAGCAATTTTTGGTTATGAATTTGGCCAGTGTTATTTTCCTACTTTTAGAGTTATACAACATAAAAAGTTTAGAATAATTTTCTCACAAAGAATTTTAATGAAAGGGGCAAACGTAAAATGGAAAGAGGGTATATGCTATATTGGTGAAGTTGAAATTTTACACAGAAAATTATCATTATTATCATCATGTTTATAACTTGGAAGCACTAAAGAAGTGAATTATGTTCACAAGTGAACAGTTAAGTGTGAATCTATTCTTTGGTTTTTGTGAAGTTGTACATGGACATTTTTCATTCAGAACTTTTTACTTGATACAGCACCTACTATATGATGTCATGTGCCACATGTCAGGAGGAAATTGGGCGGAAGTATAAAGGGGCCGTTAATCATTTGGACCCTGCACGAGGGATGTACACTCTGTTTGTTGACAAACTGTCCAGGTATGTTGTATTAAGAACTTGCTCATATATTTTATGTTGCATGTTACTGACATTAATTTTTATGCCCCAGAATTGAAGATTCAGGGACATAAAGTTTTTCGTCTGTCGATCTGTCTGTCTGGCAAAAAACTTTAAACTAGTCATATCTTTTACATCATAAGAGTGTAATCTTACATATTTGGTATGTATATTCCTTGTGGCAAGACCTTTCCATTGACAACAAAATATCTGACCTGTTAACCTTTACATAAACCTTTGATCTACTTTCGGAATCCAAATTTGACCATAAACCATATATTTCAATTCATCAAAGGTACTGCTTTTATATGCAGCATATGCATTTCTTGTTAGAAGACCTTACCAACAATACCAAATTAAATGACCTTGTAACATTGACCTTTGACTCAATTTTTGGAAATTTTCAAAAACACTTTAATGTTGATCACTACTTTTACACCGTAAGAGGTAGACCTTTCATATTTGTCTTGTGTATTACTTGTGGCAAGACCTGGTGACCTTTACAAATCTTACACTTCCACTTTATTGTAATTGGGGTGGGGGGGAAGGAAACACACCTTGTTTTTACAGATGACTTATTGTGATTTTGGAAAAATATTAATCACAAATTCTTAGTCAACAGGATTTTGGCATGTATAATTTAGAGAGTATAAATAGGATGAATTGAAATTATTAAGTTTTTCTGTCAGTTTACCGCTTTGTGGCCAGGCCAGAACTTTATTTTTTAAAATTACCCGAAGTTTATAATCAGTGTACTTTACATTGACACAAATGTATCTTATAAATAGAGGGTAGGACATAAACTTAACCAAGGTTTTTATTTGTACTATATCATTGTAATAGACAGCATACTGATTTTTTGGGCAATTTAGATTGGGTAAATCAAGGTAAAAAATATTTCACATCAAGTATTTTTAATAAATTTGGAAAAGGGTAAAAGTAATATAAAAATTAGTTCATATATATGCAGTGTTTACAATGAACAGTGAACATTAAGAAATGACTGTTTTAATTTTCAAGTTTACTGGAGATTGAATTGATGTTGCCCATTTCTTATAATTAGATTTCCAATGACAATTTTAAACTATTGAAATTATAAACTGTATTTCTAAACTGTACAGAGGAAAAAAAGTTCATATTCATCATAAAATAAATCTGTATAATACAATATGTACTTTAGAATTAAAGTTTATACACATATGAACTTTGAAAACTTATAATAGAACAGATGGAGAGACCGTTTGCAAAATTTAATTATAAGGGAGGAGAAGTCATAGGTTGTATAAGGGCACAGTAAGGACTGCTCTGGTGCTGTTATTAGACTTTCTGTAGTCAGGATTTTTCAAACAGATTTTCAAGTTTTATTATCTCGCATAAGCTATAAGTTTATTTGCTCACCTGAACTGTAAACTTGTGAGCTAACTTGATCACCTGTTGTCCAGTGTTTGTTTGTAGAGTTTATATATTTTCAACTTCTTCTCTGTAATCTTTAGGCCAATTTCAATCAAATTGGCCATAAAGAACTCTTGGGTAAAAGAGATTCACAATTGTTCAAAGTAAAGGGTGACATCCTTTTTAAAGGGGAGATAATTAAGAAATAGTGAAAATATGGTGGCCTCTTTTAAAAAAAGTCTTCCTTTCAAGAACAGCGAGGCCTTGATTAGTTATATAGATAAGCAAGAATTCTCAGAATTCGTTCAGATAGTGGCCCCTGAGGTGGGATGGGGCCACAATAGGGGATCAAAGTTTTACGTGGGAATATATAGTAAACAGCCTTTTCTTTTCTTATGAGCAGCCAGGTGATTAATAGTCATATCAATATGCAAGCATCTTCAAATTTCCTTATTAATATAGCAATATACCGTTATCACGTGCATAGGTTGTTTATATCTCTCAACTGATTCGATAGGTAAGTGTTTGTTTTGCATGTACTTGTTTTTAAATCGAGGCACACTACTGACAATCAAGCTGATGTTAAAGGGGTTTCAACAGTATCGTTTAAGGTCAGCATTTCTTGTCCTAGGCACCTGATCCCACGTCTGGTATATCCAGTGGTCCATGTTTGATTCAAAGTTGTTTGAAAGAACCACTATCCGCTGGGGTATAATGGGGCCACAATAGGGGATTAAAGTTTTACATAGGAATATAGAGGGAGAATCTTTTACAATCTTCCTGAAGTCATGATTAGTCATATTAACACACATATCAACATTTTGTCATCCCTTATTAGTCATCTTGTGGAGAAAAAGTATCCTATTCTCATATGTTGGCCTTTGAGATTTTCTGATCTGTATCTTTGACATTTATTATTGTTTTCATCAATTGCAGTCAATATAATATAATAATGCCACAGGGTAAAGCAACTCATGACTTAATAAATTAGCTGTAATTCACAGTTATGATGTCCTTTAGTTGGTGGAGTAAAGAAGACAACTTGTCCATTCATCACTTGACCTTTGACTGACCCCGCAAAGGGGTAGGTAATTCAAATTACTGTTTGGTGTATATACAAGCATCTTTAGGTCCTGTATAGCGAGGCTATATTAGTCATACTGATTCTGTGTGAAGTCAATTAAGTCACAACCTCATGTGGTTATGTTGGGATCATAATATGTGATAAAAATTTGTCATGGGATGAATAGTGTATGTGCAAACCTTTTAACACTCTTCTTAAGATCAGCAGGACCAAGGAGACACGAGTTGGTATACTTTCTAATGAAGGCAAGAGTAATCCCATTGTCTGTTAATCTATTTCAGCTACCAGATTGGAAGTTGTGGCAAGGAAATAACTGATTCTGCAGACATGTCGGACATTCTGAGTATGGCAAAAGTCAGGGACATGAATATCCAGTTATCAAGGGTTTGTACATTGTACATATAGACAGTGACCTTGTTAAATGCTTTACATGTTGTGGTTTGGACTTGTGTTGCATCCCCGGCAGATGAAGTCTATCCATTTATCCACAGTTTGTTTGCTAGATATCCCCAAGTCAAGAATATTTTTAAAGATTGCACCATTTTAACCCTTTCACCAACAGTTGCAATACATATGTACTAGACGGGTTCGAGTTAGTCGTATTGTGTTAATGTTACATATATTACAATATGTAAGCCTTTCATTAGTGTAAGCACTTTTTGAGGCATAGAGGTTTTTAGAACACATCTTGTTTTATACTGTTGCTGAATATTAGAAATTACTTTAGATATTCAGAACAGAATTGTTTTTGTAGATTCCATAGCCCTTGGGACTAGTGATACTTTCAACTAATATTGAGGTGACCGATAAGGCCTATTGGTCTCTTGTAGAAATGTGTTTAACACCTTTCAGTGAGCCATCAATTATCTTGTTGAGTTTTGCACGTTGCACTCTTAAGGTCTGTGCACCTCTTGTTAGTCATATTAGATTTACCTCAGTCTATTCTTCAATTTATCTATGTCAGTTTGGTGCCATGATGCAAGAGGTCAGTGACCGACTTTATGCTTTGGAGCAGAGGTACCAGCCTCGGGGTGGTGATGATAACCTGAGTGTGAAGAGTCTCTCTTACCCCTGCAGCAGTTGGACGAGTGTCCCTTCACAGTTTCTTACCCCCTCCCACCACACAAATTTCTCCACCAACAACCAACTGCCAGATACACAAAACCGTAAAAGTAAGTTTAGACAGATGACAATCAAGTTTCACTGCAAAATTGTGATTAGATGGAATGATAATCATCAAATAGGATTGGTTGTTAAGAAGGTGATTTTGGAAAATTTGTCAGTTTTGGGCAGCTTTTGTTCTGCCCTTAAGGCTCCAGGGGTGCAGAGTCCTAAAATTGACAGTTTATGTCCTTATTGTCCCAAAGATTCTTGGTACTGAATTTGAAAAGAATAGGAATGGTACTTATCAAGAAGTTAAAAATGTTCAATAGTGAGTACATGAGACATGCAGACCATTTGCAGTAGATCACATGACTTTACACAGTGTACCTAAAAATCCTTTCATCTTTAAGATAAATGATATGCATAGTAGACCAGGAATGCATCTACCAAAATGTAAATTGCACATTCCCTTGGGTAGAGGTTCTGACTTTAGAATGGGGACAAACTTGGTCTATCTAGTGTAGATGTGTAAAACATTTAAAGGGTCATGAACACAATTTGAGCTGAAAATTTTCAAATTTTATTAAATCATTTTATTAAACCTATTGCAATTGGTCTGTGTTCACTGCAGTTGTGATGACAATTGAACACCATTACTTGCCACCAATGATGGCAGTAAGTCTAGTAGCCACTCCACTCCGTTCAAATATTTGTTCATCCATCTGTGACACTTATGGATGCATACTTTGTATAATCTGTAACTCAGAAAGTATACAACCAATATTATTCAAACTCTGCACAGTGTTTGTATACATATTGAAGATGTGCGTATCCTATTATGAGCAAATTCGACAAATTTCTCATGTTCAACTTGGCCTTCTTTTTGGCAATTTATGATGGTGCATACATTGTGTAATCTGTAACACAAAAAGTATCCAACAATATTATTCATACTTTGCACAGTATTTGTATACATATTGAAGATGTGCACTTCGTATTATGAGCAAATTTGACAGATTATTTTTTTCAAATTTACTATGTTCAGTTCGGCCAGTTTACAACTGCAATTGACACTGCATATTTTGTGTACTCTGTAGCTCATAAAGTTTCCCTCAGCATAAATTGCAAAAGGACTTCAAATGGTGGTATTGTTTCATCACCTTCATGTACTTTTCTGATCAATTTTTAAAAGTAATCATTTTTATTTGATTTTTATGTCATTATAGATACTTATATGAATTTTCATCAATCTTGATTTATTTGACAAAACAAAGAGAGATAACTCTATAATTTAGGTTAATATCATGTATTTCAATATAGAAATCAATAGAAAGAGGAATATATTTTTTAAAACACTTGAACCCTCCCTCCTCCTTTATCTCATTAGCCAATTTGCAAAGCTTTTTAAAATATACAAGTTGAAAATGTAGATGGGAATCCAGAGTTACCGTCAATAGTTCTTTTATGGATTCTGGCACCCAAGGGGCGGGGTAAAAACTGTTAAGAGGAGTGTAAATTTATGATCATAGCTCACTCAGGGCCCCATAGTTGAGGCCAAAAACAAAAGAAACCCAAGAAAAAAGAAAAGTTTTAAAAATCTTCTACTCCCATACATGAGAGAAAAACCAAATGCATGGTTATGATGTCCATGAAGCCCTTTACCAAAATTGTGAAATCCATTGCACCTTGGTTAGGGAAATATGGACTGTTTTAAATGCTTCAAACTTCATCTTTCTTCTATTGTGTTTAAATGGGAATTGTATGCATATTTAGAAAGATCATAAAGCTGTGAAGAATAGACTTCAGAATGAGGCTTAAATGCAAGTATTGGACTTCCCTATGGGTCTCTGTATGGGCTATGATACTCGAGTGACCATTAAGCCTGTGGGCCTCGTGTTTCTAGAAGTTGTAGCCCTTGGGACTAGTGATACTTTTAACTAATACTCAAATAAGGCTAATAAGCCTGTGGGCCTCTTGTTTATTATTGTAATTAAATAAAGTCTTTCATCAGTTTTAGACACTTTGATGAGGATTAAAGTTTTAAGAACATACCTTCTTTTGTACTGTTGCTAAATATTTGAATATAACATGGATATGCAGAATAGGAAATTTCATAGCCCTTGGGACTAGTGATACTTTAACTAAATGTTCAGGTGACCTACAAGGCCTGTTGTCCTCTTGTGTCTCTGTATTTGTGGCAGGGTTATTTTTGCCAATCTAAACTTCTAAACTTTTGAGGGTTTTGTTTCATTTTAAATTTGCCCAGACACAGTTGTGTTAACAGAGATAAGAGAGAATGGTTTCACCCAGTCTTAGTGAAAGGGGCGGATATTTCCCCATATACAGTAAATCATTTGAAATTCATTCAACACACATGCACACACACATATATAAAACATCGAGATATCCAAGGATTCGAGATATCGAGGGTTAAATATTTAAAAGAGTAAGTTTTTGGGACTTCTGAATCACTTTGACATATCCATGGTATTTTATATATTGGTGTTCGAGATATCGATGTGTGTATGGTGATGTATATGAATTCAAATGAATAATCATTAATAAGCAAAATTGGAAAAAAGAAATTTGAAACAAATGATTTTATATCATGATGTAACTTTTGGGAATTGCATGGAACAATTTGATGAGAAAAACATGATACTTGGATATTTTCAATTAGGAAATGGGAGCCTCATCTTAATTATAGGGAACCCTTCGAAAAGTAACTGCTTTCAGAGCAAAATTTAGTAGAGGTTTCAAACAGGGACTAAGTATATTGTGTCAACTTCATATACAATGAGTCATCTGAAAATTTTGTCATGTTCTTCGTGTCACATGGTGTATGGGATAGAAACTTCTAGAAAGGGGCTATATTATACATTTATTTAAAACTGCAGGAAGTCGACTTATTTGCTGCTGTATGTTCAACACACAAGTTGCCAGTATCATGATACTTATGTAATGAGTAGAAAATGATCATATATTTTAAAAAAAAAAAAAAGAAAAAAGAAACTTTTGAAAGCCTTAATGATTCCTTTATAGATGAGCCTATGTTCAAGATCCCACAAGTCAGACATGCCTTGCATCATCAGGGTTTCAATGAGAGTTATACAGAGAGTGTGCAAAGTACTTACTCCCACCTAGAACAACTCCACAAGAATGACAAACGGGAACATCCACTGGATATTGAACCAGCAGAGAACTTCCAAAGTCACACAAACAACTATGCCCGGAACATTCTCTGCAACAAGGCTAGGCAACAGAGACGTAACTCATTAAATCTGGAAAATCCGCAACACAGAGAAACCTTACCCCAAAATCTACGGAGGGGATTGTCAGCTCAAGTATATGGAGGAGAGAGAGAATTCAGCCCTAAAAGACGGAATGAGGACACTAGGGATAACATGGATGAGATCAAAACTAGCAAATTGGTGCACTCGGCACCTCGTGCAAACGTAAAACGTAAAGATGTCTCCCCATCAGGCCCTCTTCAGGCCATGATGAGCAGACGGCAGAAAAGGAGAATTTGATTGAAAGCTTTTACACTCAACCTGAAATAAAGGTGCTTATCATGATCGATTTAACTGCATATGATAATGTAAACTGGTGACTGTAGGGGTACATTCCTTGCATCCAACTGGATTTTGTTGTTGTTTTTCTCTGTTGTTAACAAATACGAACTGGAAAAATATACCAATTTTGATATGCCTGTCTGGAAACAAGATGTACTATGGCACAATGATGTCTGTACATCTGTTCAGGGTTTTCTGATTTTAGTTTCTCTGTCATCTATCAAGCTTAAACTGCCCTTGTAACTGGAGGTTAATCTAGATCATGCTGCAATTTTGTCATATCAACCTCTTTTGCAGGAGTTTTGCCACTTTATCTGAAATTTTATTTTACAGTGTTTGTGGGGAATTGATGATGTGCAAGTATAGGAATATTGAATCTTTTTTTTTAATTTTTGAGAAAATTACAGTTCTGGACTTCGTTGGTTTTGAGGAAATATTACAATTTGAAAGTTTTAAAGTGAAGATTTTCTTATTTTATAGAATGTATGGGTATTGAAGATGTGCATGTGGCAAGGATTTTGATCTTTTTCAATTTTTGAGAAAATTACAGGCTATTGGACCAAGTTATTTTTAAGGAAATATTGCATAGGGAGCACGTTAAAACACAATTACAACAAACATGTTTTAAACATATTATAGATTTACAGGTTATAGCGAATTACATTTATAACAAATTGAAATTGTTTGTCTCCAGCATTTCACTATAAGCGTGTACATGATTTGTGTGGCTCATTCTTCTCACAGTTATAAAGCATGGGGCTTCTTATTGTACACTTGTTTGTATGGGTATGTGGCAAGAATTCTGACATTTTTTAACTTCTTAGAAAGTAACATGTTGTTGAACTTGGTCAGTTTTAAGGAGATATTACAAAGTGCTTACATGGTTTGTCCACTTAACTCCTTTCACAGTTTTCAAGCTAAATCCTTTTTAAAGAATGTAAATATTGCCCAGGCTTTTTGAACTTTCTTTGATATTGAAGAAATTTAAAGCTGTGTAACATGGCCAATTTTTAGGAAAAATTAATCACACAGAGCTCTTTGTTTGTCAATCTACCTCCCGTCACAGTTTTAAGGAAGGACCTTTTATTCATTTGTTGCAAAAGAAATTTAACAGCTAAAAGATGGCTGATACTTTCTAAAGTAAAGTACCTCAGCTCCCTGCAATTTTGCTATGTTTGCTAACAAATGTAAGAAAAAACGGAACTTTTTAATAAAAACACCCCACATAAGTTTGTGACAGGCTTATTATGTACCATCTGGGTACTTTTATTAGTCTTCTTCTGGCTTTGCCAGATGGGACTGTTAGTTTACCCTCAGTCTGTCTGTCTGTCATTCCACGTGAGGTTTTCCAGACTTTTCTCTTTGGATGAAGAAATTCAGTTGAAATTTTATACATGGCTTTGTCATAGATATTTACAGATCAAGTTTGAGTTTTGTTACACATACTTTTGACTGAATTATCCTACTGGTAGGGGACTCTGTATTTGCAATACACTCAGAATGCTTATTATTATTAATATTTAGATGACATTTTTAGGTCATCTGAGTCTCCTGTTGCTCCTGGTCTGCATCCATCATCTTGCATTGAACATTAACAATTGAATTTCTTTTTAACTACTACTGTTTAATTTTTTTTTTTATTTTTTTTTCAATTTGTTATGAAGCATCTTGGGACAAAGGGGACATAAAATAGAAATATATATTTCAGGATTCCTACACTGCCAAGGCTTTAAGGGCAGGAATATCTGCCAAAAATTGACCAATTTTCAAAAGTAAAAAAAAAAATACTAAACCTGTAAATTTCCTGATCTCTGGGATAAAAATTCTGACTACAGGGCAGGACAAAAATTGGTATATAGTGTTTATGTGTTAAACATCTCAATAACATCATCTTTAATGTTATAGATACTAACTGAAACTAAACAGATATTTAGAAGGAGCAGGTAGCCCATTTATTCATGATCTCAAAGTAAAGGTTTTAGTTTCTATATGAGGCAAAAATTATGGTGATTATTGTCCATTTCATTTGAAAGACATTGAATTTTGCTGATACTGTATATAAAGTAAATGAATATTTAAGAAGGTACTAAAATAAATATAGATTTCATAGCCCATAGAACCATTAATACTTTTTAACAAATAATAAAGTGACTGATAAGGAATGTGGACCTGCTGTTGTTGAATGTAAATATGGTAGAAACTTGTATATATTTCCTGGTATCCGTAATAGAAGGGTTGCACAAAAGAATAAAATGACATACAAGTGAATCGGTTCCCTATGTCTTGGATGCAGCATTTTATGTCCCAAAAATTAGGACTCGTTTTGTTTGCAGTTTGTTTACAACTTGAACCTTAGTCACCCATGATTATGAGTCTTGCTTTCTTACAAAGTGCATTCTGCACTGTTTTTACCATTGAAGTTGATGGTATATGTTTAATTTTTAGAAGAGCTTGCATTTTTTTTTTTGTTGATATTTTGTTTAAATCAATTTAAATAAAAAGTGCACTTAAAACTGTATGCAATCAAATTCTGTTTTTGGGGTTGCTTTTTTTGGTAAAGGCATGTTATCGATCGACATTTCATTGACCAAAGGCAAGCCACATAACAATTTGCAACTTAAAAAACTGCCGTGAATTTGGGAGGACCACACAGTTGTGGTTTGTGCATGACGGGCATATTGGTTTACAAGACAAAGATTTGACTAGATGTCCTGGAAAATGAAGCTTGTGATTTAAACATGTACGTCGTTCATTATACAGTGTTATGAATGTATAGGTATCAAAGGTTATAATAATTACAAAGCTTGCAAGTATATCAGACTTCTGAAAATCAGTGTTGATTGATTATTATTTACGTCCCGTCGAGAATTTTTCAATCTTACTGAGATGTCACCAGTTGCAGGTGGAGTATCACAAATTTAGACCTATGCTTAGCGTTCAGGGCCGTAGAAGGGGGGGGGGGGGTCTTTAATGTGCCAACGCTTGCCGCAACACATGACCTCGGTTTTGTAGGTCATATCCAAAATATTCGTGATTCTCGCCTCTAAATGCCCAGCGTTTGCCGAAGGAGCGTCACTACCAATTTTTACGTCTTGGGTTTGACGCGGCCATGGCACGAGCGGGGCTTGAACGCGCGACTTCCCGGTTACGGAGCGAACGCGACTGGTTCTATCAATGTTGAAGATGGAAGACAATATAACTAGTAAATAAGTGATCAAGTTTTTAAAGATGTAGCAGTTGTCGGATTACATCAGATCACATGTTATGGCACTGTCCATCCAACGCCTTGTTTTCCTGATTTTTTTCTGTAGCAGATGCATGTACAGCTTTGATTGATGATTAAATATTGTTTAACGTCCCGCTCGAGACTTTTTCACTTGTATGCATTGCCAGAAATTCGTCAGTTTCTTAGCATGTGACCTTATTGTAGAAATTTTACCCAACCATTACCGTGTTTGCCTAACTATTTTATCCCTAACAGGAAAAATGAGATTGATCACTGTTCATTATCATCACCTTTTCATCCAGAACTCTATTATTGTAAAACTACTTTCAAATTTAACCAAGAAAACAAGTCTTCCAGTGGTCTACAGAATGTGATGGATTGTTTGCCAAACTTGGATCAATCTTGCTGGGTCCTGAAATAATTGGCTATCCTGGTCCTGATCATGGGCAATTTAATTTAGACACAGATACCTGGATGTAGATGTAAGAACAGTGCTTAGCGGAGTTTAAGATGCGCGTAAGCGAATACTGTGTAAGGGGTATTGTCTGCGGGTGGAATTTTTTCCGATCCGATCCCCCAAAGGCAATTATTAAATTCTGCGTTTCGAATGTCTGCAGTTGCATTATAACTAATGTATACTTATATGTATCGATGCATATTTTGCGATTGTAATTTTTGCGGATTTTTCCTACTTGTAAAATTCCGTAAAAAAGAAAAATGGACAACAGCAGATATTGCAGTGTAGGTATACCCGTTATACGTTAATTGCCTATGCCAGTAATACCCTCAACAAAGCTGAGAAGCTGACGAAGAACTTTTAGCAGTTAAATATTTTGTGGAATACTTTTGTCAATGTTTTCTGGACCAATAATGTTTAAATTCGTGGTATTTGAACACAGCTAATTATCGACGGGAGATATGATTGATTGATTATATGTTGTTTTCCCGCTCCAGAATCTTTCACTCATGTGGACACGTCACCATTACTGGTGAAAGGCTGCAAAAGTTGGGCCTATGCTCGGCACATATGACCCTAGAGCAGGGAGGGATCTCTAACGTGCCACACCTGCTGTGACACGGGGCCTCGGTTTGTGCGGTCTCGTTTGAAGGACCGCCCCATTTAGTCGCCTCTTACGACAAGCAAGGGGTACTGAGAATCTATTCTAACCCAGATCCACACGGGGAGACGGGAGATAAAACAAATGAATGACAAACTTCACTTGGTTTCGGACAACAAACTAGTGGTATGTTTTCCCTTCTCTATTCATAGCAAATTGACTAAAAGTGGTCTGAGTTTTCTTTAGTTACTTGTAGCATGGGGACTACTGTGTAACATGATAGTTAACAGCCAATATTTAGAATATTTTGCTAGGTTATTATTTAGATTTCTTACTATAGATATTCCAGTGAAGGTTTTCCCTTACCTAGTATTTCTTTTACCAATACATTTTTATTCGAATTTTTCTTTGAAGAGGTAGATTTTAGACAGATCAATATGAAAAGAGTTACCAATCTCTTAAATCCCATATAGAATACAAAACTAAGAGTAGGAAAAACGCGGACGCCTTGACATGCGAGAGTGGGATCAGATTCTAGGAGGAGTAAGCATTCCCTGTTTACCGTCTGGTCCTGGTTTTCAAAGAGAAGGCTAGAAATACCTTTTAACGGCGAATAATATTTATTTTGGTCCAGCATATTTTTAAACATAATCAGGGTACGCTGAATCCGAAAACAAATATGTTGGCCATCTTAAAAATGGCGTTAACTGAGTTGAAATGGCAGGCCGGGATTTCTCTGATTCCTCGTACGGTGTTATTCTGAAAGGTACTTTAAAAGGTACTAAGTACTGTTTGTGTTGTGAAATGAATAAAGTGGTGGTTTATTCAAACAGAAAAAAAACCCTTTCTTTGGTTGTTTGTATAGGATTAAGGCTTGCAGCTGTGGCAGAAACAATACATAACGGGTAAGCGGGTGGTGTATTTTTTTCCTGCAATCGCTGCAACTTTATTGATTGATTGTTTATTGCTTTCCGCCACACTCAACAATTTTTCAGTTATCTGGTGGCGTCCAGGTTTTGTTGGTCTGACGACGGGTATATCAAAAATGCACATGCTTCGCTTACTACCAGATCGGGTTCTGATCATTCACTCACAGCTGTTGAAACATCGAATTCAGCTTTAAATCCAAAACGTACTTCTCCTAAACGTAAACTTAACATCAGCTGGAGATTTAATAGGGGCAATATGAGTACGTAAATAAAAAGTAAGTAATATACTGTAATGATTTACCTTAAAGGGGCATGGACACAAATTAAACTGAAATTTTTCAAATTTTATTAATCCATTTTTTTGGTTTACAATGCTTAAATAAGGTATTTCTAATGGTCAGCAAAAATTGAATGTGAGTTGTTGAGGTAAAAGAGAGATATAGAGCTTACAATGCAAGGACCCTGTCATATGTTTGTTTACTTAGGTTAAAAATACTAGTAAAACTTTAGTTTAAAGCAGAGATGTTCAGTTTAGCAATTAATTTTGAAAACAATTAAACAGTTTCTAGAGTTTGTCACATCTCATTTTGTTTTAAACATGATCATTTTGTTATAAGTAACCCACATGTAAACAAAAACATGATGCGAATCTTGTTTACACAACGCGGGGCCTCCGTGGCCGAGTGGTTAGAGCATCGGGCTCAAACTCACAAAGCCTCTCAGCTCTGTCGACGCGCGTTCGAATCTCGGCCGCGGCGTTATGTGAGGAAGTTTACCAGTTTACTTGCGGAAGGTCGGTGGTCTCTTCCCAGGTACATTGTATCTGGGTTCTCTCCTCCACCAACAAAAACTGGATGCTAACAGATAACTGAAAAATTGTTGAGTGTGGCGGAAAGCAATAGATAATCATTAATCACAACGAAGAATTGTATGTGCTGTATCTCATTTGTGATGCAACGACTGACATTCAATTTTTTTCTGACCATTAGAAATACCTTTATTGAGCATCGCAAATATTAAAAGTGGGAAACAAAAATTTGACAATTTTTAGTTTAAATCGTATTCATGCCCCTTTAATCGATAATCCTTAAAGTACTGTGATATGTCACTAATTGATATCCGTTGAGTGACAAAATACTAATTATAATAAACCCAGCGTGATACAGTATTTATCAAACAGTTTTCCTTGTGTAGAATGCTGTAAATATGTTTTCATGATTTTAGTGACTGGCACAACTCAAAAAAGAGATAATTGTTAATTCAATACAAATACTTCTAAAATATGACAGCAATTTGAGAAAGTAGAAGGTGTTATATAGTGCCTGGCACATTGAAAAATTTCCGGAAACAATTATTACAGGTTGTGGCCAAAAGATTAAAATTGCTTTAAATAGAAAACATACGCAAGGAGATGTCCTAAAAGCTATACGTAATACTCTGCATACTGTGTAATCAGATAGTTTTAAGGAAGTCATCAGTTCTTCCTGCATAAGCCTATGTGACATGTTTATATGAATTTTCTATTTCGACACCCTTGGTGTTTTACGACTTAAATTACCATTTAGAAAAGAACTAGGGAGAAACAATGCAGTTGATTTCTAATGCCAGACATGTTATCCATCGTGAACAAATGAAGTCGAGAAATGACATATCCTCAGTAATTATGACGACCAGTATGCTTGGAGTTTTTTTAGCAAGCGAGAATTTTGTCCTTCGCCCAGCTTTGAAAACATCTTTAGGATTCAGTTGTGTCCTTGTGCTCATGATAGTGTTGACAATATTGGCCACGTTTTCCTGGATTGATGGAGTTGCGCTCGTGAAACTGAAACCCGAGACGTTTCTGCTTCCATTTTTGTGGGATCCCGTGGCTAATCTCGTGAGACTTTGCCGTTGGGTGCTCGGTGTTGTGATCATCGTATACAAGTGTCTGGTCATTGCCATAAATATACCGTGCTACTTTGAAATCCAAGCAATTGGCAATGAATTAAACTTCATATATGCTTTATACATTGCGTTCCATCTAGCACAAGTATGTCTCGTGCTCATTCAATCAATTTCTACTTAGTCCTTCGTAGAATTAAATTACGGAAAATAAGAAGTGTCAGGTATTTGCTATTATTTATAGCTCTTCAAAACGCCATAACGTGGGTGTTCACGGCCTTCCAACAAGGGTATGGAATACGCACTTATCACCAAGAAGTCGTTAACAAATCCACTGTTTTAGTAACGGATTGCTTCTGGAACTCTAGCTTGGAAACAAAATTTGCACATCCGTCAGATGGTGTTTACATACCAATGCAACAAAATTTCTATTTGTTCACCATATGTCTGACCACCATACTTTCATCATCCAAACTATATTCAACGAAGGAATTTCTTGAAGACATCAACAGAATGACGCCAGACAGCAAAAAATGTCCACATATCAAGAGCATCATTGCTACAGCTTTCACAGTTATGGCGTTTATTCCTTTAGCTGTGTTATGCTGGTTGAAATATAACAACAGTTCTATGAATTATTTACGAAAAGAATGGGAGGCATGTTGGTGTCTTTTGAAGGTAGTCTTCATTTCGGTCATTCTCCGTGGTTTCCACGTCATCAGGAAAGCTAATCCGCTCCCTCTTCCACAACATTCCCAGACACTGATAGGCGAGGATGTAGTGCTTATCTTGCTTTCGTCTGGAAATATTGCATATGAAACTGTGGAGATTTTCGATTCCTTCATGTCAAATTATTATTCCTTTCTTTTAATGACTAAATGTATTTCATCAATGATTCAATCGTATCTTCAAACAGTCTTTATTCTTTGCGTCAAAAGGACTCGCATCCACGTAATGAAACGTGTAAGGATCCTAGTTACTTCGCTAATGATAGGGAATTTTGTCGTCTGTCTTTATGTCAACTTCGTCGCTGTGCTTCCGGCGTTTGAGAGTGACGTAAGCGTATTTGGGACTTCTTGGACTGCCATTAGACTTGCGCTGATGTATGTTATTGCCTTTTATAGACTTTTGTCTTTCTTGTATTTGTATCGTATGTTCAGATTTGCAACTGTGAAATAAACCTCACCTAAGATTGATTGACTGATTGATTGTTGTTTTCCGCCATGCTCAACAATTTTTCAGTTATCTGGTGGCGTCCAGTTCTTATTGGTGGAAGAGAGAACCCAGATACAATGCAACAAGGAAGAGACCACCAACCTAAGGAAAGTAAACTGGCAAACCTTTTCAGATATATCGATGCGAGCGAGAATTGAACCTGCGCCGACTAGCGGTGGGAGGCGTTGTGATGTTGGGCGCGATGCTCTAACCACTCGGCCACGTAGGCCTCCTAACTCACCTAAGAAATCTTCGAAATGTCATACATTGTTTTAAAAAAAACTTTTTCATTTCAATCATTCGTACCACAAACATGAAGTCAATGTCACCGGAAATGGTGACGTCTCCATATGAGTGAAAAATTCTCGAGCATTACAATATCTAATAATAATCAATGTCTAAAACTCGAGATTTAAGACAAATAGTGACCTTCTTTTTCAGTTAAAACGTACTCGAGGTTTGTGAGAAATACATTGGATCACAAGCCGTTAGGAATACATTGATTGATAAGGTATTATATTATTTCAGGATATTAAATATCAATGACCGGGCACTTCTGAATATGCTCGGCCGGAACGTAAAAAAAAAAAATAAATTTCCCAAAAATTGGTCAGTGTTAACAAATCTGGTATTGTTGGAAAGGTCTTCTTATTAGAGATGCAAATGCTTAATATGAAAGCAGCACCTCTTACGATTTGAAAGATGTGCCTTATATTAGAATTTTCGAAAAGTGGTTCAAAGGTCACCAGGTCAAATATTTTAGTGTCAATGGAAATGTTTTTGCACAAGGAATATACGTGGAAAATACGAAAGGTCTACTTGATATGGTGTAAACGATATGACCAAGGTTAAAGTTTTTTTTTCCACAGACAGGTAAACAAACAGGCCAAAACTAAATTCCCCCAAATCTTCAATTCCGGGGGCAGAAAAACGGATATAAAAAACGAGTTAATATAGTGGAGACTTATCTGGTTTTTCCATCGTCAACTTCCCATATTTATGTAGCAATATTCCAATATCGCCTACATAAGATATTTATGTCACTCAACTGATTCGATACGCGTATGATCAGTTTTTAATCGAGGCGGGCTACTGGCAAATGATATAATGTACCAGAGGGTTCAACAGTCTCGTTTTAAGTCAGCATTTCGCAGATTCTATGGAACATAAACACTGAAGCGCACTACTACTACTACACCATATGAACCATTCTGTTCCCGATAAGAACTGTTCCGCGTTCCGTTCCCTGCACAAAGCTTCCCGCTCTCATCTAAAACCGTTCGTTCCTTCAAAGCATTTGACCCAACATGGTCATTCGGAACTAGCGCGTCTGTCCTTCATTGTAGGACAACATCACAGGCCCTCGGCCTCCGTGGCCGAGTGGTTAAAGCATTGCGCTCAAAATCGTAAAGGTCTCTTACCTCTAATCGGCGCGGGTTCGAATCCCTCTCGCGCCGATATATGTGAGAAAGTTTGCCAGTTTACTTTCGGAAGGTCGGTGGTCTCTTCCCGGATACATTGTATCTGGGTTCTCTCCTCCACCTACAAAAACTGTACGCCACCAGATAACTGAAAAATTGTTGAGTGTGGCGGAAAACAAACAAAACTTAATCTTAAATGAGAAGAAAATAATGAAGCATACTAGCTTTTTGCCAACATATGATCACAATATCAACTTTCATTAGATAGATTAGTCTCAATTCTTTAACAACATACCGTATAGGAAAAAAATTTAAATGTCTGTACTGCGAAGATTTTTGATGGGAGCTGTTCCCCCTTGAACTTTTGAAAATATTTGTTTTCAAAATTCCGATTTTACCTCCAGATTGCTTTTTTAAATACCTATCCGTAAAATTCCTCCCCAACAAAAACAGGACAACTGCAGAAATTCCCGTTATACGTGAATTGCCTATGCCAGCAATACCCTCAACAAAGCTGAGAAACTGACGAAGAACTTTTGGCAGTTAAATATTTTGTGGAATACTTTTGTGAATGTTTTCTGGACCAGTAATGTCTGAATTCGTGGTACAAATAGCTAGTGAAATCTCAATATGAGTGAACAATTGTCGACGGGAAGTAAAACAACTCGTGGCATGTTTTTCCCTTGTCTATTCATAGCAAATTAACTTCAAGGTTTCAGTGGTCTGAATTTCTTAATTACTTGTAGCATGGGGACTGCTGTGTAACATGAAAGTTTATTTAGTATATTTTACTAGGTTATTATTTAGATTTCCTACTGTAGATATTGCAGTGTAGATTTTTCCTTACCTACAAAGTAGTATTTTTTTTACCAATACATTTTTTACACGAATTAGTCTTTCAACAGGTAAAATTTCGACAGATCAATATGGAAAGACTGAACAATCTTTTAAATCCCACTTAAAATACAAAACTACGAGTAGGAGAAACACGGAATTCTTCACACGTCAGAGTGGGATCAGGTTCTATGAGGAGTAAGCACCCCTGTTGACCGGGCACACCTTCGTAAACCCTCTGATCCTGGATTTCAAAAAGAAGGCTAAAAATACCTTTTAACGGCGAATGATGATTATTTGGTCCAGCATAATTTTTAAACATAATTAGGGTATGCTGAATCCGAAACAAATCTGCTGACCATCTTGAAAATGGTGTTAATTGGGACAAAATGGTGGACCTGAATTTCACCAATTCCTCATATGGTGTTATTATGAATCGAGTTAAAGAGTACAAAGTACTGTTTACGTTATGAAATGAATAAAGTGATGATTTATTTCAACACAATATTTTCTTTGTGTTTCTTTTGTATAGTAGTACGCCCTGCAGCCTTGCCCAGAAACAATACATAACGGGTGATAACGGGTGATGTATTTTTTTTCCCTGCAATAGCTGCAACTTTAATATGGAAAGTTAATTTATTGTTTATATCGCCACCAATGGTAACTACTCCATCTAAAGGGAATATTTCCGAGAGAGATAACAAACGAGCCAACCTACTGTTTGATATGAACAGCGTAAATGGCTTGGTTGGATAAACGGAAGTCCAGAATATTATTTGATATATTTCATTTTTGAATTTGTTACATTTCCTTACCTTCTCGCTACGACTTATATCGATATTGTCATTATCATGATGCGTTCATATAGCATTAATCTACTGTAGACAATGGTTATCATCTAAAGAGTACAGCATTCGATTTCAAGTTTTTTTTATGACTTGCCAAATAGAATATATTGTAGACAAATAGATTGTGGACAATGTATCAAATTTGTTTATAACAAATTAGATGCCGCCCTAGTATCAAGTATACAAGTTTGCCAGTACAACTCATCATTAAGTCAAATGCTGTCTGATGTGTTTCATACCAATGGTTAGGCCGTTCTTTACACTCTGATTCTGACTTAGGATTGCTCCGTTTACCTGATCGGAATATAGGGTTCACGGCGGGTGTGTCCGGTCGACAGGTGATGCTTACTCCTTCTAGACACCTGATTCCACCTTTGGTATGACCAGGGGTCCGTGTTTGCCCATCTCTCTGATTTGTATTTTCTATAGGAATTACGAGATTGAATACTTTTAGTTATCTTGGCCTTTTCTATGGAACAGAGTAAAGTTTTGTGTGAATATTATGTTGACCTAATTGCCTGTTGACGTACGTTAAAAGCAAGTTTAGTGTGACATCGTGTATACTTTGCCTTTTATAAGAACGATATCCACTGTTGCATGTACGACTTAATATATTTGGAAAAAGTCCCATCACATGTTATGTCCTTGTGGACTAGTCAGATTTCCTATGTTGTATACATTGTCGTTGCATTCATATGGAAAAGTAGTGCCCAGCGCTCTCATCCAGTGATCTCGTCTACGAAAAGGGGTACTCAAAGTTGGATTGTTTAAATATGGGTTAAAGTATGATCAGTTTTTATATCGAGGCAGGCTACTGACAAACAAGTTACTGTTACACAGGTTTCATCAGTTTCGTTTAAAGTCAGCAATTCGCAAATTTAATGGTTGTTATAGCGACCTAGTTTGCCAGTACAACCTTCCATTAGGCCAAATGCTGTCTGACATGTTCCATACCTCTGTTCATGACCGAGTTCGGAAAAAATGTTTGACCAACATTTACCCTAGGTCATGATGCACCAATCCACCTTACATGAGAACTGATTGTAATTATTCATTGATTATATATTGTTTAACGTTCCGCTAGAAAATTTTTCACCCATATGGAGACGTCATCATTGCCGGTGAAGGGCTTCAAAATTTAGGCCTATGCTCGGAGCTCAGGGTCTTGAGCACGGTGAACTGACTATGTACCTCTCAGAAAGGACAGTTTTGACAAAATGTCAGAGCAATATCTCTATCCATGATGAGAAAAGTCCAGGAAACTATTTAACCTATCTTTAGGCCGATATATGTGAGAAAGTTTACCAGTTTACTTTCGGAAGGTCGGTAATGTCTTCCAGGATACATTGTATCTGGGTTCTGTCCTCCACTAATAAAACTGGACGCCACCAGAAAACTGAAACATTGTTGAGTGTGGCGGAAAACAACAATGAACAATCAATCAATCGTCATTTCGATTTGGCTACATGTGATCAGTTGCTATTTATATACACGGCAATTTCCTATTGAGTTCCGTGCATACCAGTATATTGCTTTTAAATGGGAATTTCATTGAAAATATACGATATTCTTGTTTGGATTGCCTAAGTGGTGTAACGTAAATCTATAATTTCTTGTTTTAATAAACAACTCTAAACTAAAACAAGAGTATTGCAAACGATGCATCATTCGACCGTCGGATAGTTAAATTCAACCTATAAGTACATTATGCACTCTTGAATCGATATCGCACACAATCTGAATAGAACCACACCTTTGGTGAAGTCTGCCCATATCTCTGTATCACTCACTTCTTACATTAAACATTGACCTTTAGATTTGATGACTGCACAGTACATGTATTATTCAGATAACCAGGCCAAAATAGTCGTAAGCTTTGATTGGCCTTGACACGGTATATCTGGTCGTGAGTAAACGCAAAACTCGCTGTATATCTGGCTGTGAATAAATTTTGGAGCACCTGTACCTGTTACAACGTTTAACCAACATTAAACCTTGAAGTAGGTCATGGTGCACCAATCCAGCTGACATGTGAACTGATTATGATTGACTGATTATATATTGTTTAACGTTCCGCTTGAGAATTTTTCATTTGTAGACGTCATCATTGCTGGTGAAGGACTGCAAAATGTAGGCCAATGCTCAGCGCTCCTGGTCTTTGAACAGGATGAAGTGATTATGTATTTTTGAGAAAGGGAGGTTTTGACAAGATGTCAGTGCAATATCTCTATCCATGATGAGAAAAGTCCAGGAAACTATTTGTCCTACTTTTAGCCCTAAAGTAGGTCATGGCTCACCCATCAAACTGAAATGTGAACTGATTATGTATTTCTCTGAGAGGAAAGTTGTGGCCAAATTTCATGGCAACACCTGTATACATAACCACAATAAAATTCTGAAAAACTGTTTTGCCTACTTTTAGCCCTAGAGTAGGTCACGGTACACCAATTCAGCTGAAATGCAAACTTACTTTAACGATTCTTGGGGGAGAAATTATGACCAAATTTCAACGTTGTGCATACATCCGTTACGGGAAAGAGTTCGGAAAGCATGACATCGAATGCACATACAGCGCCATAACGAAATACGTCCCGTCTGACGACGGGTATATCAAAAATGCACATGCTTCGCTTACTACCAGATCGGGTTCTGATCATTCACTCACAGGTGTTGAAACATCGAATTCAGCTTTAAATCCAAAACGTACTTCTCCTAAACGTAAACTTAACATCAGCTGGAGATTTAATAGGGGCAATATGAGTACGTAAATAAAAAGTAAGTAATATACTGTAATGATTTACCTTAAAGGGGCATGGACACGAATTAAACTGAATTTTTTTCAAATTTTATTAATCCATTTTTTTTTTTGGTTTACAATTCTTTCAGCAAAAATTGAATATGAGTTGTTGAGGTAAAAGAGAGATATAGAGCTTAGAATGCAAGGACCCTGTCATATGTTTGTTTACTTAGGTTAAAAATACTAGTAAAAGTTTAGTTTAAAGCAGAGATGTTCAGTTTAGCAATTAATTTTGAACACAATTAAACAGTTTCTAGAGTTTGTCACATCTCATTTTGTTTTAAACATGATCATTTTGTTATAAGTAACCCACATGTAAACAAAAACATGATGCGAATCTTGTTTACACAACGAAGAATTGTATGTGCTGTATCTCATTTGTGATGCAACGACTGACATTCAATTTTTTCTAACCATTAGAAATACCTTTGTGAAGCATTGCAAACATTAAAAGTGGGAAACTAAAATTTGAAAATGTTTAGTTTAAATCGTGTTCATACCCCTTTAATCGATAATCCTTAAAGTACTGTGATAGTGTAGTACTTGAAATGCGATGAGTGACAAAATACTAATTATAATAAACCCAGCTTGATACAGTATTTATCAAACAATTTTCCTTGTGTAGAATACTGTAAATATGTTTTCATGATTTTAGTGACTGGCACAACTCAAAAAAGGGATAATTGTTAATTCAATACAAATACTTCTAAAATATGACAGCAATTTGAGAAAGTAGAAGGTGTTATATAGTGCCTGGCACATTGAAAAATTTCCGGAAACAATTATTACAGGTTGTGGCCAAAAGATTAAAATTCCTTTAAACAGAAAACATACGCAAGGAGATGTCCTAAAAGCTATACGTAATACTCTGCATACTGTGTAATCAAATAGTTTTAAGGAAGTCATCAGTTGTTCCTGCATGTGATATGTTTATATGAATTTTCTATTTCGACACCCTTGGTGTTTTACGACTTAAATTACCATTTAGAAAAGAACTTGGGAGAAACAATGGAGTTGATTTCTAATGCCAGACATGCTATCCATCGTGAACAAATGAAGTCGAGAAATGACATATCCTCAGTAATTATGACGACCAGTATGCTTGGAGTTTTTTTAGCAAGCGAGAATTTTGTCCTTCGCCCAGCTTTGAAAACATCTCTAGGATTCAGTTGTGTCCTTGTGCTCATGATCGTGTTGACAATATTGGCCACGTTTTCCTGGATTGGTGGAGTTGCGCTCGTGAAACTGAAACCCGAGACGTTTCTGCTTCCATTTTTGTGGGATCCCGTGGCTAATCTCGTGAGACTTTGCCTTTGGATGCTCGGTGTTGTGATCATCATATACAAGTGTCTGGTCATTGCCATAAATATACCGTGCTACTCTGAAATCCAAGCAATTGGCCATGAATTAAACTTCATATATGCTTTATACATTGCGTTCCATCTAGCACAAGTATGTCTCGTGGTCATTCAATCAATTTCAACGTATCTTCTTCGTAGAATTAAATTACGCAAAACAAGAAGTATCAGGTATTTGCTATCATTTATAGCTCTTCAAAACGCCATAATGTGGGTGTTCACGGCCTTCCAACAAGCGTATGGAATACGCACTTATCACCAAGAAGTCGTTAACAAATCCACTGTTTTAGTAACGGATTGCTTCTGGAACTCTAGCTTGCAAACAAAATTTGTACATCCGTCAGATGGTGTTTACATACCAATGCAACAAAATTTCTATTTGTTCACCATATGTCTGACCACCATACTTTCATCATCCAAACTATATTCAACGAAGGAATTTCTTGAAGACATCAACAGAATGACGCCAGACAGCAAAAAATGTCCACATATCAAGAGCATCATTGCTACAGCTTTCACAGTTATGGCGTTTTTTCCTTTAGCTGTGTTATGCTGGTTGAAATATAACAACAGTTCTATGAATTATTTACGAAAAGAATGGGAGGCATGTTGGTGTCTTTTGAAGGTAGTCTTCATTTCGGTCATTCTCCGTGGTTTCCACGTCATCAGGAAAGCTAATCCGCTCCCTCTTCCACAACATTCCCAGACACTGATAGGCGAGGATGTAGTGCTTATCTTGCTTTCGTCTGGGAATATTGCATATGAAACTGTGGAGATTTTCGATTCCTTCATGTCAAATTATTATTCCTTTCTTTTAATGACTAAATGTATTTCATCAATGATTCAATCGTATCTTCAAACAGTCTTTATTCTTTGCGTCAAAAGGACTCGCATCCACGTAATGAAACGTGTAAGGATCCTAGTTACTTCGCTAATGATAGGGAATTTTGTCGTCTGTCTTTATGTCAACTTCGTCGCTGTGCTTCCGGCGTTTGAGAGTGACGTAAGCGTATTTGGGACTTCTTGGACTGCCATTAGACTTGCGCTGATGTATGTTATTGCCTTTTATAGACTTTTGTCTTTCTTGTATTTGTATCGTATGTTCAGATTTGCAACTGTGAAATAAACCTCACCTAAGATTGATTGACTGATTGATTGTTGTTTTCCGCCATACTCAACAATTTTTCAGTTATCTGGTGGCGTCCAGTTCTTATTGGTGGAAGAGAGAACCCAGATACAATGCAACAAGGAAGAGACCACCAACCTAAGGAAAGTAAACTGGCAAACCTTTTCAGATATATCGATGCGAGCGAGAATTGAACCTGCGCCGACTAGCGGTGGGAGGCGTTTGATGTTGGGCGCGATGCTCTAACCACTCGGCCACGTAGGCCCCCTAACTCACCTAAGAAATCTTCGAAATGTCATACATTGTTTTAAAAAAAACCTTTTTCATTTCAATCATTCGTACCACAAACATGAAGTCAATGTCACCGGCAATGGTGACGTCTCCATATGAGTGAAAAATTCTCGAGCATTACAATATTTAATAATAATCAATGTCTAAAACTCGAGATTTAAGACAAATAGTGACCTTCTTTTTCAGTTAAAACGTACTCGAGGTTTGTGAGAAATACATTGGATCACAAGCCGTTAGGAATACATTGATTGATAAGGTATTATATTATTTCAGGATATTAAATATCAATGACCGGGCACTTCTGAATATGCTCGGCCGCAACGTAAAAAAAAAAAATAAATTTCCCAAAAATTGGTCAGTGTTAACAAATCTGGTATCGTTGGAAAGGTCTTCTTATTAGAGATGCAAATGCTTAATATGAAAGCAGCACCTCTTACGATTTGAAAGATGTGCCTTATATTAGAATTTTCGAAAAGTGGTTCAAAGGTCACCAGGTCAAATATTTTAGTGTCAATGGAAATGTTTTTGCACAAGGAATACACGTGGAAAATACGAAAGGTCTACATGATATGGTGTAAACGATATGACCAAGGTTAAAGTTTTTTTTCCACAGACAGGTAAACAAACAGGCCAAAACTAAATTCCCCCAAATCTTCAATTCCGGGGGCAGAAAAACGGATATAAAAAACGAGTTAATATAGTGGAGACTTATCTGGTTTTTCCATCGTCAACTTCCCATATTTATGTAGCAATATTCCAATATCGCCTACATAAGATATTTATGTCACTTAACTGATTCGATACGCAAAAGCATGTTCTGCGTATGATCAGTTTTTAATCGAGGCGGGCTACTGGCAAATGATATAATGTACCAGAGGTTTCAACAGTCTCGTTTTAAGTCAGCATTTCGCAGATTCTATGGAACATAAACACTGAAGCGCACTACTACTACTACACCATATGAACCATTCTGTTCCCGATAAGAACGGTTCCGCGTTCCGTTCCCTGCACAAAGCTTCCCGCTCTCATCTAAAACCGTTCGTTCCTTCAAAGCATTTGACCCAACATTGTCATTCGGAACTAGCGCGTCTGTCCTTCATTGTAGGACAACATCACAGGCCCTCGGCCTCCGTGGCCGAGTGGTTAAAGCATTGCGCTCAAAATTGTAAAGGTCTCTTACCTCTAGTCGGCGCGGGTTCGAATCCCTCTCGCGCCGATATATGTGAGAAAATTTGCCAGTTTACTTTCGGAAGGTCGGTGGTCTCTTCCCGGATACATTGTATCTGGGTTCTCTCCTCCACCTACAAAAACTGTACGCCACCAGATAACTGAAAAAGTGTGGCGGAAAACAAACAAAACTTAATCTTAAATGAGAAGAAAATAATGAAGCATACTAGCTTTTTGCCAACATATGATCACAATATCAACTTTCATTAGATAGATTAGTCTCAATTCTTTAACAACATACCGTATAGGACAAAAATTTAAATGTCTGTACTGCGAAGATTTTTGATGGGAGCTGTTCCCCCTTGAACTTTTGAAAATATTTGTTTTCAAAATTCCGATTTTACCTCCAGATTGCTTTTTTAAATATCTATCCGTAAAATTCCTCCCCAACAAAATAAGGACAACTGCAGAAATTCCCGTTATACGTGAATTGCCTATGCCAGCAATACCCTCAACAAAGCTGAGAAACTGACGAAGAACTTTTGGCAGTTAAATATTTTGTGGAATACTTTTGTCAATGTTTTCTGGACCAGTAATGTCTGAATTCGTGGTACAAATAGCTAGTGAAATCTCAATATGAGTGAACAATTGTCGACGGGAAGTAAAACAACTCGTGGCATGTTTTTCCTTGTCTATTCATAGCAAATTAACTTCAAGGTTTCAGTGGTCTGAATTTCTTAATTACTTGTAGCATGGGGACTGCTGTGTAACATGAAAGTTTATTTAGTATATTTTACTAGGTTATTATTTAGATTTCCTACTGTAGATATTGCAGTGTAGATTTTTCCTTACCTACAAAGTAGTATTTTTTTTATCAATACATTTTTTACACGAATTAGTCTTTCAACAGGTAAAATTTCGACAGATCAATATGGAAAGACTGAACAATCTTTTAAATCCCACTTAAAATACAAAACTAAGAGTAGGAGAAACACGGAATCCTTCACACGTCAGAGTGGGATCAGGTTCTATGAGGAGTAAGCACCCCTGTTGACCGGGCACACCTTCGTAAACCCTCTGATCCTGGATTTCAAAAAGAAGGCTAAAAATACCTTTTAACGGCGAATGATGATTATTTGGTCCAGCATAATTTTTAAACATAATTAGGGTATGCTGAATCCGAAAAAAATATGCTGACCATCTTGAAAATGGTGTTAATTGGGTCAATATGGTGGACCTGAATTTCACCAATTCCTCATATGGTGTTATTATGAATCGAGTTAAAGAGTACAAAGTACTGTTTACGTTATGAAATGAATAAAGTGATGATTTATTTCAACACAATATTTTCTTTGTGTTTCTTTTGTATAGTAGTACGCCCTGCAGCCTTGCCCAGAAACAATACATAACGGGTGATAACGGGTGATGTATTTTTTTTCCCTGCAATAGCTGCAACTTTAATATGGAAAGTTATTTTATTGTTTATATCGCCACCAATGGTAACTACTCCATCTAAAGGGAATATTTCCGAGAGAGATAACAAACGAGCCAACCTACTGTTTGATATGAACAGCGTAAATGGCTTGGTTGGATAAACGGAAGTCCAGAATATTATTTGATATATTTCATTTTTGAATTTGTTACATTTCCTTACCTTCTCGCTACGACTTATATCGATATTGTCATTATCATGATGCGTTCATATAGCATTAATCTACTGTAGACAATGGTTATCATCTAAAGAGTACAGCATTCGATTTCAAGTTTTTTTTATGACTTGCCAAATAGAATATATTGTAGACAAATAGATTGTGGACAATGTATCAAATTTGTTTATAACAAATTAGATGCCGCCCTAGTATCAAGTATACAAGTTTGCCAGTACAACTCATCATTAAGTCAAATGCTGTCTGATGTGTTTCATACCAATGGTTAGGCCGTTCTTTACACTCTGATTCTGACTTAGGATTGCTCCGTTTACCTGATCGGAATATAGGGTTCACGGCGGGTGTGTCCGGTCGACAGGTGATGCTTACTCCTTCTAGACACCTGATTCCACCTTTGGTATGACCAGGGGTCCGTGTTTGCCCATCTCTCTGATTTGTATTTTCTATAGGAATTACGAGATTGAATACTTTTAGTTATCTTGGCCTTTTCTATGGAACAGAGTAAAGTTTTGTGTGAATATTATGTTGACCTAATTGCCTGTTGACGTACGTTAAAAGCAAGTTTAGTGTGACATCGTGTATACTTTGCCTTTTATAAGAACGATATCCACTGTTGCATGTACGACTTAATATATTTGGAAAAAGTCCCATCACATGTTATGTCCTTGTGGACTAGTCAGATTTCCTATGTTGTATACATTGTCGTTGCATTCATATGGAAAAGTAGTGCCCAGCGCTCTCATCCAGTGATCTCGTCTACGAAAAGGGGTACTTAAAGTTGGATTGTTTAAATATGGGTTAAAGTATGATCAGTTTTTATATCGAGGCAGGCTACTGACAAACAAGTTACTGTTACACAGGTTTCATCAGTTTCGTTTAAAGTCAGCAATTCGCAAATTTAATGGTTGTTATAGCGATCTAGTTTGCCAGTACAACCTTCCATTAGGCCAAATGCTGTCTGACATGTTCCATACCTCTGTTCATGACCGAGTTCGGAAAAAATGTTTGACCAACATTTACCCTAGGTCATGATGCACCAATCCACCTTACATGAGAACTGATTGTAATTATTCATTGATTATATATTGTTTAACGTTCCGCTAGAAAATTTTTCACCCATATGGAGACGTCATCATTGCCGGTGAAGGGCTTCAAAATTTAGGCCTATGCTCGGAGCTCAGGGTCTTGAGCACGGTGAACTGACTATGTACCTCTCAGAAAGGACAGTTTTGACAAAATGTCAGAGCAATATCTCTATCCATGATGAGAAAAGTCCAGGAAACTATTTAACCTATCTTTAGGCCGATATATGTGAGAAAGTTTACCAGTTTACTTTCGGAAGGTCGGTAATGTCTTCCAGGATACATTGTATCTGGGTTCTGTCCTCCACTAATAAAACTGGACGCCACCAGAAAACTGAAACATTGTTGAGTGTGGCGGAAAACAACAATGAACAATCAATCAATCGTCATTTCGATTTGGCTACATGTGATCAGTTGCTATTTATATACACGGCAATTTCCTATTGAGTTCCGTGCATACCAGTATATTGCTTTTAAATGGGAATTTCATTGAAAATATACGATATTCTTGTTTGGATTGCCTAAGTGGTGTAACGTAAATCTATAATTTCTTGTTTTAATAAACAACTCTAAACTAAAACAAGAGTATTGCAAACGATGCATCATTCGACCGTCGGATAGTTAAATTCAACCTATAAGTACATTATGCACTCTTGAATCGATATCGCACACAATCTGAATAGAACCACACCTTTGGTGAAGTCTGCCCATATCTCTGTATCACTCACTTCTTACATTAAACATTGACCTTTAGATTTGATGACTGCACAGTACATGTATTATTCAGATAACCAGGCCAAAATAGTCGTAAGCTTTGATTGGCCTTGACACGGTATATCTGGTCGTGAGTAAACGCAAAACTCGCTGTATATCTGGCTGTGAATAAATTTTGGAGCACCTGTACCTGTTACAACGTTTAACCAACATTAAACCTTGAAGTAGGTCATGGTGCACCAATCCAGCTGACATGTGAACTGATTATGATTGACTGATTATATATTGTTTAACGTTCCGCTTGAGAATTTTTCATTTGTAGACGTCATCATTGCTGGTGAAGGACTGCAAAATGTAGGCCAATGCTCAGCGCTCCTGGTCTTTGAACAGGATGAAGTGATTATGTATTTTTGAGAAAGGGAGGTTTTGACAAGATGTCAGTGCAATATCTCTATCCATGATGAGAAAAGTCCAGGAAACTATTTGTCCTACTTTTAGCCCTAAAGTAGGTCATGGCTCACCCATCAAACTGAAATGTGAACTGATTATGTATTTCTCTGAGAGGAAAGTTGTGGCCAAATTTCATGGCAACACCTGTATACATAACCACAATAAAATTCTGAAAAACTGTTTTGCCTACTTTTAGCCCTAGAGTAGGTCACGGTACACCAATTCAGCTGAAATGCAAACTTACTTTAACGATTCTTGGGGGAGAAATTATGACCAAATTTCAACGTTGTGCATACATCCGTTACGGGAAAGAGTTCGGAAAGCATGACATCGAATGCACATACAGCGCCATAACGAAATACGTCCCGTCTGACGACGGGTATATCAAAAATGCACATGCTTCGCTTACTACCAGATCGGGTTCTGATCATTCACTCACAGGTGTTGAAACATCGAATTCAGCTTTAAATCCAAAACGTACTTCTCCTAAACGTAAACTTAACATCAGCTGGAGATTTAATAGGGGCAATATGAGTACGTAAATAAAAAGTAAGTAATATACTGTAATGATTTACCTTAAAGGGGCATGGACACGAATTAAACTGAATTTTTTTCAAATTTTATTAATCCATTTTTTTTTTTGGTTTACAATTCTTTCAGCAAAAATTGAATATGAGTTGTTGAGGTAAAAGAGAGATATAGAGCTTAGAATGCAAGGACCCTGTCATATGTTTGTTTACTTAGGTTAAAAATACTAGTAAAAGTTTAGTTTAAAGCAGAGATGTTCAGTTTAGCAATTAATTTTGAACACAATTAAACAGTTTCTAGAGTTTGTCACATCTCATTTTGTTTTAAACATGATCATTTTGTTATAAGTAACCCACATGTAAACAAAAACATGATGCGAATCTTGTTTACACAACGAAGAATTGTATGTGCTGTATCTCATTTGTGATGCAACGACTGACATTCAATTTTTTCTAACCATTAGAAATACCTTTGTGAAGCATTGCAAACATTAAAAGTGGGAAACTAAAATTTGAAAATGTTTAGTTTAAATCGTGTTCATACCCCTTTAATCGATAATCCTTAAAGTACTGTGATAGTGTAGTACTTGAAATGCGATGAGTGACAAAATACTAATTATAATAAACCCAGCTTGATACAGTATTTATCAAACAATTTTCCTTGTGTAGAATACTGTAAATATGTTTTCATGATTTTAGTGACTGGCACAACTCAAAAAAGGGATAATTGTTAATTCAATACAAATACTTCTAAAATATGACAGCAATTTGAGAAAGTAGAAGGTGTTATATAGTGCCTGGCACATTGAAAAATTTCAGGAAACAATTATTACAGGTTGTGGCCAAAAGATTAAAATTCCTTTAAACAGAAAACAGACGCAAGGAGATGTCCTAAAAGCTATACGTAATACTCTGCATACTGTGTAATCAAATAGTTTTAAGGAAGTCATCAGTTGTTCCTGCATGTGATATGTTTATATGAATTTTCTATTTCGACACCCTTGGTGTTTTACGACTTAAATTACCATTTAGAAAAGAACTTGGGAGAAACAATGGAGTTGATTTCTAATGCCAGACATGCTATCCATCGTGAACAAATGAAGTCGAGAAATGACATATCCTCAGTAATTATGACGACCAGTATGCTTGGAGTTTTTTTAGCAAGCGAGAATTTTGTCCTTCGCCCAGCTTTGAAAACATCTCTAGGATTCAGTTGTGTCCTTGTGCTCATGATCGTGTTGACAATATTGGCCACGTTTTCCTGGATTGATGGAGTTGCGCTCGTGAAACTGAAACCCGAGACGTTTCTGCTTCCATTTTTGTGGGATCCCGTGGCTAATCTCGTGAGACTTTGCCTTTGGATGCTCGGTGTTGTGATCATCATATACAAGTGTCTGGTCATTGCCATAAATATACCGTGCTACTCTGAAATCCAAGCAATTGGCCATGAATTAAACTTCATATATGCTTTATACATTGCGTTCCATCTAGCACAAGTATGTCTCGTGGTCATTCAATCAATTTCAACGTATCTTCTTCGTAGAATTAAATTACGCAAAACAAGAAGTATCAGGTATTTGCTATCATTTATAGCTCTTCAAAACGCCATAATGTGGGTGTTCACGGCCTTCCAACAAGCGTATGGAATACGCACTTATCACCAAGAAGTCGTTAACAAATCCACTGTTTTAGTAACGGATTGCTTCTGGAACTCTAGCTTGCAAACAAAATTTGTACATCCGTCAGATGGTGTTTACATACCAATGCAACAAAATTTCTATTTGTTCACCATATGTCTGACCACCATACTTTCATCATCCAAACTATATTCAACGAAGGAATTTCTTGAAGACATCAACAGAATGACGCCAGACAGCAAAAAATGTCCACATATCAAGAGCATCATTGCTACAGCTTTCACAGTTATGGCGTTTTTTCCTTTAGCTGTGTTATGCTGGTTGAAATATAACAACAGTTCTATGAATTATTTACGAAAAGAATGGGAGGCATGTTGGTGTCTTTTGAACGTAGTCTTCATTTCGGTCATTCTCCGTGGTTTCCACGTCATCAGGAAAGCTAATCCGCTCCCTCTTCCACAACATTCCCAGACACTGATAGGCGGGGATGTAGTGCTTATCTTGCTTTCGTCTGGGAATATTGCATATGAAACTGTGGAGATTTTCGATTCCTTCATGTCAAATTATTATTCCTTTCTTTTAATGACTAAATGTATTTCATCAATGATTCAATCGTATCTTCAAACAGTCTTTATTCTTTGCGTCAAAAGGACTCGCATGCACGTAATGAAACGTGTAAGGATCCTAGTTACTTCGCTAATGATAGGGAATTTTGTCGTCTGTCTTTATGTCAACTTCGTCGCTGTGCTTCCGGCGTTTGAGAGTGACGTAAGCGTATTTGGGACTTCTTGGACTGCCATTAGACTTGCGCTGATGTATGTTATTGCCTTTTATAGACTTTTGTCTTTCTTGTATTTGTATCGTATGTTCAGATTTGCAACTGTGAAATAAACCTCACCTAAGATTGATTGACTGATTGATTGTTGTTTTCCGCCATACTCAACAATTTTTCAGTTATCTGGTGGCGTCCAGTTCTTATTGGTGGAAGAGAGAACCCAGATACAATGCAACAAGGAAGAGACCACCAACCTAAGGAAAGTAAACTGGCAAACCTTTTCAGATATATCGATGCGAGCGAGAATTGAACCTGCGCCGACTAGCGGTGGGAGGCGTTTGATGTTGGGCGCGATGCTCTAACCACTCGGCCACGTAGGCCCCCTAACTCACCTAAGAAATCTTCGAAATGTCATACATTGTTTTAAAAAAACCTTTTTCATTTGAATCATTCGTACCACAAACATGAAGTCAATGTCACCGGCAATGGTGACGTCTCCATATGAGTGAAAAATTCTCGAGCATTACAATATTTAATAATAATCAATGTCTAAAACTCGAGATTTAAGACAAATAGTGACCTTCTTTTTCAGTTAAAACGTACTCGAGGTTTGTGAGAAATACATTGGATCACAAGCCGTTAGGAATACATTGATTGATAAGGTATTATATTATTTCAGGATATTAAATATCAATGACCGGGCACTTCTGAATATGCTCGGCCGCAACGTAAAAAAAAAAAATTAATTTCCCAAAAATTGGTCAGTGTTAACAAATCTGGTATCGTTGGAAAGGTCTTCTTATTAGAGATGCAAATGCTTAATATGAAAGCAGCACCTCTTACGATTTGAAAGATGTGCCTTATATTAGAATTTTCGAAAAGTGGTTCAAAGGTCACCAGGTCAAATATTTTAGTGTCAATGGAAATGTTTTTGCACAAGGAATACACGTGGAAAATACGAAAGGTCTACATGATATGGTGTAAACGATATGACCAAGGTTAAAGTTTTTTTTCCACAGACAGGTAAACAAACAGGCCAAAACTAAATTCCCCCAAATCTTCAATTCCGGGGGCAGAAAAACGGATATAAAAAACGAGTTAATATAGTGGAGACTTATCTGGTTTTTCCATCGTCAACTTCCCATATTTATGTAGCAATATTCCAATATCGCCTACATAAGATATTTATGTCACTTAACTGATTCGATACGCAAAAGCATGTTCTGCGTATGATCAGTTTTTAATCGAGGCGGGCTACTGGCAAATGATATAATGTACCAGAGGTTTCAACAGTCTCGTTTTAAGTCAGCATTTCGCAGATTCTATGGAACATAAACACTGAAGCGCACTACTACTACTACACCATATGAACCATTCTGTTCCCGATAAGAACGGTTCCGCGTTCCGTTCCCTGCACAAAGCTTCCCGCTCTCATCTAAAACCGTTCGTTCCTTCAAAGCATTTGACCCAACATTGTCATTCGGAACTAGCGCGTCTGTCCTTCATTGTAGGACAACATCACAGGCCCTCGGCCTCCGTGGCCGAGTGGTTAAAGCATTGCGCTCAAAATTGTAAAGGTCTCTTACCTCTAGTCGGCGCGGGTTCGAATCCCTCTCGCGCCGATATATGTGAGAAAATTTGCCAGTTTACTTTCGGAAGGTCGGTGGTCTCTTCCCGGATACATTGTATCTGGGTTCTCTCCTCCACCTACAAAAACTGTACGCCACCAGATAACTGAAAAAGTGTGGCGGAAAACAAACAAAACTTAATCTTAAATGAGAAGAAAATAATGAAGCATACTAGCTTTTTGCCAACATATGATCACAATATCAACTTTCATTAGATAGATTAGTCTCAATTCTTTAACAACATACCGTATAGGACAAAAATTTAAATGTCTGTACTGCGAAGATTTTTGATGGGAGCTGTTCCCCCTTGAACTTTTGAAAATATTTGTTTTCAAAATTCCGATTTTACCTCCAGATTGCTTTTTTAAATATCTATCCGTAAAATTCCTCCCCAACAAAATAAGGACAACTGCAGAAATTCCCGTTATACGTGAATTGCCTATGCCAGCAATACCCTCAACAAAGCTGAGAAACTGACGAAGAACTTTTGGCAGTTAAATATTTTGTGGAATACTTTTGTCAATGTTTTCTGGACCAGTAATGTCTGAATTCGTGGTACAAATAGCTAGTGAAATCTCAATATGAGTGAACAATTGTCGACGGGAAGTAAAACAACTCGTGGCATGTTTTTCCTTGTCTATTCATAGCAAATTAACTTCAAGGTTTCAGTGGTCTGAATTTCTTAATTACTTGTAGCATGGGGACTGCTGTGTAACATGAAAGTTTATTTAGTATATTTTACTAGGTTATTATTTAGATTTCCTACTGTAGATATTGCAGTGTAGATTTTTCCTTACCTACAAAGTAGTATTTTTTTTACCAATACATTTTTTACACGAATTAGTCTTTCAACAGGTAAAATTTCGACAGATCAATATGGAAAGACTGAACAATCTTTTAAATCCCACTTAAAATACAAAACTAAGAGTAGGAGAAACACGGAATCCTTCACACGTCAGAGTGGGATCAGGTTCTATGAGGAGTAAGCACCCCTGTTGACCGGGCACACCTTCGTAAACCCTCTGATCCTGGATTTCAAAAAGAAGGCTAAAAATACCTTTTAACGGCGAATGATGATTATTTGGTCCAGCATAATTTTTAAACATAATTAGGGTATGCTGAATCCGAAAAAAATATGCTGACCATCTTGAAAATGGTGTTAATTGGGTCAATATGGTGGACCTGAATTTCACCAATTCCTCATATGGTGTTATTATGAATCGAGTTAAAGAGTACAAAGTACTGTTTACGTTATGAAATGAATAAAGTGATGATTTATTTCAACACAATATTTTCTTTGTGTTTCTTTTGTATAGTAGTACGCCCTGCAGCCTTGCCCAGAAACAATACATAACGGGTGATAACGGGTGATGTATTTTTTTTCCCTGCAATAGCTGCAACTTTAATATGGAAAGTTATTTTATTGTTTATATCGCCACCAATGGTAACTACTCCATCTAAAGGGAATATTTCCGAGAGAGATAACAAACGAGCCAACCTACTGTTTGATATGAACAGCGTAAATGGCTTGGTTGGATAAACGGAAGTCCAGAATATTATTTGATATATTTCATTTTTGAATTTGTTACATTTCCTTACCTTCTCGCTACGACTTATATCGATATTGTCATTATCATGATGCGTTCATATAGCATTAATCTACTGTAGACAATGGTTATCATCTAAAGAGTACAGCATTCGATTTCAAGTTTTTTTTATGACTTGCCAAATAGAATATATTGTAGACAAATAGATTGTGGACAATGTATCAAATTTGTTTATAACAAATTAGATGCCGCCCTAGTATCAAGTATACAAGTTTGCCAGTACAACTCATCATTAAGTCAAATGCTGTCTGATGTGTTTCATACCAATGGTTAGGCCGTTCTTTACACTCTGATTCTGACTTAGGATTGCTCCGTTTACCTGATCGGAATATAGGGTTCACGGCGGGTGTGTCCGGTCGACAGGTGATGCTTACTCCTTCTAGACACCTGATTCCACCTTTGGTATGACCAGGGGTCCGTGTTTGCCCATCTCTCTGATTTGTATTTTCTATAGGAATTACGAGATTGAATACTTTTAGTTATCTTGGCCTTTTCTATGGAACAGAGTAAAGTTTTGTGTGAATATTATGTTGACCTAATTGCCTGTTGACGTACGTTAAAAGCAAGTTTAGTGTGACATCGTGTATACTTTGCCTTTTATAAGAACGATATCCACTGTTGCATGTACGACTTAATATATTTGGAAAAAGTCCCATCACATGTTATGTCCTTGTGGACTAGTCAGATTTCCTATGTTGTATACATTGTCGTTGCATTCATATGGAAAAGTAGTGCCCAGCGCTCTCATCCAGTGATCTCGTCTACGAAAAGGGGTACTCAAAGTTGGATTGTTTAAATATGGGTTAAAGTATGATCAGTTTTTATATCGAGGCAGGCTACTGACAAACAAGTTACTGTTACACAGGTTTCATCAGTTTCGTTTAAAGTCAGCAATTCGCAAATTTAATGGTTGTTATAGCGATCTAGTTTGCCAGTACAACCTTCCATTAGGCCAAATGCTGTCTGACATGTTCCATACCTCTGTTCATGACCGAGTTCGGAAAAAATGTTTGACCAACATTTACCCTAGGTCATGATGCACCAATCCACCTTACATGAGAACTGATTGTAATTATTCATTGATTATATATTGTTTAACGTTCCGCTAGAAAATTTTTCACCCATATGGAGACGTCATCATTGCCGGTGAAGGGCTTCAAAATTTAGGCCTATGCTCGGAGCTCAGGGTCTTGAGCACGGTGAACTGACTATGTACCTCTCAGAAAGGACAGTTTTGACAAAATGTCAGAGCAATATCTC